>JAUESF010000019.1:5303174-5313299 GCA_032274765.1 Malacoctenus tetranemus | reverse complement strand
GTGTGTGTGTGTGTGTGTGTGTGTGTGTGTGTGTGTGTGTGTGTGTGTGTGTGTGTGTGTGTGTGTGTGTGTAAGATCATCGGTTTGATTCCCTAAGTGGTGATATAAGTACCCAGGTAGTTCAGAGCGATCCCCCCCTCAGGGCCTCTTCATCACTAAAACGTTTTCTGTACTCCCCCGTCATTTCTCACAGCACTCATCTTCTTTTTTTTTTGTTCCCTCCTTCTCTCAGCGCACAAACACACACATACACGTGCGCACACTCATGCACACACTCCCCTCCCACCAGGTAAATTAAAGTTATTGGCTGTGAGGCAAAAATGTAATATCTACATGTCATCATGGGTGTTTTTAATAATATCAGAAGGATTAAATTGACAGAGAGGATTAAATTGTTTTACATGGAAGATTATAAATCCTCTGAGGGGATGTGGCATTATAACTTGCCATTAACACTATCCCATCACCCATTTAATGCGTGTCTCCTCGGCATGCATTACCATATTTTAATGGCCAGTGGTTGGAAGGAAAAAAAATCCACCTTCAGCACGATTTTCAATGTGATTCCAGGAAATGAATGCGCCATATTGATCTTTCCATTTGTGTTTTTAATGAGTTGCTCTCGTGGTTCTAATGATATTACAACAGTTTCAGATCACAATGGTGCAAACTGCATTTCATGTAGTTAGCTGCTTAATTCTTTGTCTTCAGTTTGCGTGATGTTGGTTCGGGAGCCGTGCTAAACGTTTCTAAATCCAAACTTCGTCTTTTAACCTTTGAGTTCAAATCTGAATGAGACTGTTGTGTGAAAGGATTCAAGCCCACAAGTAGATTTGCCGTAAAGAAGATTGAAATAGATTTAGCTGCAGATTAAATTACTTTGCACGACAGACTCCTTCACTTTGGAGACAGTCAGCCGCCTTGTGTTCAGCGACGCTAAACTAGAGGCTGACAATTCATTTCCATGTAATTGTTACAGTAAGGACGTTGTCTATTCTGTTGTCCTCTGCCATCTGTAAGGTGAACAATCCTCGGTGTGATCGGAATGCAAGAGGAGGCTGAACGAGCTTGTCTTGATGAAATATTAACACAAGGTGGTGCTCTTGCTCTCTGGGAAAGGCCTCCGTCAGCCCCATGGTGGTGCTGAGTGTACTGCAATACTGAGTTGGAGGTCAGAAAATTCATCTGGTATTTTATTTTGTATTTTCAATCAGTCAAAATGAAACTCTAAACTAAAGTCTTAAAGCTCAAATTGTCGTTATATTGACATTAAGTCTTCGTTCACAATATTGGAGAAAAAAAGCAGAAGAATTAAACTTTATTGGCATTTGTTATTGACATTTATTCTCTGTCCACGATGAAAATTAAAGCCTCTATCTTCACTACAGAATTACTGAATGTCCCGGTGACAACATATTAAACGATGTGGTGCATAATGTGAAAGGAAATCCAAACATTGTTCTCTCTCGCCACCATTCGGCCAGCCCTGCTTCCTATCAGGACGCTGTGCGAGCTCGGTGTCACTCGGCTGTAGGAGCGTTTTTAATGTGATTAAGACACAAACTGAGTGCACCAGCCGCCGCCTCCTCTTGTGTCTGGGTGATGCAAATGTCAGCCGTGTGTAGTTAAAGTGCAGAGGGAGGGGACATGTGGGTGGGTGCAAAGACCCCCCCCCCTTCAGCCTTCAGGCTACAGCGAGAGTTCAGCACTTTGTTTGAGGACTTAAGTTTTGTGTAAGAGTGATTCTGTCTATGAGTGGGATCCAACACATACATGGTACTTGATGGGGACGTCATTTTGCACAATGACCCCTCAGGACTCGGGTCACAACAAGGTACAGAACTCCTCTGTCTGAGGTAAAGAGTTTGAGGTTAGACTGAGATGAGGGTGAAGGAGTCACATCTGATTCCTGGGCGGTTTTGTATTAAAAGAGGGTGAGTCAGTACAATGTCCCCGCAAGGCATGGAAACATAACTGGAGTGTGTGTCAGCTGGAGCATCCTGTCGGTCTGAGGGAAGCAGAGACACACCCCCCTCCCCTCTCCCCTCCCCTCTCCCCTCCCCTCCCCTTACCTCGCGCTTCCTTTCTCTGGCCCTCTGTGGTCTCCTGGCCGTCCCCAAGTCATTTCAATCTAAATGCAAATTTCATCAACCTCCCACTAAAAAGACTGATATTAGTATCAAAGCCAGCGCATTATGCCTGTGTCGTGTGGACGTGTCACTCTCCATTGCATCTCCGGCACTGAAACCTGACAATTGAGAATAGATCTGTGTTTTCTTTCTCTCTCTCTCTCTCCCCACCTCTCCTTCTGTATTTTGCCTCCCTTCCCTTCCTCCCTTCCTCCCTCCCTCCCTCGTCTCCTTGTCTTTCTGTCACATCCTTGCTCAGCAGCACTCTCTCTGGCTAACGTCTTCCCTTTCTGTCCACTCTGATCACTCCTCCTTTCCGTAACCCCGCCCACCCACATTCCCTCATATTTGGCCTCGTCTAACCTTTCTTCGAGAAGCCCTCCAAATAGAACCTCATTAGTCCTCCATATGTTGTGTTTTGCCTCCCCAAGCCCTCTTGCCCCTGCCCCTGCACTGAGCTGAGCGGCTCCCTGGGACGCTGCACATGCAGACCGGCTCCTCTCTCTGCAGTCGCCCCTGTCTCTCCCTCTCTCTCCCCAGAAATATCCATCCTCCATTTTCCTTTCCTTTTTTTTTCTGTTGTCTCTCCGCGTTTGCAGTCAGGTGAGGTGAGGTGTAGGTGTGCGGATGGAGGGACGAGCGGAGAGGAGGTCTACAGAGCGGGGGGGCGGGGGGCGGGGGGGGAGGAGGACGGGAGCAGCGAGTGCAGAGAGGTGGGGAGGCTGAGAGAGGAAGCGGAGCGCCCCGGGGAGGCTGCGCTCCAGGGGTTGTTAACATGCAGGTTGCATATTTCTGAATTGCAGAGCAGCCTTATCTCGCTGTGCTGGGTCACTGAAGCACTTCCTTTTTTTCCACCGTGCGCGCTGCTTCTGTATGTGTGAGCGCCCCTGCATGCAGGTCTGCATTTTTTGGGGGGGAAAAGCGCATGTGTGCGTGCACGTGTCCTCCTGTGTGTGTGCAAATGTGTTGCAATCGTGCTGGTAACGGCAGCAAATGTGGAGCTCTGATGTGCTGGGATTCTCTGCCCCTCTTCCTCCCTCTCTCTCTCTCTCACTCACTCTCTCCCTCTCTCTTTCTCGCACTGCAGCAAGAAACACTCATCAAACTGCAACACGCATCTCACAGAAGCCCTCAGATACAGCAGCGGCAGCAGCAGCAGCAGCAGTGGCAGCGGCAGCGGCAGCAGCAGCGGCAGCAGCAGCAGCAGCTGGGCAGCCCGAGCTTCCTGTTAACACACAGACATGACACGGGGACAGCCAACAGCTTAACACTGTGCTCCCCGGCTGGTTCGCCTCTCAGGTGGGCCACTAAGGTCTGCCAGATAAAAGCTTGCACTGCAGGGTGTTCGGCGTTCTAGCTCGGGGTGGGGGGTGGGAGTGGGGGGGGGGGGGGTCCGTGTCGCTGCTCAGTGTAAGTCAAGGATTCTGGCCCGTGTGTCCTTGGAAGGTCAGGCGTGCTGGGGCCCATACATCCTCAACATACACTGCGCTCCTAAATGAGATTTCCTCTTTAATATCTCTGTCACGATCCCCACCCCCCCACCCCCCACCCTCACCCCCCCATTTGTCATAGCGTAGCAACAACTCTGTTGTCATCCACGTTGCTGCCGTCATTATCCAATAACAGGGTGTCACGCGGAGGTCAGAGTTTAGACTGCGGGTTGTGTGTGAAAAGAGGATCACGTAATTGTCAAGGTGGGGTGCTGCGACTCCCATCGAATGCTCAATTAGTTTGGTTTCTATTTTAATCTCGGTGAAGTGTTTTGGAAAGCGGAAGAGTGTTCGCAGGGTTCTGGTGTTGTCAGCGAGGACGTCGACATCATGGCTTGCGGGTGTCGGTGAGGATTTCTTTCTTTCCTATCACTGGGAGGAGGTTGAAGCTCTCCTCGGTGCTGCAGAAATGCCCCAAATAATTTAGCAGCGTCTCACATCGTCCTAAGTTGACGGGTCCGTTGAAGGATTCTTCTTTTTGTTTGATGCCTGGAATAAGGTCGGCGCTAAACACAGGATCAAGTTTCCCCCTTCCTGCTCGGTTGCATAAGATGAACCAGCAAATTTCACAAAAATGAATCATCTTGTCTCGATATCTAAACGAGATAACCGAGTCTTTCGGAGACGTTACGTCATGATGGAAAAGTCTGCTTCTACAGCCCTGCGATCGCTCCACATGAAGCTTGTCGTCCTGCGAACTATTTAACTCTTCAACACAAAAATTCACCTTTATTCTCTCTCAAGGTCACAGAACAAGGGTGATGCTATGTTTCTACTTAGCTTTGAAAAACACAACACTTGTGTCACCGTCAAAACCTGACTGAGATTCAGATCCTGGTAGACGTTGATGTACTTTTCAGGCTTCTCTTGGTCGAAATTCGTGTTTCACATTGTGTGAAACGAGAAGCAGGAAGCAGCTTTGTTGCTTCGCCGTGTGCCTTGACGAACAGGGCGCAGATCGCTCCTCCGAGTCGGTCCATTCTGTCTCAATAAGCCTCCTTGTCTACTTGCATCCTCGTCCGTCCGACTGCGTGCGTCTGCCGCGGAGTTTGATGTATTTGCATGAGATGAAGAGCCCGGATCAGGAGGAAGTCTGCAGCCCGTCCCTGGGGTCCCTCTCTCTTCATGAGTGAGTGGACTTGCACTTTGCAGATTCAGGTTCAAAAACGCTGCTTATAATAGCTACACTTTAGATCTTAGCGGCCGGCGTTGCTCCTGCCTTGGATGTGGCTCAAGGTTGAATGGAGCATGTACTTGTTGAGAATATAACATGTCTGTGCTAAACTACAACATGTGTACGCCGGGTCCTTGAGGAGCACTCTACCAGAGGCAAAGCTCTCTGCTTCTGCCTCAGCTGGCTTCATTGTTGATCTCTGGCCCCTGCAAAGGCAAACGCATTAAAGCAATATATTCGCCACATCCAGGCCTGTGTATTTTCTGAGAGGAGTCCTTTTCAGCCGCTGATATGGCTTAGCTTAAATCCCCTGGCCCCGTGACGACACACCAACGCAAATGGGCCAGACAGAGGAGGGTTCAGGGTGTTCGAAAGCCAAAGACGACGGCGCTGCTAACGACTCCAGCCTCTCCTCCTTTAAAGACGGCGTTTGCCATCCAATCATCGAGAAGTAGCGTCTCCTTTTTTCTGCCAAACTGGAGAATATTTCTTTCCTGGATGACAGTAGACGGATTGTTAGAAGCTGGAGCTGTTCTCACTGAAAAACTTTGTGATGCTCGCTAAACTAGCCTCTGTTGGTGCATTGAGAGGCTTGTGTAGATTATTAGTGTCATGGTAAAGACCTCAAATCGACATGTTTCAAACAGACAGACCTTCAGTGCAGGATAATGCTAATGCTAAGTTTTGCTTCCGTCCGGCATTCGTCGTGCTGAATGTTTCCTGCTCACCTCTCGTGTTGCTACAAATTCTCCATCTCCAGCTGTTCCTCCGCCTTCATGCGATGTGTTTTTTTATTGGTTGCGTGTCCTCCCTCCATGCATCTTATCCCTTCTGCATGGCTGGCTCATTTTTCCGACTGGCCTGGATGTGAGTCAGGGCTCCTGCGGTGAAATGGGAGACCATGCAGGGGTCACCAGGGGTAATGGCTAAGGGTCCACATGCGAGCCAGACAGGAGGGGAGGACAAGAGGTGGGTGAAAAGAGGTCCCCTCCGTACATCTTGGTCGTAGTATTACGAACAGGGGGGAGGTTAAAGTTGGTGGGTGTACCTGGGCTGCAGACAAGGCCGACACTGATGCTGCTTTGGCAACCGACAGATTGGCTGCTTGGCTCCTTTGATTGACAGGCTAACTGGCAGAACAAGGCGAGTGTGGGTTCACAGCTGCACGGCGATGCCAGCAGCCATCAGTGCGGCTCTGAGGTCCACCAAAGGCCTCGATGAGTAATAAGTCATGTAGCATCGGCTGCTGTGAAGTCTTTCCTTCCCTGCAGCACCTTCGCTCGGGAGAGGGAGGGTGAGGAGAGGGGGGGGAGGAAAAAAGAGACGGTGCGAGGTAGACGGGGGAAGCTTCGTCTTTCTCATGTAGACAATCGTTCCTATTCATTTGGGTTCACGGTGTTTGTGCATATGCTCGTGGCTGCACGTGTTATCGCAGGGGTCTACATTTCTGCATGTGCGATGTTGGAGCTTCAGGAGGGGGAGAGCTCTCTGCAGGAAGATGTCCGATCCAGTCAAGCTCCGCCACTGATCCCAAGCCGCTGACTCTGCTGCAAGGCTCTGTCAGGTCCAGCTTCTCTCTCTCTCTCTCTCTCTCTCTCTCTCCCTCTCTCCCTCTCTCCCTCCTCAGAGTTTCTTCCCACCCACCCCCCCATCCACCCACCTCTAACTCTGCCACGGAGTTGACAGCTTGGCCCCAACAGCTCGCTAACCACATTACCTGAACTCACCACAGTCATTATCCTGCACTGGACCCACTGGAGCTTGAAAGTCATTCCAACTTCTCTGGCGGTAGAGGTTAATAGGTGTGTGGAAGTGAGATTACATCCCAAAGGCTGCGTGGCGTCCGGCAAATCCCAGAATTCAATTCTTTCCCGGGAGTGGCTGGGAAGGGACAGGTGCCAGCGGGTGGGTTTTTTTCTCCCCCCTCTCTCTTTTCTTTATTATACGTCGCACGGGTCCTGACTTGCATGTCCGATTTGATGGTAACAGACAGCCACAAGTGTTCAGAACAAGGCTGGGCTTCTCGGTGCACTCTGGTCCTACAGACGGAGGTGCTGAAAGCCTGCAAATGTCTTTTTCTTCTTTATTTATGTTGTGAATAAATTTCGATGAACAGAACTTGGACAGATTGATGTCAGGATGTTTTCTTCGATCCTAAACTTTGGGCTGAAAACCATTTTGGCTGCCAAGAGTTGATGTTTTGGTCATCACCATTTTTTCAATATTGGAGCACTTTGTTGCCGATTAAATTATATTTTATGATGTAACACAGACATTTTACAGTTTTTATGCATTTATTGGTGACAGAATTCAGCTCTCAGTTTCGGAATAGTATCTTTTTCCCCAAAATGTTACATTTGAATTCATATTTCAACCATTTAAACAATTTGTTTTAAATTTTGTTCCTGAAATGAAAGAAAAAGTCACAAGCTGACTCACAAAGCGACTACTTGCAAAGAAAGTTAACATGCTCACAGTGGTATTTAACCTCAATAAGGTGATTTATTGACCTAAATCATTCAGCTGATTGTAATGTTCCCTGTGCCTGCAGGGGCGCCGTCTTCTAAAAAGCTCATCCTGTGAACTTCCATTTAGCCCGAGACTGTGCGCGCGCATGCTTCAGTTGTCAGGCGGGATGTGTTGAGGACGCAACACGAGCATGATGTGCGGAGCCAACTCTGTCGCCACAGAGAGTATGGTCGCTTACACAAACATTGCATCAGACCTGTCACAACGAATGGGCAGAAAGGCCCGAGATGGATGGATGGACGCGTTACCTTCACCTCACTGCCGTCCAGCTCAGACAGGACGCGGGCCAACACGAAGATCAACACTTTCCACTGTGGATTTCTCAAATGTGAAAGAATTTTGACGCAGATGCAGTGAGAGTCGTTTTTAAAAGATTTGGTGGATTGAAAGCTATAAATTGATCATTTTTCCATATATTTTGCAGAAGTCGCTTCCTAAACGACCACATCTCCAAGCCGACTACGGATCACCACCGAAAGGACTCCAGGAGAGCTGAGGCCATTAACACGAGGTTTTCTTTCTGTCTTTTTTTTTTGCTTTAAGGGCAGAAAATCTCTATGTTTAACTCCTCTGCGTTAGGAGCCAATTACACGGCTGAAAAAAAATGACCTGGGGTAGTTTGGTGTCCAAGGTTGTTTGTGCTGACATTCTGCTTTTCAAATGCCAGTCTGTTAATTATGCAAATGGACTACAGGGCCCCCCTGTATAAACATATACATAGGCCCCCCTAATGTGTACACGGTCCCATATTTCCTGTGAGTTATTAGAGACAGCCAGCGCTTGTTTCAATACAATAAAAAATTGAAATATGAAATGACCCCTTCGGCTGCAGCGAGCCTCCCTCTCCTCCTGCATGCCTCTCCTCAGACTCTCCGGCCCTCACTCTCTCCTCCTCTTGTTCGCTCTATTTTCTTTTTCTTTTTTTTTTTTCTCCCTCTCCCCCTTCTTCTTCTTCTTCCTTGTGGTGCAGCTCTTTGCACAGCGATGCTATGCGACACTGGCCAGCTTTAGAGAAGGCAAGTCCACATTGCATTAATTCTGAGTAGAGAGAAATCCAGTATCAGATGTAATGGGTTTGATTCCAAAGCCCTGGGGCAATGTTCTGCGCTGCTGTAATGGTGGTGGGAGTCGGCAGAGATCCTGCACTCATCAGAATGCTGCCTTACACACACACACACACATACGCAGGCACACACACACACTCACTTCCTTCTCATGTCTGCTCTCTCGTTCTTTCCCTTTTTTTTGTCTACTCACCCTTCATCTCCATCCCTCCATTTTTTCCCCCTCCCTCCTTGGATGACCAGAGGTGTACTCCACCCCGCCTCCGACTTATCCCAGCCCCGCTCGCCGTGTTGTTGCCTAATTACGGTTTCTAAACAAGGGGCTTTGTCCCCAGCAGTCCTCAATTAGGTGAGTGCTGCTCATTCGCAGATGGATAATTGTTTTTTTTTCTTTTCTACCTCTCTGACTTCTCCTCTTCAGCGGAGGCCACATTTAGTCAGGTATTCTGGGGAAGGCATCAAGGAATAATGTTGAAAAAGCCCCGAGGTAAGTTTCTTTTTGCATTTTTTTTCTCTCCCTCCTTTTGCATTTTAAACAAGGTGCAGTCAGAGATTCATGAGCAGGGCACATTTCCAAGATAGCATATGATTAGTTATGGAAGAAAAAAAAAAACTGTGTAATTGTCCGGCCCAGAAGTCACCGTCGCACAGCCGATGACTGCAGTCACGTGACTCCTCCTGCCAAGTGAAATACTGTTGGCTAATCAAACACACATCAGGTACGATTTGGTATTCAATGAGGTATCTGACCCATATAAAATGATGAGGTACAACACCATAAAGTGGTGTTTAACTTAGTGGAACTCTGTAAAACTTGCAGCTGCATGCTTTATCAGGCATTTAACAACTTTAGCCTGGTGTTTTCTTTTTAGGAACAGGGGCAGGCTAGAGATCACTGGAGTGGAAGTTAAGCTTTATGGCTCTTTGGCGACATTGTCCTGCGTGCTTTATGGTATTGGATGGATCTGCTGCTTTTTCCTGCTCCCTCACAGGTCCAGAGCTTTTAGAGGAAGGTCATGAATCAGAAGCAATAAAGCATCCAAAACCACTTCTGATATTGTCTGTTGTTCAATAGGTTTGGGTTTGTGTTTATAGTTTGGGGAGAAGTCCCAGCCTTTGTATTAAAATAGTGTGTAAGCACCTCTAATGTTGCATATCGCAAACACTCTGTGAAAGTTGTCCTCTGCCCTCCCCTTTTCCGTGCATCTAGGGAAAACAAGGGGCTTCCCTTGACTCACCGCAAAAACAGGAAAGCATATGCGTTTACTGCTCCCTCTGCCTACTGAGGCTTCCCTTATTATTGTGATGGATGGCGAGGGAAGAGGGGAGAGCGATGGCCCTCGCCTTCTCATCACCTATCCATGAACAGTGAGCAGCTCGAGCGACAGTGAGGTAATTACACCGTCATTATAATACGCACTTGTGCACAAGCATACTTATTCTCACACTACATAAACACAATCCTCAACACACCAGATGGGGTCCCCAATATCTTCGGCCCAATGGCTCCCTCCCCCCTCCCTCCCCCACTCCCTCCCCCCCCCTCCTCCTCCACACCTCTCTCTCCTCTACTATCTTCTCTCCTCAGCGCTCCCTTTCTCCGCCAACTGGGGAATTCCAGCCTTCCAGGAAAGCTTGCCAGGTCTGGACCATGGAGTGCACTTGCATAAGTGTGTGTGTGTGTGTGTGTGTGTGTGTGTGTGTGTGTGTGTGTGTGTGTGTGTGTGTGTGTGTGTGTG
>JAUESF010000019.1:5287879-5302757 GCA_032274765.1 Malacoctenus tetranemus | reverse complement strand
TGTGTGTGTGTGTGTGTGTGTGTGTGTGTGTGTGTGTGTGTGTGTGTGTGTGTGCGTGTGCGTGTGCGTGTATGTGTATGTGCGAGTGAGGGAGGGAAGGAGAGCAAGAGAGGCTGTTTGCATTGCAGGCGAGTGTGTCCATGTCCAGACAGTTTATCAGTGCATGCCAATCCCGAGCAATAACACGGCCTCTTTAACAACAGACTCCGACTGCCACCGACAAGCTGAGGCTGCTGTGATGTCATACTAAGCTGATGACTTTAGATAAATGTACGTTTTAACTTTTTAAAGTTTCTTCAACTACGCAAAAAGTATGCACGTAAATAAACAGACGTACAAGTATCTCCCTGGATATACTGATTGAAGACCGCATAGTGGAACAGTGGATAACGTGTTCACTTCACAAAGGCTACAACAATTTGCTAACCCTCCACTTTGAAGCCAACATGGCAGCAGCTGAGTGTGAAAAGTCTGCAACGTTTCAAATTGAACTCGACTGTTACAGAACACACTTTGTTCCTCCTCGCATGTTGTGTATCTGGACAAAAATTGCACTTTACCACTCAAAGTGACACGTGTAAGCACGAAAGCAAAGAATACAAGACACTGCATTCGATAAAAGGTCTCAAAATTGGGCTGTAAAAGTCAGAAATTTAAAGAAAAATGCAGTTTTCTGTCTCAATTTGAACCTTTACAGTCGAGAAAATGTGGTGTCAAAACTCAGAGAGGCACGAGGGATCCACCGAGACAGGTTAAGACATCAGATAACTTGTGAAGGTCTATTTCATGTCCTTGGCAAGCACACCTCTTGTTGCTAAGTGTAACACAATGGAACAGGGAATTGGCTACTATATAAAGTGTGGAAATTGTGTCATTTCTCTTGGTTAGGTCATTGGACACAGACATGGTCTGTGCTATTGAAGCGAGCCAGTCAAGCTGGAAGAAGTTGCCCCATTTCTTGCCACCGTTGCTGGGCTCACGCACGTGTGTTAATGAATTATGTATATTGATAGATTCCCAACAGAAGCTGGAGGATGGGCATTTTTTTTCTTCCATTAGAATAAACAAGAGAAATTATAGCTACACCATCAGCGTGCAGCCGGGCTATAAATAGCCGCGGTGCTTTTTTGCCTCGGGATGTAGTTGCATTTTTACAGGTCAGACTGTGATCTTCTCTTAAGCCTCTGCATTGAGACACGTCTCTGGGGTGTTGTCCTTGCTCTTCAGAGGGGCCCGTTTTAATCTCATGAAGCTGGGATGCATTTTTTGAAGGGGGGGGGTGGATTCGGTGGACGTGGGGAGGGGGCTTGATTGGTTTAGTTAGATTGCGAAACAGATACGTTTGGAGTCGGCTCCGGTAAGATTCGTGACAGGTGAGACTCAGAATAAGAGAGTTTAATGGAAATCAATCATGTTTTGGGCGCAGCACAAGTATTCAGGACACCTGTAAGGATGCAGTACGAGGTCATGTATTTCCTTGTACCTTGTGTCTTTAGTACTGTGTCCCCAGCAGTAGTTCCCACATTGGGGGAGACGCTCGGCTCATATCTGCCTCACTCTGCTGCTTTCCCTGCTGATGAAATCATCTGAATTATACACAGACGTTTATTGAAGGATTATCTCTTTAACTTCTCTCACCTGGCTCCCCGGTATGCACAATGAGGAGACTGAGGCGTCTGAAACGCTGCCTCCAAAAAGGGCATCAAATGCATGTCAAGAGGTGGGTATGAGAAAGGGGGAGGGGGGGGGGTGCTGAGTGACATCTGCAGGCTGTCTTCTTGAAAGCTTTCTCAAGAAATAATGGTCTTCCCAAGAATTAATCTCGGATCCACACTACTACCGTGGCAGGCGGCCAGCTGAGTGATGTGTGCGGTTTAAACGGCCCCCGCATCCTGCCCGCTTATCTGTAGGTGTCTCGATGATCACTCGGCTCTCTACTCATCTCGTCTGGCTGCGTTTTTTCCTCTCTCTCTCTCTTTCGCTCTCTCTCTCTCTAGCTCTCTCTCGTTTTTTTTTTTTCTATATCCCAGCCCTCCTCCATCTCTTCCTCCTCTTCCTCCTCCTCCTCCTCTTCCTCCACCTCCCCTCCCTCTCCCCACTAAGTTCGATGCGATCGGCTCTGGGCCCTGCCGTGAGTTCTCGGTGCGGGCGACAGCGCTGCTGAACATGGCGTCAGACGGGATGATTTTAACGAACCACGACCACCAAATCCGGGTCGGAGTCCTGACAGGTAAGAGCAGGAATGCTCGTCGGCTCTGCCGACGCTTCGCTCGCCTCTCCGCGGCCGTGTGTCCGCCGGCTGTCCGCCCGGACCTTCATACATGTTGGCTGGGTTTTTTTTTGCGTGGCGGCGGCGGCGGCGGCGGGCAGCAGCAGCAGCAGCGGCGGCGGCAGCAGCGGCGGCGTCGGCTTTTTCTGTCTCTCGCTGGTTTTTTGCAGCCTCTCGAAGGCGACGCTGATTTCGCTCCCCCCCCCCCTCTCCCCCCTCTTCTCTTACCGGTGTGCATTAATGTTACACGCGACATGGCATCCAGCGCTTTATGCGGTGGAAGCGGTAATTGTGGAGCTCTGCATTGGCTCGTGTGCGCTCCTGTGCCTTTCCTCGTCGAGCCGTTTTTTCACCCCCCCCCCTCCGCTGAAGAAGAGGCGCTTAGTTTATGTGTATTGAATAATTCATGTCCCTATCTGCTTGTCAGAGCTGAAAATTACAGCTGACCGTGTGTTGTGTCGCCGCTAAAGATGCCCGGGCTATAGATTGCGTTATTGACACCCAGCTGACCACAGCGATTTCTGAAGTGTTGCTCACGACAGTTGCTGAAGGTGGATGTGGTGGTGATGAGCGCATCCTTGGCCTAATAAGAGCAGTGGGTGATTTGGTGGAGAGAGAGAGAGAGAGAGAGAGAGAGAGAGAAGGGGGGGGGAGACGAAAAACTGGGGGGGGGGGAAACGTACGTAGAGGTCGGATGTGGCTTATTTTGTGAATGACAGCGCGGAAGGAAGAAGTTTACATGACATATGATGGTGGTGACTCTGGCTCGGTTTTTTTCCCTCTCTCTCGCGGTGGGGCTGATGAACACACACACATACACGCACACACACACACGGGTGAATCCTCCCGACATTCCTCTGAACGCACCGCGATGACGGCGCGTCTCTCGCTCACCAATATTGGAGCCGCTCTGCGCTTGGATGCGATGCGCGGCGGCGAGGCGGCGGATGGTGTTAGATCTGGTCGCCGCCGGCCTTCATTTTTTTCCCTTCTTCTTCTCCCTTACCCGCATCTGTGTGTGTGTGTGTGTGTGTGTGTGTGTGTGTGTGTGTGTGTGTGTCCAGCCGATTGCTTTGTCATGTTTCTGATCGCCGACCATAACGCAGGCTTGAAATCACCGGCTGTTCTCATGATGGGAAAAGTGAATCAAACAGATTTGGAGGTTGGTTGCATGATAAACGCTGTCCAAAGGAATACCCCCCTCCCTCCTCCTCCTCCTCCTCCTCCTCCCCTCCTTCCTCTCCTCTCCTTCCTCTCCCTCTCTCCTTTCCTTACCCCCTTCTCTCCTCTCCTCTCTCCTCCGTCTCCTTCCTCCTCTCTGTCCATCCTGTGTGAGGCTGGGTCGATCAATATTTCATGAGAGCCGTGATCTCACACACATACGGTATCCCTCCGTATGGAAATCCGCTCCGGAGGAGGTGGTAGGCGGTGTGTAGCGATGGAGGAATGACTGTGTAAGACCCTCTCCTGAAATCTGCCAGGGAAACCCCCACCACTAACAACACCAACACCACAACCACTCGTCTCCTGCTTCATCCCACCACCACCACCTCCTCCTTCCTCCCTCCCTCCCTTCTCCTCTTCTCCTCGCTGCCGGAGAGCGAGCGAGCGCTGTCCGCGGTGCTGAAATCCAGCGTCACTCACAAATCAGTGCGGTACTGACCCTACCACGGTAAATACTGCATGAGATAGATACACCCGGGGATGTAGAGGAGGATAAACCCATTTTTTTCCTCCCTCCCTCCTCGCTTCATAATTTTTTTTTGGGGGGGGGGGGGGGTGTTGGGGGGCTGGCAAAACTGTTTGATGGAGAGTTCGGAGTGATGCGAAAGAAAATAGTCCCCAGCTGCTGGGAATTTGGTGTTTTTGAAGAAGAAATAAACAACCTTTCTCCACTGGTTTGTGTTTATGTAGGTGGGTTGCTCGCCGTATGTTCACCACCAACTGGAGGTCAGCGTGTATGCAACCCTTTTTTAACACTACATTAATGCCCACGCCACATTAGAGGGGGTTAATTTCTCGGTGTCATCAGTCACTTGAATCCCCAACTGTATCGCCGGCGCAGTGACAGATTGCCAGTTTGATCTCGCTGTGCAGTGTTGACAATTCCTGCATACATATGCCGATGTTGAGACGTGCGGAGACACAAGCGACAGGCTTATTTGTCTTTTTGATGTATTTGTGTGTGTATATGGAGGAGGAGGGCTTGCACTGTCAGGGAAACAAAGCATCAAAGGCGGCATCGGTGGTGGTGGTGGTGGTGGGGGAGCAGGGCTGTGGTGCATGGTGGCCACAAGTACCAGTGCTTTATTTGACCCCGTCCTCTTTTTTTTTTCTTTACAAATCTAACGTCGACGCGCTCTCTCGTGGCTACAAACTCGACGCTGCGATTCTCCTCTTTGGGAGGGATCTTTTTGTTTTTTTTCAGTGAGGTGATGTATTTTGACAGCAGCGTCCCTCCTGCTGCGCCGCCATGCAAAGTACGAACTCCAAACATTCAGGTTAGCTCAAGTCTCTCCTCACAACTCCCAACGTTGCTGCCACACCTCAGCCTTATATATATTTACGGCGTCGGTTGCGCTCGTCTGCCTGTGCTATGCGGCCTGTGTGAGCAGAATGCTAATGGGGCCCCGAGCGGTGCTCAATCTCCCCCACCACCCCCCCCCTTCTGCCGGGGTCAAAGGTCAGCCGTCCACTCCTGCATTTTAGTCACCAGGGAGCAGATGAGACCTTGGCTCACCCTCCTCCATCACTTAGCCCCGCATCCCTCCAGACAGGTGACAGAGCCTGGGGGGACGTCTCTGTTTAGACCCCGGGCACAGTGCAGCTTAGGTGAGCCGGATGTGTCCAGGTGTGTGTCAGGGAGGCTAATGTAAGTATTTGCGGGAGGGTTTGAGGAAGATGGGTGGTGTCGTGTTTCGGAGGAGAGTCGGGGTGAACGTGCTGCCGCCGCTCGTCGGAGACGCCACAGTGAAAACTCAGGATTGGATGGAATCCTCTCACGCTGGGCTCAGCCGTCTGTCTGAACTTCTCCTCCGTCTTCCTGCGCAGTGCTGGTGTGTGTTTTCGTATTTCAATTCATGGACACCGATTGGCTAAATTCTAGCCACCTGCGTCTGTCTTTGGTTCTTGAAAGTCGAGCTCACAGTATGTCACTTCTTACAAATACAGGCACGTCCCTCGTTGGCCTGTGTATCTGTGTGTTCATGCTGAATAAATGGTGGACGATAGATGGTCCAAACATCGTTTTTCAAGGAGCACACAGGATAGAACCAATGTAGGGTACCATGCAGCCTCAAATACAAGCTTGTAGCTTCACAACTGGTTCCGATATGTTAAACTATAACCTTCATACTATTGCTAACATCAGTGAATGTAATCACTTTAACTTCTATCCTGCTACTCCAAACTATATCAGGTTTTCATTCATCCGTTTGTCTTGTAATTGGAAATCTGTGCTAAGATTTATCTCTATGCTCTAACGAGACGCTTTGATCCCCCAGTGTAGTGAATGTAAAGGATCTTTCAGGATTACTAAAGAGCTTCATGTTTTAGAAGGAAAATGTTCAACTTTATGGCGAAAAATGTCCAGTTTCTCTGCTGACGTGAGGAGCAGGCCGGTCCTCCAGAGGAGCGTGGCAGCGCAACATACGTGATGTGGTCGTGCCTTTTGCGTGTGCATGTGACTCTGCTTTGCTCTTTGTCTTTGTACACTAATACTGAGCTCTGGCTGGAATACACAGCTTAGCAAATCTCCCCAGCCCCAAATATAGCTACTGTATGCGTACCTCCCATGATCACATACACCGAAGGGGGGCGGGGGGGGGGGCAGAGGGAGAGAGAGGGAGAGAGAGAGAGGCTGGCAAAAGACATTCAGTGGCTTTTAATCTGTATAAAGCCTATGTGCATGTGTGGCACCAAACAGTATGTTGCACGGCAGCGCTCCGTGCTGTCCGTGCTCGGGCCGCGGACGCTCTCGGCTGTGCGGCTTGATTCACAGCTTATAGACGGCTCAGTCGACGACAGGCTGCTGAGTGTGTGGGTTAAATCCAGCACGTCCTCAAAGAGACTCGGATGCACACCCGGCGCCGAGCCTCCGACGAGGAGCCAGGGCAGGGAAGCTCCACTCTGCGACAACACAACACACACTTTCCCCTCCTCTCTCTCTCCCTCTCTCTCTCTCTCTCTGCATCAATCTCCCCCCTATCCCTCTCTCTCTCTCTCTGCCTCCCGCTTTTTTGGCTCTTCCTCCATCTCCCTTGGTTGTAACAACTGAGAGAGAGGCTCAGGGACGTGTGGGCGGCTCTCCAAACTTACATGTCTATCAGAAAGACATGAATTGACGGCAGGCAGGCCTCCCAAAACAACCACATTTAGATCACTCCCTCAATTCCTCTGTTAAGCAGAACTAATTCTGTGACTCCCCGCCGAACGCTTGAAAGCTTTTATTTTGGCAGGGTGGCGGTCCGTTTCTTAATCACACGTGTTCTCGCATTGTGTTTTTGGAGTTTCGGACGGCGAC
The DNA here is from genome assembly GCA_032274765.1 of Malacoctenus tetranemus. NCBI lineage: Eukaryota > Metazoa > Chordata > Actinopteri > Blenniiformes > Labrisomidae > Malacoctenus > Malacoctenus tetranemus. Next base: position 5,295,966 of record JAUESF010000019.1, on the reverse strand, counting down.
GCAAACTCCAAACAAACACAAACGAACAAACGAACAGCGTCTATGAGGAGAATTTGCTTGAACTGTTTTCCAGAAATGCACGTGTTTATATCGGCCCAACAACTGTTTACTGAAACTTCAAACGTCAACACGCGGCTATGAAATTTGTCAATATGTTGAGAATGCTATCCTGCCATGCAGATGTCTTTCGTGTGTGTGTGTGTGCGTGTGTAAACATGCATGTGTACTCGCCTGCCTGTGTACTTCTCTGGCTGCAGATGGGATAATAACTATTTAATCAGCTTTTCCACATAATTTAATCTCTGGAGTTTGTCCCAAGCTCACCTTAGCAGCTCAGGCGCCAAAGTGGCTCAGCAGAGAAACCGGCGACGAGTCGGCAGGAGGACCTTGACCGGAAACTAGAGGACGCCGTCATCTGTCACCGAACGGCGAGCGCGGCTGCCAAGTTATGCAGCATTTTTTTTTTGTTGACCGTCTCTTTAAAAAATGACTCCTAACGACTGTCCACAGTCCAAAGGAGGCAGTTTACTATGAGGAAACAAAAGGACAGAGAGCTCGGGGACACGCAACCAAAAGCAGTCGGACAACTGGGAATTCCCAGATTGATTTGCATCGTAGAATATTAGAAAGGAAGCGCACTTTAATGTCCAAGGGCAAAAGTATGAAAAATTGTCATGGATGCTTCAATAAAAGTAGGAAACTGTGTCGAAATATTACCAAAGTTTGAAAATCTTTAGTGGTAAAACAACTGTTGTAGTTCTTGATGCGTCACTGTGACGTAAATCATGTTGTATTGAATTTATTCCTGTAAAAATAAGAATGAATCATCAAACAGGCCAACATGTGTCCCTCCCCGTGTCGTGGGTTTCCTGTTAAACAGCTCGCTGTATTTACAATCACAGGCGCTGGTGTGAGAAAATGCTTGTTTGTCTCCTCCTCAGGTCGAAACGATAGTTTACAGTAACGACGACACTTCGGGACGACGTGTTAATTTAAAGCTGTGAAGAAACAAGCAGAGCAGCCTCCTCTAAACTGTGGCGTGTTTGATGTTGCTGCGTCTACGTCGGGCGAGCTCTCCATCGGGGGGGGCGGGGGGGGACGCCAAAAATACTCCCGCCAAACTTAAGCCGACTTAAAAAGAAGTCATTGTGAAGCCCCTCGTGGCCACCGGTCTGTCTGGCGCCCATTAGCATCACAACATTATTATTCGTCTCCATTTTCCAGCCGGTTGACGCCGAGACAGGCAGACGTAATATCCCGACAAAGCTGACATCATGACAGGATAACAAAAAAAACACAAACTAAATGTTAGCGCTGGCTTCACTGGCCAGATACGGAGCTACGTGGCTCGGATGGGAAGCAGGGAGCCCCGGGCGGGCCTCTACCCACCGGCGCGGTTTGATTCCTCCCGTTTTCCTGCTTTGACCCGACTCCGTGTCTGCGTGGCGTTGAATCATCTCCGAGCTGCTACCGGGGTGATCCCTCGCAACAATATGTGGGCATCTGTTCAACAATATGCTAGTTTGAGAGGGATACACTTGGAACAGAAGCGCTAAATAGAGAAGAGAGAGAGAGAGAAAAAGGCAGACTGGGCAGGCGTTTGTTTCTGCGTCTCATTTCTCTTCGTTTTCTGATCATTTTCGAGCCAAATCGGAGTGTTTTATCGGCTATTTTGCATCGACTTTTTCCTGGTTGTTGCCTGCATCAACATTGACGCGTTGGCTTCCAACAGGCTGCTGAAGCCAGAAGTATTAATAATATTGTAATCCCGAGGGGCCGGGAAGACAAAATGGTCGCGTGATCAGAGAACGAGCGCGCACCTGGATGTCGCGCGTGCTGTTTTCGTGCGCTCGACGAATATCTGAGCGCCTGATTTGCAGGTGGTCAGGGCCGGGATTTATCTGTGGCGTGGGGCGGGGCTCGCACGGTGGCAGGAGTTCAAACACGGAGTGACCCTCCTTTCGCTTGTTCTTTGTCCTGCTCTGCATCACACACGCACACACACACACAGAGTTGTCACAGTGGACAGCAGCAAGGCAGGAGAACCACATGACCAGAATAGACAATACAGGATCAGGGACACGAACACAGAATGAGAATTAAGTCTTTCGCTGCAAAGGAATTATTTTCAGTGTCGAGTAGCGAGGAGTGGAGCGCATGGGAGGGAGGGAGGGAGGGAGGGAGGGGGTGGAGGAGGTGGAGGGAGGGGGTGGCTCTCCTCCCCCCCTCTTTGCGCACACACACCTCCCTCTCTTTCTCTTCTTTCTCCCTCCTCAGCTTTTATTGCCCTTGGACATGATCCTCCCGTTACTACGACGAATATTCAGGTGAAGGGGGGGTGGGGGGGTGGGGGGATAGAAGGAGACAGACGGTGTTTGGTGGACGAGGCGTGGGGGTCTCCTCTCGTCTTCTCTCCAGAGGAGGAGCTCCGTCGGGGCCGCCCGGGACGCCGTTCCCAGACTGGATGCGTGGGCAGCAGCAGCGAGAGAGAGAGAGAGAGTCGGTCGCTTCCCGTTCCCTCTCCTGGCCCGGAGCGCTGTTACAGTCTGTCATTCATCGGAGGTGATAAGCAGGGTGCCGCCGCTAAAATAAGGACCATCGCGCTCAATATTTTTAGGACGGAGCGAGACGGCGTGACGGCAGTTTTCGGTGTCAGCGCTCGGCCCTGATTTGACGGGGAGCCAGTCGTCGCACGTGTGGGAAACATGCAATCTCAAGGAGTGTGAGCGAGCTTCCAGTCGAGAATAATCTTGCTGCGATTGAGGCACAAACACTCAGAGTTCTCGTGGGAGCTCGTGGTTCCTGTGCAGTTTCTGGCCTCGTCTGCTGCGACCTTTGCACCTCTGCTGCTCTAAAGCGTCCCAGTCACACCGCAACCTTCCACTGCTCCGCAGCGAGCACCAGATATGAGCCGTTTCCCGTCGTCGTCGTGAGCTCCCCGTTGGTTTAATGTCATTCTAATGTTATGCACAGTTACAAAATCTCCCGACTGTAATTATGCCCTGTCAATGCATCTTGACAGGTATTGATTAAAGTAAATATCCCATGGTTTCCAAAATGATTTCCTCTGGCGGCGGCGGCGCCTACCATGTCTGTTGTCTCTCCTGATATTAAGAGCAGCGAGTTCGGATTCAACGGCTGCGGTTTATAAAGGACGGCCGGCTGTGACGCTTCCTTTGGCCTAAGAAAACACACCGTATCTTTCTTTGTTTTATCCAGCGTTTGGACGATAAAGAGTCAAACTTCATCGTCATTTTGGGTGTGTAAGTTTGCAGCAGGACGACTAGCATTCACACCACTGGTGGTGTCACACCAGGGCAGTGGCGGGAGGGGAGTCTCATCGTCAGGTATACGTGCAGCCAAACACAGCGCGCTCCTCCAACAGAGCCTGAGACCGTTGACCTTTCACCACCGCGTGTGAGTCAAAACCACGGAGCCGGGACAACACTGGAGTGGCTCGGGGACAAACGGCTGACTCGTCTTGAGTGACCCGGCTGAAACCCCCCCCCCCCCCCGACCGTAGCCCCTCCTCGCCACCCCCCTCCCCCTTGCTCAGCTCAGCGTCGGACCAACAAAACCGAGTGATAGCGGCTCACTGAGGCTTTTTCAAATGGGGACAGACGCTGCAGGGCCCCGAACGCACCCGAAGGTGTCACTTCTACCAACTGAGCTTTTACAGACCTAAATTTCACGTTGCAAATTTAATGTCTCCTAAGTGCAATCAGTACGCATGTCTGGGAAAAGCAAGTCGAGCGTGTGTCAAAATTTCTCTCCGAACAACCTGAATTTAAAGTGGTATTCCACGTTTTTCAGCTGGCTCTGTTTTTTTCCTGATTCCCAGTTAAACAAAAATATTTGCAGGTGCTGTAAAAATTCTTCGCAGCTTATCTGGAAAGACCCCCCACCCCCCACCCACCCACCACCCCGGCTGGACCCCCATCGGATCCCGTCTCCTTTGCTTAGGTCAGTCCCTCCCCTGCGATAACCTGTGTGAGGAGAGGCGGCGCTGAGTGATGGCGATAGAGATGGAGATAAAAGATAGAGCGGCAGTTTTAACTGATGAGTAACTCCACCGCTCTCCCGGCTGCAGGATCCCGCGTCCTGGTTGGAGGTGTTAATTAGGGCTGAAGGGACCGGAGGAGCCCAGGGTTGGAGGAGATCAGATTAATGGGGTAAAAATGGAGAGAAAGTGGGGAAGGGGAGTAGAAGGGGTGGGGTGTGTGTGGGGGTGGGGGGTGTCACTGATTCATCAGGCGGCCCCCGTGTGCTGCCGTCGCTGCCGTGCCACCTCGCGTCTTTATCAGTCCTCATCTAATAGGTGTCTGAAACGCACCGCGCGCTCGTGTTTCACTCCGGCGACGAGGTCAGCGCACTCGGATCGTGAATCTATCACGCTGACTGGCTGCTGGGGCTACGCTAACAATGCTAGCAATGTGATATGTACCACTTCAGGTGTAGGGCCGGTGCCGGTTGGGTCCTCTCTGATCGGTGATTGCACCCTCTCGCGTTTGGCTTCGCTGTAAAGCAAATCAGAAATCGAAGGAAGTGGGGGCTCTGCAGCGTTTCGTCTGCGGTGGTCCGAGGAGGAAAGGTCGTGGGACCCACTGATCTGAACGGCTGTGAAGTCGCGGTGCTCCACGAGCCTCGTCTGAAAGGAAGGTTTCATCCCACTTTGGACGAGCATCAGTGACGGGACTCGGGAGCTGAAAGGACGACTGCGAGAGAAAGCGCTCCTCAGATCTTCCATGTAGCGAAGCGAGCTATTAAATCCGCTCCTCGGCAAGATCAGACGGGCAACTTTTATTTATGTCAACATCACTCCGGTTTTTTAGCATTTCGACATTTTGCTGTTGTTTGCCAAACAGAAAGAGAGTGTCGAGCGCAGTTTGAAGAGGTTTGAGGTGTGAAACACAAGAGACAGACGAAACGGAGCGAGTCAAAGCGAAGTTATGACAAGTAAATAAATAGTTCAATAAGAGGAACTCGTTTCTTCCAAAAAGATTGAACAATTGGATAATATGGGCTCTTTAATATTCATTCACACACACAAATAACAGCCGGCAGGTTAAGTTGAGGATAAGAATCGTCTCACAGTGTCGGACGATAATGATCGTGGGAGGAACTTCAATGACAGTGTTCACAAATAGGTGTGAATGTCAGAAACTTGATCCCTAATCCTGTCGGGGAGGGGTCTGTTTCTGTTCCCTCATGGTCCAGCCCCCCCACCCCCCCCGATCGCCTACTGTGTTCATAAGAATAAAGACAAGCGTCTGCTGGAGAGCAGCGTAGCGCAGTGTGACTTCTGGCTGTCACCCTTGGCAGCGGCCCGCCCGCTCCTTCCTGACACACTGCCAGGGTGTCCATTGGCTTGTCACTCGCTCCAGACCTCCCCCCCCTCCCTCTCTCTCTCTCTCTCCTTCCTCCTCCTCCTCCTCCTCCTCCTCCCTTCATTACTCCATCCTTCCCGGGGCCACAAGACCAGCCATGTCGAGGTGCGACGCCTTGATTGATGTGCGTGACACATGCTCCTGGGAAACCACCGTCATCTGAATTGCTTCTATTTTTGAAAGCAAAGGTGACACACTGAGTGCAGAGGGTCTTTTTTTTGGGGGGGGGGGGTTGAATCTGCCACCGTCAGTGATGTTGGGCGGCGAAAAAGGTTTTTTCTTCCTCGTTGGTGTTTACAGTTGCTATGGCGCGAGCGCCGCAAATGCATTCGTAAATGACAGTAATTATATCAGTCGTTGGCTTGCTCACACATCGACATCAATTTCACTAATCAATTCCATATCAATGATAATTGAAATGGAGTTTGATGCGCGTTATAAGACTTCGGAGGTATTTATAACACACTCGCTCTCCGGCTCCCACTCATACACTTCATTTTATCTCAGACCATCTTTCCCTTTTTTTTTTCCCTCGCTCACTATTTTCGTCTCCGTCTCCTCACCTCTCTTCCTTCGTTTCTGCTTTTCTTTTACCTTTCGCCGTCCGTCTGTGTTCGGCTCACTCCATCTCCCCGCAAAGAGACCGGCGGAGCTCCATGAAGGGAGCATGTGCGAGTGAATAATGGAGGAGACCGGCTTCTCCCTAACAAGGTGTGTTTGATGGCCGACCCCAGCCCCAGTGTGTGTGTGTTGGTGTGTGTGGATGTGTGTGTGGTCAAGGTGCTCTCCCTTTCTCCCCCTCCATTATTTAGTGTCGTGCCTCTTCTGTTTCTACCACAAAACCCTTTCAGGTCACGGCACCTGGGAATCAAATGTTAATAGACACCCGCCCACACACTCGCACACATCACAGCCATAAACGCTCGACACACACACACACTCTCACACTCACGAGCCGGTTTTGATTGACGTGGCTCGACGGCTTTGTTGCCCTTTTGCATCATTTATGCTCTTACAACAGGCATGACCGGTGGGTTTTTTTCTCCCACTACAGGCACACGTCTGTGTTCATTTGAAAGAGTGAGTCAGGTTAGTCCGTTTTCCTCCTGATCTCATTACTTGATCTTCTCTTCATGTTGTGACCGGTCGACAGGGTGGGGGGGATTTGCTGGGTGGAGAGCGGGCTGTTCCCTCCTCCTTGTTGATGCAAAAGCTCTTTCTGCTGAGTTATTCTAATCACAGGACCTGGTGAATGTTCTCCTGAATGCAGGCCAGACAAAAACGCATCAAATGTGCTTTTAAATCAAAGCAAAACAGTGCTGTCTCCTCATTTAGTGAGAGTGAAACTCACACAATTACCTCTAAACGCACACACAAGCACGACTTATGATTCCCAATAAAAGAAATTGTTGTCGATTGCTCTTTCGGGTGGCGATTGCATTTGTTTTTGGGGCTTAATAAGGGGATTTAACGTTAAATGTGAAAGCCAGAGTCACTTTCTAAAGGCCCTGACAGTACACAGATGCGTACTGTGTTTTGCAGTACTTAAAGTAAAGCATTAGGTACTCAAGCTCTGTGGTTGGATGAGAATTGGTGCCTTAACCCTCTTTTGTATCTAATCTATACAATTTTACGTCGGTGAACTTGATGCTGGAAACGAGGTTTGTTTGTGGAGAGCGGAGCTGCAAAAGTAGGCCACTGACAGAAAATTAATCAGTGCTCATTGGGTCCCCGCTGCTCGCATGTGAAGATTTGCTGCTGCTGTTTGTCTTTTATCATTGTTGAATATTTTTAGCTTTTGGACAGTCAGTCAGACAAAACAAACAAAACATGTAGACGGCGCAGTAATGAAAAGGAGGAGATGAAGAGTGACGGAGAACAAAGGTCCCGCCGTCGACACAAACAGAGGAGATTGTGGTTCATGTGCAGTGCAGGAACCTGTGGGAAACACACCCCGAAAAAGGACTCGCCAGAATGTTATTGACTAAGAAAATAATCTGCATCTTAGACATCAATGAAAACAATAATTAGCTGAAGACCGAGGCGGGGTGCCGAGAGATGCGTTGGAGATTACCATACTTTTATTTACATACCAGCCTGTGTGTCAGTCTACCTTTGACAGGAGTCTTCACTCGGAACCCGATTTGGCGAATGATTAGAAGTCGCAGCGCTTTAATTCACACTCGGTCAGAGCGGAAAAAACTCCCCGAATGCTCTGATCCACCAGTAGCTTCCCTCTTGGTTGCCCCCGCACTGACATGTACATGTATGTGTGTCTCAAGGGGATAAGTGATGAGATGTGTGAAATATGGCAAGTGGAGCACTCTATTAGACAGCTCCCCCCCCCCCCTCGCCCCCAGGCTTCCCTTCTGCTCCACCATACAGCGAGGCTGAGAGAGAGAGAGAGAGAGAGAGAGAGAGAGAGACGCCACAGTGGGTGGGCTGATGTGGCGGTGATGGTGGATCTTAGTTTGATGTATCGAAGGGTTTGGGGTGAGTTTTTTTTTTCCAAACAGCCGAGTCGAGAGCCAAACACCCACCGCTGAAGTGGAGGTGGAACGGGAACTCCTCCCCGCCATCGACCTCGGCTAGCATTAGCCTCAGAAAGAAGGACGAGTATCCAACTGACTGTGTGTGTGTGTGTGTGTGTGTGTGTGTGTGTGTGTGTGTGTGTGTGTGTGTGTGTGTGTGTGTGTGTGT
>JAUESF010000019.1:5269876-5280544 GCA_032274765.1 Malacoctenus tetranemus | reverse complement strand
GTGTGTGTGTGTGTGTGTGTGTGTGTGTGTGTGTGTGTGTGTGTGTGTGTGTGTGTGTGTGTGTGTGTGGCTGCTGGGTGTGTCTTTGATGATGGATGCTGTGCTTCTGCTGCTTACCCCACTGCTCCTCTCAGAATTAACAAGGTTGCTAAGATACAGTGGGCTTATATTAGATTAGGTTATCTGCTGTTATTGCTGTTACTATATTTTACTCAGCACCGTGAAGCCTTTATTAATTTGGAAATTTACCCTGCCATGGAATGAAGATGCTGGTATTTGTGCACCGTTGCTCCTCTCCTCTCCTCTCCTCTCCTCTCCTCTCCTCTCCTCTCCTCCTCCTCCTCTAGCTAAAAAGGGGGGAGTTGTAGTACTAAAAGCCCCCTAGTCAGATGTCTACCCCACCCCATTACAATCTGGAGGCGGATCCAAACCTCTATTCATCATTAAACCCATTTAATCCAAAGCCCGGGGCCCAGTGTTTCCATTTGACACAGAACAAGCCAGTCGAACACAAGACAGGAGGCAGTGATATCACTTTGGCGGCGGCTCATTGGTGTGCAGAGGTGTCGTCCCTCCCACCGGTAGATGTCAGCCCAATCCAGAAGTTTGACCCTCCTCGCAGCCCTTGTGGAGCTGGAGGGCCATTGGCACCGCTGCGAGCTGCTGTTACAACAGGCTACCACGGCCATGCCAAGTGGGCTGCTCAGACAATGAGGGTGGCGCTTCGCTCACCCCCCACCGGGGAGGAGGAGGGGGGGGGGATCCGGAGGTTTCCTGCGATCACGTCTCGCTCTCAATGAACTGAATCGCAGGTTTCTTTCTATGAACGGTGAAAAAATTCTCTCAGCGGAGCAAGTTTCCTCCATTGTCTCACCGTCTTTTAAGCTGTTACTCATGTAGGTGTGTTGCACCTGGGCAGCTTGCAGCGTTGTCTGTGCTTATTGTCTTCATGCAGCAGCTTTCTGTGTGTGTGTGTGTGTTGACTCATAAAGCCGACTGTGTGCATATGAAGAGTGTGTGAGAGAGGGTGAGTGTGCATGAGAACCTGCTATAAGGGAAAACCCCATTAGTGTGGGATCCCAGGGAGATAATGAGTGCTGACTGCTTTATGTCCTGGAAATGATTGAGTGGAACATAGTAACAGTTTATGAATCCTCCCTGCGATGGCTGACAGACTGATAGCGCGCAGCCTGCGAGCTTGGCCAAGTCACACAGAGACGCTACAGAGAAAAATGTGCAGCAGGACGCACAGGTTGTGTTGTTTGCTTTGTAACTCAGAGCTCCCGTTGCTGTTTCTTTTTTAGCATGAAAAACTATCATCAGAAGTTTGTGACAATGCAAGTGGAAACACCTCGACACACGACACTTTTTCACCTCATTTCCATGTTGTTTCCCATAAAAGCAGATTTAATGCACCAGAATCCTTTCGACTACATATTTTCTTTCCAAATATGCAACATTTCTCTCCGTCATTTCTTTTCCTCTATTGACATTTCCTCCCCCCATCGATCAGTTTTTCCCTCTTGATGCGCTCCCCTGTGTCCTGATCTCCCCTGCACCGCCGCGGCTTCGCCATTAACCCTTCCAAAGTGTGCACGGGCTGGTGTTTGTGATACGGCGCAGCACACGGAGCTCCCCCGTGTGAGCCGCGTTGGCCTGTATAATGCTTCTGAAGCCTCGCGCTCGCCTCCTCCCACTGCTGTAGCCTGGGGGACATCCAGGCTCCAACACACACACTCACAGGTGGAGGCAAATATAAGAAGATAGGAGTCAACACGGGCGTAGGCCCCAGAAAATGGACATTAAAGTGAACGTCTTTAAGACGATTCCTGCTAGAAATGAAGACAATTCAGATTTTGAGGCAATTGTACGAGAGGCTTCTTGCATTCTGAATGATCCTAATTATTTTCATGTATTTTTTCATCAAGTATATGTATTTTATTCGTGGCTTTTTAAAGTAACGTAGTGTTAGAAAAGCAGCAAAGTCATCGAAACTGTTTTTCAACCAAAATAAAATAACAATAAAGTCCAGTTACGAGTCTTTTTTTTGCAAATCGGAGCTTCACGTCTTATTTTCGTTGAGGCCAGACAAACGGAAACTGAAAGAGACGTGCAAAAAAACAGACAGTAACAGAAAAACCCAGTACTGCCTGGAAGCGTTATATTGCAGAAGGAGAGGGCAGCTACAAGGGCAATCTTTGGCTGCGCTTGTTATCGGGAAAGCTCGATACGAAGAGCGGCGCTGGCGTGAAAATCAGAATTACACCGAATTTCTGGTGGTCGACAAAAAAAAAAGAAAAGTATGAATGAAGCGGTGCTGGAGTTGTGACGGTGTGAGTGTTTGTGGCCGCGGCTCGCTGCGCCTCGTCTCGTCCAGCCATGTAGAAGCATTGACCTTTCGCTCTGGATGTGCAACTGTGTGCGGAGCGCGTGGAAACAGCACCCTCTGGGCCGGTGCCCCGCGCGCGCTGCATTGCGTCTCGCTGCCGCGACACCGGGAGACGCGAGGCGCGCTCGTCGGCCGCTCGGCGATCAGGTGCGACGCTGCTCGCTCGCGTCGGGTCGGAAGTAAAACTCAAACGGGCATCTGTTCCGATCAAACCCCGCCCGGCTCCCGCGGCGCCGGTTTAACGAAGGACGCCGGAGATGATGCGGCGCGCAGGCGGCAGCACGGGCGGCGCTGCGGATTCACCTGGAGAAAGGTGCATGGGCGGAGCTAGAAGCAGGATAAGGGAGGGAGCGGTGTCATACATTCTGATGCACCTTTTCTCCCTCCCCCCCCACCACCCCTTCACTCTTCCTCCCCCCTCCTCTTCCTCCGTCTCTCCCCCTGTCTTCAGCTCTTGCTCAGGATCACATTAATATTCCTTTGAAGCCTGTTTCAACTGCAGCCAGATCTCCCTGTCCCTCTCCTTCTCACTCACGTTCTCTCTCTCCCTCTTTTTGTCCCCCTCCCTCCCTCCCTCCCTCCCTCCCTCTCTCCCTCCCTCACACTCTCTCCCCTCTTGTTTTATAGAAAGTAAGGCCTTTCCTACCTTTTTCCACCAGCGAGGAGGAGCACTTTTATTACCTTCAGCCAGGAGTTCCCCTTGTTGCACACGTGCACACGAGTGCACGCACGCACACATGCAGGGGTGGTGGATACCGATGCCTTTGACAGACCGTGTTGATTGGTTCAGAATGGTTGCTGCCTCTTGTAGGAGAGTGGAACGGCTATTTTTAGATCAAGGGGTAGCTGGGAGAGAAAGACTGAGGAGGGCTGTGTGTGTGTGTGTGTGTGTGTGTGTGTGCGTGTGTGTGTGTAATACTGCGGTCTTGAAGGAAGTTTCCCCCCTCACACACACACACACACGCACAAACACACACATGCACTTATGCAGCAGTGCCCCTCTAAAGCCAGAGGAGTGCGATTCCAGCCGCTCGCTCCCCCACTTTCCCCCCCCACCACCACCACCACCACCACCATCCTGCCCCTCTCCGGCACTCCTCCACCCGTCCCTCGTTTTTTCTCCCCCTTCTTCTCTCCCTTTCTGACTCGTCTCGGTGTGCAAATGTCAGCACTTTCCTATTTATTCGCCGGCGCCCGGAGCTGCGTCCTGCACCCTCTGTTTACCTCCGTCTCCACGGCGCTGGCCCATCGGCGCCGCTCTCCTCTTCGCCACCCGTCCGACATCTTTTCATTCCCACGTCGCCACCTCAATCACTGCTCCCCCCCCCCCCCCTCCGACTCGCATCCTGCCTTCCTTCCCACTCATTTCTCCAGCTGTGTTGCCTTCTTCCTCCTTTTCTTTCTTTTTCACACCATTCTCGCTTCACCCGTCCACTCACCCCCAGCCCCTCCGCCCCTCCCCCTTCCTTCATGGATCATGGCACTTCGCTGGAGTAACATCATGACATTTCCAGTCTTCGCTACAACTCGCGCGTCAACTTTGCTGGCCCGGGTCCCGTGCGACGCCGCCGCCACCCGTCCCAGTGACTCATCCTGAAAATGATTTCAGGACGCCGAGCGTCTCTGCTCGCGTTGGGTCATTCACGTGGAATCCAAACACCTCCTCTTACAGCGTCCCCCCCCCCACCACCACCACCTCCCTGTGTCTTCTTTCCCTGTCGTTCTCCATCCGTCGCTCCATCCGTCTCACCCCGGTGACTCACCTGCTCTGCATTCACGGGGGGGGTTCGGCGCCGTTTTTGTTCGGAGGGCCTGAAAACATGAAGTCACGGCTTTACTACAAAATACACGCTTACTCGGAGTGGATTGGATGGATTCAGCCTTCTGTTCCATTTGATTCACAGCAGAGCTGGTGAGAACAACGTGAAACGACCACGTAGCTATCGCACCAAACCGAAGCCCCCCCCCCACGCTATAGCGCTGGAGACTGACAATAAACGCTCCCTGTAGAAATGGTGTTTTTTATTTTATTTCTATTAAGTCAGGTGTGAAACGCTCCGATGAAAACAAACACGGCACAGATCCTGTTGGAGATGTGAGCGGAGGGTGTTTTTTTTTTTCTTGGCTGTTCTTCCGTTTTGTATCATCTGTCCAGAAGGAAAATATCACGTTCTCATGCTTTCTTTTTTCTTCATCTGCTGAGCTGTTGAATTTACCAACACCAGTCATCACATGTGTCTGAGCAAACACAGCTGATAAAAAGAGAGAAAGTGAGTGAGTGAGTTGGCTTGGAACAGAACTGAAGAGCTGAAGAGCTGAATGATGTCTTACAGTTTTCAGGTTCCAGGTTTTATTTCGTGGTGTGTAGTCGAGAGCGCTCTGAACTCTGTGTTTCTGTCTGAAATCATACGTTTGGAGTCAGCTGGTGACTCCTTGATGAACTGTTGGTGTGACTGTGTGTATTTGGTTCTCTGACTCGCTTGGTCGTCTCGTGTTGGACTTGGCAAGACGGATGTTTTACGAAGGAATCGAACCGTTGAATGTCTGAATATATAAACTGTCCTTCAAGCCTTCGTACGTCGCCAGCGATACTAATGATCTCTCCTGTCTGTGTCTCCGTCCAGTGAGCGACAGCTGTTACCGGAACCTCGCAGAGGACCGCAGTGGCGTCAACCTCAAAGATCTCGTCCACGATCCCTCCCTGTAAGTACCGCTCGCGCCTCAGGAAGCCCGCGCGCGCTCGGTCCTTCCAGCCGCGTCTTTTCTAGATCTGAGGCGCAGACCGAGAAGATGCACAGGATCCCTCCATGCGTGCATCTCTGTGTGTTTGCCTGCTTGTTTTAGTGCCAGCGCGTAACTAGGAAACTAAAAATAATCTCCTCGGTGCAACATGTTGGGGGCTCGGTGTCGCCCTGTGAAGAGAAACTCCCAGCATGCATGGCAACAACAAAAGAGCTGCGGCACTCCAGTGTGTGAGGACGACTCCCGGTAGCGGCGAGGAGTCATTATTAGCTCAAAGGAAGCTGAAAGAGGCGATATCAACAATTGTTTCAGGAGGATGTATCGCAATTTGTCAGCGCTCATTTGCTTCTTTTCCTTGTGTGGGCAAATTAATGTGGTTGATGTGGTGCGCGTGGAGGTGACTTGTTAGCATCTGACATTCATCTGCCGCTGCCTCTGCTCTCCTGGGACTGCCTCCCCGACGGCGCGCAGGCTTCGCGGGGAGGATCTGGTTCCATTAGCGAGGTCGGGTGGCGGCAACAGATGCCGCGTTCGCTCCGAAGTTCAGTCGGATTCTCCCCCCGAAAGGAGGCGAACGATCCCCCCACGAACTGGATCCAACAAGTCGGACCCATAGGAACCATCTGAGGCGTGTTTCTTTCCATATGTTGCATCACAAAGTACCTACATGTGTTCTTCATGATGCTACTTTGATGTACTACCTTTAAACTGCCTTCTCAGTCTGTGACTGCATCCCAATTCGCAGTATCTTCCCTCAGCGTGATGTACACTTCTCATATATCAATTGATTCGCTGGAGCTGACGCCATCCCCCCCCCACACACACACACACACACCCACACCCCTGTCACAGTGTCACACTAGTCAATAACGCCGGCGTGTCAGCCGTCCGTCCCCCCCTGCTGTGGGGGACCCTGGACTTGTCATGTCCTTCACGGTGTGTTTATTTTGAGGCTGATGTGTAATTTCTGTGTCAAGTCTGGTCTGTGACACAGAGAGGGAGCGCGAGCAGCCATGTGCCATGTCATGTGCGTCACGCTAGACCGAGCGCCAGAAAGCGATTAGGGAATTATCATACGGCTGTTTGTGCAATGTGGTACGGAGGGACGATCAACTTTAGGGCGGTTTTTTGTTTTCATTTCACGGGTTTCTCTGCATTCGAGGGTCTATCGAGTGTGTGTGAGTGTGTGTGTGTGGCTTGGGCCTTTCACACTGGTGGGGACTTACCCCTGATTGCACCCATGGAGACTCGTGTCACCGAGAGGACAAAAATGGAGTTTCCCAATGAGAAAGTTAATGAATCCTGAGATGGGAGATGTTGTCAGATTGGAGTAAAATGAGATTGAAGTCAGAGTGTTTCAAGTGATAGTTTATGGTCAAGTTTAGAGTCTGCAAGAAATGAAAGTCGCTCTGTATTTTGTTTTGTCAGTGTTTTGGGAACCACTAAACAACACTTCTCTGGTTATATTTTCACAGCAGATGTTGATTTTCTCTCATGCAAATGTGTGTAAAGACTCCAAATGTGCATAAACAACATCAATGCTCGTATGTGGCTCGCTCACAGTTGATAAAAGGTCCTCCAGTGGCCACTTTCTCTTGTCTTCATTAGCAAACAGCTGGATTTCCACTGATGTAGAGGCTCTGCGATCCGTTGTGCTTCACAGACGATTGTGTTTCCTCCCAGTGAGCTGACGGGGTTGATCTCGTGTTAAACAGACGACTGTTAGAAATTAAAATCGGACAGTGGAACGCGGCGTCGACACGAGCGTCTCTCTCTCTCTCTCTCTCTCTCTGCTCTGCTGTGCTGTGCTGTGCTGTGTTGCGGTGACGGTTGACCTCCTCCGGGCCTGCGAGCCTCGGTGCCATGTTAATCCACGCCACACCACAAGTCAGCAGCTCCATCAGGTTGACCAGCTGGAACGCTGTGCCCTCAATGTGCCACCGCTGCCATGACAGAGACGCATAGACAGAGACAAAAAGAGAAGGAGCGGGGGAGGGAGGGAGGGAGGTGGGGGGGGGGAGCGTGGTGCCACAGCGGGACACACAGCATAAACTCTAATCACAGCAGCTCTCGGGCACACAAACACACACTGGCACATGCTATTAATCAGTCTGCCCAGTTTGGCATTCGGGAGTATCCAGAGGTGTGTCGGGGAGAGAGAAAAATGATCCGAGGCAAAAGACCGAGGGGGGGTCAAACAAATGATACCTCAACCCAAGGACGCGCAGTCGAGGCAGAGGTGGGTGCGAGTCCGAGCAGGTGTTCTCGCCTGCGTGTGCGTTCGTTAGTGTGCGTCTTCACCTCAGCGTGAGCAGCTCCTGATAGATTAACATGTCCCCGCATATCACAGGCGTGTGCATCCGTGGGTGTTTATGTGTTGACGGTTGAATGAGCCTGCCCCCCCCACACACACACACAGCACTTGAGCTGGCTCTTTGGATTTGCCCTGCGGCGACTCGTGTTGTAACAACCTTTGTCAATTTTACAAATTGTGGTGGCTAAGAATAGCTGGAAGTCAATCAGACGGTGCGACGCCGGGCCTTCGTTTCACCGCAGGGAGACAGAAACACATCAATCTGGATTGAGACCCAAAACAAACAAAGTATTGGGGCGACTTCTTTCTGGACGGAGGTGCGGTGAACTCGACTCGACACCCCGGCTGGGTGGTGAAGGCTCAGCTGGTGGAGACTCTTCCCAACCCCATGTTGGTGGTTCAATCCTTCATCCCTGGCTCTGAGAGTGCCCAAGTGCTCTTGAGCAAAACACACACAGTATCCAAACATGACGCATTACAGCTGTTGGCTTTGGTGTGTGTAAACGTGTCACTGTTAGTCCTAGTAAACAGAATGTATCTCTGCAAAAATGAATATAAAGTCGCCTCTGTCAAACTTGACAGCAGGAGTCTCCATATTTGTAGTTAATTTGAGGTTGTTTTTGTTTGTGCTTGTTTATTTACAGACCCGAGGAGAGTTCTGGCTCTCGCATATAATCGCAACACATCCATAGAGAGTCTGACTGCTGCTGCGGTCTGTGTTGTGCGTCTGATACACGGTGCAGGTTTGGGAGAAGTTTCTGAATCAACAGAGGAGGGATTCCTCTTTTTACAGTGAATAAATAAAGACACCCCCCCCCCCCCCACACACACACACACACACACACACACACACAGAGTCGAGGTCTGCTGGACCATTTTCTCATCGGTGTGTTTCAGAGCTGGTGTGCATGTTGCTCCGTCGCCGTGAGTGGGATCATGGGAGTGGAACAGCGTTGGGCACTCAGAGCTCTCCTCACAGTGGGGGGGGGGAGCTTGAGGAGGTGGGCTTGTCTGTTCCTTAATCTCCATCCCTGCACCCCCACACCCCCCACACCCCTTCTCGACCCTCTTTTTTCCTATCAGCTAACATGTTGAGAGGTGACCCCTTGAGAGCTTTCCTACATATGGATGAACCAACATTTCAGCTCTGATGGGCTCGGCTCGGCGCCGGCGCTGGCAGCGCGGAGATGGCCGAGGCTCTCGTCTCCTCGGTGGACGGAGTGCGAGTGTGAGAAAGCCGGGGAAAGAAAGAGAGAGTGAGATTGAGTGGCCTGTACAAAGAGCTTGTATTATTAATGAAATCACCCTGGCAGATGGGTCTCATCTTGGAAGTGTCCCACAACGACTGAGATTTGCAGCTGGTACACACACACGCACACACAAACACACACGCACTCATGCACTTTTCCTCCCTCTTGTTAAGTGTGCCCCTGACAGTCTATCCCTCTTTTTTTTCTCTCCTGCTCTTTTCACTCTGTGTCTCTCTCTTTCTTACTCCGTCTTCCTCTCTTTATCCTCTCCTCTGTGCTCGTCTTTTATTCATAGAGATTTGGCCGGAGCGTCCAGGCTTTCAGGCCAAAACTAAAGGCATGCTCTCCCTCTCCACACCTCCCGTCTCGCTCCCCCCCCCTCCACTCTCCTCCTCCTTGTACTCCTTTCTCCAACCGCATCAGGGTTTGTCCACACCTTAAGCAAAAAGCCTTTATTCCAGGCCGACTACCTCCGGCCTGGAGTTTCAGGAAAAAGCTTTCTATGTCACAGACCCCCCCCCCTCCTCCTCCCCCTCCTCCCCTTCCCCTCCCCTCCAGTAGAAGAAAAAGACATAGATGGGTTTTTGAGATTAAAATGTTGCAACCCTTTTGCCTTCTAATAGGCCTCCCTGAATTCAGAGCACACCGCCGCCGCCCAAAATACAGCCGGGGACTCTATCTGCAGAGCAGCCAGTCATGCAGCAGCAGACCCTCGTGCACGGGCCCGTATTTGAACAGATATCGGTTCCAGCCGCTCTGCACACGCCGCGTTTATCTGCACATGTACACAAGCCTTTTTTTTGTGCTTGGGCGGACGCACATGATCAGAGCAAACTTGACGATAACATGCAATGGTTTGTTCTGAGACGGTGGGCCAGTGAGCACGAGAGCGTCCCCCTAACCGAGAGCAAGAAAAGGGCTTTTACTTTGAAAGTCAGAGCCTCCACGAGTGTTTGGCTTCACTGGAATCTTCTCAGAGATCGAACAGCAGGCCTGAGGGAATTTTTGGGGGGTGTAAAGCTCCTTTTTTCTGCAATTTGTATGAAAAAAAGCAAATATTTGATTGATTTTCATCAATGCAGGCCAAGATTGAGCCTGCCTTTGATTTCCTCTTATGGTGAGGACTGATAATACACCACATATTCACCATGTTAATGTACACGTTTGATAAACTGTAGAGAAAAGTTTAGAGACATTATTAAAGTTGAGGAGTGACCCCAGCTGTTGCCGGTCACGCTGCAGTCCTGCACACTTCTCATAAATACTTACAAACGTGCACTTTCCGTCGAGTGACGAATCCGTGAACGCGCCGACGTGCGCGCGTGTCAGAGACGAGAGACGACACAACAGAGCCTGAATATTTGAGACGAACATGAGACTACAATCATGTACATGCACCGGGAGGGGGGGAAAAAACTGCCCAGTCAACAACATTATGCTGCTGCCTGAGCTCCGACGGAGAAGAAATGGCATCCCCGATCGTTACCAAAAAAAAACACAACACAAACATTCACTGGCACGCACAAACTCTCACACACACTCTCTCTCTCACAGCGAACAACGCAGCAACTGGAGGCTTCAGACAGGAGGGGTTGCCTAGGAAACGGTGGGAAGGAACCCTAGTTATTTGTGTTGAGCATATTTTCATTTGGGCTGAAACAGAGAGGCATAAAAACCCCAGGAGAGCGCGAGAGGTGATTTGTCCTGACAGCTCCTTTACTCTCCCGAGGTGTAACACAGACACACGCGCACCGACACATGAACGGACGAGTGCACATGCATGAACACTCGCGCACACACTCGCAGACACATGCGGCGATGCCAAGCCACCCCCTCCCTTCTGAGCACATCAAGAGAAGCAAATCATTCGTGCCATCACAGGAATGTGTCAGCGGGGAAGTTTGTGTGTGTGTGTGTGTGTGTGTGTGTGTGTGTGTGTGTGTGTGTGTGTGTGTGTGTGTGTGTGTGTGTGT
>JAUESF010000019.1:5208727-5219970 GCA_032274765.1 Malacoctenus tetranemus | reverse complement strand
CTGCCCCAGTTCGATGTTTTGTAAGCGTCTTGGCCTTCTTGTACCACCTCAATGTGCTCAGTCAGTTTGCTCGCTATTAAGAGCTTGTTTCTTTGTAATTTGACATTACACAACATTATTTGGTCTCTTTTAACTTTACAAAAGGATTTATCCACCACTGTGATCTGTCACAGGTTGGAAACTAATTCCACCCATTCAACTGCTCCCAAACTTTTGTTACTGCCTCGTTTGTTCTTCCCTCCTGTGCTCTGGTACCTGTGCCTTCTTAGCATTCCCTCCAGTGCTGTAGTAGCCACTGAACTAGAGCAGAGTATGAGATCCCAGGCTTAATTAAGCCCACAGGAACAGATGGTCCGCTGGCAGTCTCTGCTGTTTGTCAGCAGTACACCGCCTCTCTAAATGCAGCTAAATGCTCCTGTAGGGGTTGGGTTTGTGAGGCGGGGGTGGGGGATAGACCTGCCAGACATAATTAGCTGTGGGAAGTAGGTGAAGAGGAGGGAAGGCTGTCATGTGTTGGTAGGTGACATGATGGCGCGGCCGGCCACATGACGATAGCGTCATACATGTGGCGTTCGGTGATAAAACTATCCAAACACGTGCTGTAGAAATAATCTAAATGTATTGATGTGAGCGTCATGTTGGCCAGAGGAAGAAATTAGGTTATTTTATGAATCCAATTTATTTTTTTCAACACGACTGAGACCTCCAGCTGCTGCCAATAGCCTGCCAGCCGTCCACAGCAGACACAACAAAATCAATTGCAATTACAGCAACGGCGGAGACATAAAGAAGACACATGTAATCGACATACGCGCACCATGTAAATACGTGTTATGTAAGATATGTATTTATTATGTGAGGACACCTGGAGGAGGTTCCCAGAAGGATTTTTTTTCTATTAAGCTGTTCAGGTGGACAAGTGGGGACAGGTGTACCCGAGCAAACGGCTGGGTGAGGCTGAACCGAAGGGATTTGAGGTGACTGAGGGTCAGAAAGCTTTCCATGCTTTCCTCTCTGGAGGAGATTAGCAGTGTGATGGATGAGAGACGTTACAAGCGAATGCTGGCTGTGAGCAACCGATTCAGCATTTGGCATATTGGCATTATTATAAAACTTGGCCAATCAAACATTTGGAAGTTCTGAAAACTGAAGTTTTTAATATCTTTGCTGCGTCCAGTTCAAAAGAAAAAGCATTGTGTTTATTTTTTGCTTGATTTCTAAAGCATGACTCTGTGTTTGTACTCCAGGGTCTCCGTCGAGCATAAAGGACTCCCTCCTCCACTGGTGTGCAATGGCCCCTGAGCTGAGCGGTCTCAGCTCTGGTGCCTCGTAACACTCCGGCTGATCTCAGGAAACACTGGGGTGGTTTGAGCTGTACGCAGCTGCAGCAGGGATGATTACATCCCATATGAACGGTTATGCACAAGAGGCCACTGGTCAGGCCAAGAGCCACAGGGAGAGGGCCGTGGACTGTCCAGGCGAGGAGAGCAGCCTTATCAAATCTCCGCAGAGCACTGCCCACATGGAGAGGATCCAGCACTACCAGGAGGAGCTGAGGAAGAGGAGAGAGGAGGACAGCAGGGGGAAACACGAAATTGACCCCAACGCTTCTCTGAGGCTCAAGAAGCTGTCGCAGAACCCAAAAGTGGGCATTGACAATCCGACCTTTGAGGGAAAGGAAAAGGCGACCAAAGAAACAAGCTCCCCAGATCCAGTTGTCGGTGAGTTGTGAAAGAGACGGAGGGAGTGCTGACAAGTCCCAACAAAGGCTCAGGAAGTGGGATTGAAGGAGGAAGAAACTGTGTAGTTTACTGAGAAGAATAGACAGTTGCAAAGTTTTTTTATACTCACTATAGAAGTCAAAACAATGACTACTGACGCTGCAAAGAAAGTGGTGGAGAAAAGGGACGTGTTTGATGAGCTGGATACAGTTTCAGCAGCACATAATTCATCAGCGGTCTCTTTAAGAAAAAACACTCTGATCCATTATAATGACAGAGCAGCAGGCTGCTGTGTCTATTATCACAGTTAGATGAAGATGTTTGCAACAGAGTGGCAAAACACTGCTTGGAATCTCATACACACAGACATGCACAGAAAGGTTTTGCCAAGGGAAAATACAACTAGTTAATAATATAACTGAATAATATATGTTAACATACATACTCAGAAATAATATATGAAGACATTAGTCAAAGATAAAAGTCCTTAATTGCTAAGTCAGACATAGTTATAATGGAGATAAGGATGATAAATAAGTTATACTACAAGTATACGATATCACTTTCATGAGAAAATGTGTTGGATTCTTTACACTCCTCCTTGTTATGTTGTCCTTGTGTTGCTCAGCACTGCCTCAGTGCTGCTGCTCCCTCACTGTCTGTGCGTCTTCCTCAGAACTGGAGGAGCTGCTGCAGGCTCTGAAGTGGGTGCAGCACTGCTTGACTGATGCTCAGAGCCAGCAGGACGTGGAGCTGTTAACGCAGCTCCTCGGGAAGGAGGATTTCAAGAATGCCTACACAGTGTACAACGCCGTGTCCCAGCAGATGAACCGAGCCAGTCCCACCTCCCCGCTCACAGCGCAGGCACAGCACCTCTGCCACGAGGTACGCGTCACATCTCCGCATGAGCGCCGACCTTTTTTTCACATCACACAAGAAAAACAAAGACTGAGCCACTGCTGTTCCAAGGAGAGATGCTACACGATGCCAACATGTTCCATAGCTCAGCGTTATTTTTAGATCTCTTGCTGCCATCAAACTCTTAATGAGCTCCTATATTCTTGATGTGATTTGCAATTCACCGCAGCCTATTTTTATTCATATTTCCGTCTTCACGTGGACCTTCGATGAATAGCAGTCCAGTTCGCACTGGGAGCTTTAGCACGCTAACAGTGTTGTATATGTGAGCAACACACGGCTCCGAGGAAAGCTGAGTCATGGAAAACAGACTGACAAGGGCCCAGGAAAATAAATCACTCATCCCGTTCCTTCTCACCCCACCACAGAACGAGTTGTAAACCTTATGCTGTCGCTGCAGATGAGCCACTTAGTGAACACAGCATGGAAAACACCTCAATAGTGTTCTCTAAATGATGGCTTGAACGCCGTTTACGTTTAATGTTTACTTTCCAAACACCTCTGTGAGTAAAGCAATTGAACAAACTCAATGAAGCACGGAAAATCTTTGCTCGAGGAGATGATTAATTCAACAAAGCTGCCCAAACGACAGCCGTGCCAGTCTGAATAATTATGAAATGTAAATGATCTTGTGGTTAACAAGGTGAGTGAAAACAAAAAAAGGAGGGATTTGAGGGAAACATGCCATGCATAGAAATTTTACCGAGCTGGCAAAAAGAGAGGCAGAAAGTCGGAAAAAATTCAAATCACAGCTTTGGGGTGAAAAGAGGATAAGCTGGCAGGCAGAGGCAGAACAACAAATAAAAAATGAAACCAGGCTGTGTGGTTTGGTGTTCCACTGGTTCGTGAAAACACGGTGGTGCACTTCAACCAGTCACTGCTTACTATTTCGGCGACAGTTGACAGGGGCGTCCGCGGAGCGCCGGGCCAGAAAGTGACAGGAGAGCAAATAACCATTTCAGCTGTTCGGTTTGGGTTGGTGGGAATCTGCCACAACTGGTTTCCTTGTTGACAAAACAACCCGCCAGCTGGTCTCTGCTGGAGCGAAGCGACTGTAATTGACTCATGTCCCTCCTGAAGGGAATCGTTTATGGGTGTTCAACAGCAGGATGTCACACAACACAGCCCAGGCTACAACACAAAACGACACGAAAACTTGTGATTTGATTCGCTATAAACAGAATTAAAACTACAGATCAGTGACGTGCTTCACTTCCAGGGAGACTTTGTTAGTTATTTTCAACTTGGAACAAGTGTAGCATGAAAACATTTGGTGCATGCTTCCCACCACGGTCAGAGTTGTGCGGTGTGAGCTGGAGCTGTTGGCCGGATGTGTGACTGTCAGACTTGTGTGATGAAACGAGCTGTGACATCCGGCGAGCAGCGCCGCGACAGAACAGCTATTCCAGTCATGACAGGAGTGGTTTAAAGATTAGGGGCCTGAGTGTGATGATCTATTTTGCTTCACACAAACACACAACACATTGTCATCCTGGCGTAAAGCAAATCTGCGCGCGCATTCACCACCCGAGCCTCCTGAAGCGCTTAGCAGCGTAAGAGTTTGAGCTGCAGTGTGTCTAAACCAAGTGGCTGTGCTGTGCGACACTCACGTTGGCCATTGGGGAAACTAATCTCCCAGCAGCCCTCGCTGCAGCACACCGCAGGAAGGAGGCCAGGATCTGGGCAGCCAGAAAAAGAAACTCCAGCAGCTTACGGCGGCGTGGAACGAGGCGCAGCACGGCTGGAGGGGGGGAGGGGAAAGTGCGTCACCTTGTTAGTGAGAGCTTTGATTAGTGTAATGGATAAACCGTAAGCTCCAAACGGGAGGAGAAGGGGAAGAGGCAAATACAAAGAGCATCAGAAAGCCAAAGTGGTTTCTGTCACCATTCAGTAAAGACTCCAGGCCACAGACAACAACACATTGTTTTGGGGAACCAAAGGACGGAAATAGAGGCATCCAACAGAGAGAAGAGAGGAAAGACACAGAAGTGGTGCTTTGAAAACAGTGTCATTTCATGGCTTTTTAGGGGGGGTCTCACAGTCTGTGCCTGTAAATTAACTACAACATCCACAAGATAGAGACGCCACTATTTGTACCTTTTTAGCTGAATGGGCAAGTTTTACTGAAACTAAACTATGATCATACTTCAAGCTCTTCTATTTCTTTTATGTTTCAGTGAAATGCCTGATATCGTCCTGCATTTGCACCCTGAATCATTAAAAAAAGACGATCGTAGTGGCAAATATCCAGTTTTCTTCACCATAATTTCTCTTCTTTTCTGTCTAGGTGCAGAGAGTTCTGCAGTCCAGCCAACAAAAAGAGGGTTTGGAGCTCAGAGCTTTGCTCACCAAGCCTCATCTACAGGTCAGAAATCTGCTTTCCAGCTGTGACCCACCGCGTGACTAGAAGAGAGCACCAGCGAGGCTCAGGCAGTCTGCTCGGCCTCAAAGGCCAACTCATTTATCCAGTTGATATGTTAATAATTGGACTACTGGAAATATAATTAATGTTTCACTCCAATGTTTCCAAAAGGGTAATTGTGTGCCCTGCTCCTTCCACTGGGAGTTCAGAGGTCACGGTTAAGTAAAGAATATGCCAGTTAGCCATGAGACCAAAACAGCTTAGCAGCTCAGAGACAACTGGAGCCTTTGACACCTCCGCTGTCATCTTATTTACTTGATTGATGGATGGAGCACATCAACTTTTTCTCCATTGTGACGTTGGTGCTTTATCTTTCTCACTAAAGAAGAAAATTTGCACATTTCAGGCCTTTTTTTGTCAAAATAGAACTTTTATTTTGAAGGTCCTTCAGGCAAATTCATACTTGGTTTCAGAGTTGCAATGTCACATACAGACACCGTCCTGCCTCTGTTCTTACTGTGATCATTTCACAAAGGCGAAGCGATAAGTGCAGCCTGATTAAGCCTCCGTGCTAAAGTCCCACCTTGACCTTGCACTGTATTAAAGGGTCTTTGTGTTGATAGACTCACTGCTTCATGTCAGGACGATCGGGACTATCAATCTGACAGAACTAGTTGAATAATTTCAGCCCGGCCTGTAAATTTGTAACATTCTTACTAGATTTTGCCAAAACATGCTGAAAGCATCGCTGGCTAACAGACATATTATTCGCTTCAAGTCACAACTGCAAAACTTTTGGATGTGAGCTACTGACCAGGACATCTGTGCAGCATTTTAAGGGTCAACATGAAAAGAATGTAAAGAATTCATCCTCCGCAACCTTTGAGGTGGTTTGACTCCGTCAGTTTGAGCATCGTTGGTTCTTTAAAAAAAAAGGGGGGGGGAGTCCCATTATCAGACTGCCATCGTCCATTAGCGAGCCAGTAAGGTGAGAAAGGACCTCAGGTGTGTGATTCTGCTCTGATTTCACGGTTGAGGGTCCTGACACCACAGCGCCAGGGGTCTGATGTTTGACCCATGTGACTTTGTAAACCCCCTCCCTTCACCGAGCCAGAGCCAGCGGGGGCGGTGTTATGAGATGTGAACCTGCCTTGTGGCACCGAAATTGGAACAGATTATGCCAGTTTCTCTGCAGGGAGCGGACAGTCGGCCTGCATTACAAGCAAACCGCCTCATGTCCAGAATGAATGACGACACGTGAGAGGGGGGCCGCGGCGCTCGTCGGCTCCAGCTGCCTCCTCTGTTTTTTTCTCTCAGGGAACAGTTTCCTGAGGAGCGGCGGAGTCAAAGGTGTTTGATGATTGATGGCGGCAGAGTCTGACACCTAAATGCAGCGAGAGATTAGGACGGATTGTGTGTTGGCCAAAGCTTAGCCCGGCCGTCGCTCTCTTCAGTCTCACTTTGCTGCGGGACAGAGACGCTAATTTGGGCCGACGGTTATTAATTGCAGGGTGGGGAGCACGTGTCGCATGGAGTGAAGGGAAAAAGTCGTCTTTGCTGACTGGTCTTGTTGAAATACGGTGGGCAGTGGGAGAAATGATGGCAGCAAGTGGATGTCTGAGGACAAAGTTCTGTAAAACTTGAATTATTTAATCATCATGACCACAAATCTGATTACTTGACCAAAAAATATCAAATTTATTCGAAATGTTAACTTATTTTAACACACGTCTGTTTTATTTGTGACCCTGAGCTGACTTTGCTTCTTCTTGTGTTCATGTTTCTTGTGTTTCCATCCTCAGTTCATCTGTACATGTTGTGTGTCTGTGTGTGGATGTTGCAGGCGTTGATGCAGGCACACGACAGTGTGGCAGTGCAGGAACTGTCGGAGGAGAGTGTGACCCAGTACCTCGGAGAGACGGTGAAACTAGTGCGGCTGGAAAAGGCCAGAGACACTCCGCTGGTGAGACCACCGTCATCTCTCTCTTTGAGTCACCGCTACATTCTGCTCTCCTGGTTCCTTCCACAGCTCTTTGTCATGATTACAAATAAATAGTAACACAAAAAGACACAATGAAAAACAAACTAGAGAAACACTTGCTGTCAAACAGCTGATTAGATTAGAGCATGTAGCCTCACCCTCTGCTCTTGTGTCTCTGTTGAGCATCATTTTACAATGTGTTGCGTCCTCATTATACGAGCTCTAAGAAGGTGTCCGTGCATGTCTGGCCATCAGGGTGCAACAGTACGCAACGACATGGAGAGTGTGGTGGTGAGTCGAGTGGTGAAAGGTGGAGCAGCCGAGCGGAGCGGCCTCCTCAGCGAAGGAGACGAGATCCTGGAGATTAATGGGATTCCTATCCGTGGGAAACATGTCAATGAAGTCCACGACCTGCTGGTGAGGACAAAGAACATTACCAGAGTTATGTCCAGTGACTTCCAAGGGTCCCGTTAATGAACAGTAATGAAGTAAGGTAATAATACTGCTGCTGACATTTAGGATTCTCCTGCTACTCTCATCAGTCACTGTATTTTAACTGGGTTCATTAAGAGTTAAGTGGAAGCTTAGCTGAAGACATGGAGCAGTCTCATCATACGTCACTATGTTTATTTGGAAGGATGAGTTTTGTCTGAACAGAGGAGCTGCAGCATCAAATGTCTTCTCTGGTTTTGTGCTGACTCAGATAGAGTTTGTTTGGATGAGATGCACTTTCAAAGTAGATTATTCGCCCCATACAAAGCAATAAAACACTGCCTGAAGATTGAGAGCGGCCATGTTTAATTCAACGCGTTTTTATATTTTTCCCCAGCAACAAATGCACGGCTCCCTGACCTTCCTGCTCATCCCGAGCTCCCAGATTAAACCTGCCCCGCACAGACAGACTGTGGTAAGTCTCTAATCAAGGTTCTGGGTGTGCTTGCGTGTGGACGCCCCCTCTGAACGCATGCGAACGTCAACCTCGATGTCCCTCACTCCATCCTCAGATGCACGTGCGGGCTTACTTCGACTATGACCCCTCTGATGACCCCTTTGTGCCGTGTCGGGAGCTCGGTCTGTCCTTCCAGAAGGGCGACATACTCCACGTCATCAGCCAGGACGACCCCAACTGGTGGCAGGCCTACAGGGATGGAGACGAGGACAATCAGCCCCTGGCTGGACTCATTCCAGGTACGAATGAGGCCTGAGCTGAATATCAATTTCTGGTTTATTGTTCCACAAGGACAGATAACTCCTGCAAAGACACAGGAAAACTGAAGCATTGTAAGTTGGACGTTGGTGATGTCCTTGAATAACTTCAATACACTCAAACTAGATGTATAACGTGTAGATCACATCTAGTTTCAATACCAACACTACAACTACAATATAAGATGTGTATTATTAGGAAATGGTCTTCAGGAACCATCATTTTATTTACTTGCCTGACAATGACTGACTCCACCCCCTGTAGTAACTGTGGACCCAGTCACAGCGGAGCACTTGCGACTAATAACTAATTTGGCGCTCGTGTCCTGGCAGCAAACGCCACCCATCTGGCAAGTCAAGGAGATTAAAACAAACACCTCAGAATTATTTGCGATTACTTTCTGACCCCCTGCTTGTTGTGGCTGGAATTTAATGAGGTTAATCACTGAAAATGGAAAGTGGGCCGACGTTTCACCTCCACCTCAGTATGTCTGTGATTTTGCTCATTGACTCCGTGTGTGTGTGAATTCTTCTCATGTTCAGGAAAAAGTTTCCAGCAACAGAGGGAGACATTAAAGAAATCTATGACGGACAGGAGTCGAGAGCCTCAAGGTAAACCAGCATGTCTCTGAAAACAAAACATCTTCATTCATTTGAAGATAAAATATCCTGCATGTCCAAGCTAAAATGTTTCAACATTTCCAGGAAAGGGCTGGTATCCAAAGAAGAGCAAGAAGCAGAGGAAGAAAAGCACGCCCAACATCACCAAAAACACTGGTAAGACTTTTCCTCTACTTGTGTCTCCACAACGGCTGGAGCAATGAGCCTTTTTTCGAAGTGTGCTCCTTGTCCACACTTAACCCACTGCCTCGCCTCATTACCACCTGTGAGCATCCGCCTCCGCGCTGGGCAGCTGCCAAGTGTCCACACATTGTCAGCATTAACCCTACACATAAGCCAGAGTTGACGCCTCTTGTTGTTCCCGCGGCAGCTTGTCCAGACTCGGTGTGTCACCAGTCAGATTAGTCCCGTCTTCGCAGACGGGATCAGGGGAGGCACCAACAGGTGCCCAGCAGGTGCCTAAATGGCTTGAAGGAACCTGTAGGCTCACACAGGTACACGTATATACCGAGAGCTCTGTCAAACCAGCTGCAGACTGTGGGCTGCAGGGGTCAGGTGTAAGGAAAGAAGGCAGACATCACACTAACATCATGATTATGTTTGATCTTTCATCGCTCTCCAAAATCCAACGATTCTTGAGGTTTTCAGAAAGGTCAAAGTTCAGAGTCCGTTTGAGAGCAGCAGTCCAAGAGCTCAGAGCGATTTGTTATGTAGGTCACAAATGTTTCTCTAATCACCTCCAAACCGTCTCCTCAGACTTCGACGACATCCTGACCTACGAGGAGATGTCCCTGTATCACCAG
The DNA here is from genome assembly GCA_032274765.1 of Malacoctenus tetranemus. Taxonomy (NCBI): domain Eukaryota; kingdom Metazoa; phylum Chordata; class Actinopteri; order Blenniiformes; family Labrisomidae; genus Malacoctenus; species Malacoctenus tetranemus. The sequence goes on along the minus strand of JAUESF010000019.1, from coordinate 5,210,358 downwards.
CCGGCCAACCGCAAGCGTCCCGTCGCTCTGATTGGCCCGACAAACAGCGGCCACGACGAGCTGCGTCGGAGGCTTCTGTCCATCGAGCCGGACAAGTTTGCTGTCGCCGTTCCACGTAAGTGCAGTCAAAGCATCAGGGCATGACGCTAATCACTGGAATTCAATAAAGAATCACAGCTGTGTTTTTTGTAATGTTTCATGGAGAAAAGCCCCAAAAATCACCAATAAATCCAACAAGCCTGAGTGTCTTTTCTGGTTGTTTTCGCTGCGCAGACACGACCAGAACGGCACGGATTCATGAGCGGAACGGGCGCGAGTACCACTTTGTGACTCGCTCCGCTTTCGAGACCGACCTCGCGGCGGGGAAGTTCATCGAGTCGGGCGAGTACGAGAAGAACCTGTACGGCACCAGCACCGACTCGGTCCGACAGGTCGTCAACTCTGGTCGCATCTGCTTGCTGTGCCTGCACACACGGGTGAGAGGCCGACTCTGCTCGCTACTGCAGAGATGATTCACATTGTCACTGTTGTACAACATGCTCAAAACACCCATTTTGTCCTGGTTTTACAGTGTTGTTGCCAGAAAATAATTATTGCTTTTCATATCTAAAATGCCTAAATCGCTTTATATTATCAAATGGAGTCAGAATAATTCGAGTCATAACTACTTTTGGGTAGATTTTTGTTTAATTTGTTTGTGTGTGCTTTGGCTTCCTAAGTCCCTGCGGGTGTTGAGGTCCTCCAATCTCAAGCCATATGTCATCTTCATCGCTCCCCCTTCACAAGAACGACTACGCACCCTGCTGGCCACAGAGGGAAAAACACCAAAGGTAAACGTCGAAGCGTTACTGAAGAGTTGGCCATAAATCAGGGTGGTGTGACTTTACAAACGGGAACCCTCTCCTCTGTTCACAGCCGGAGGATCTGAAGGAGGTCATCGAAAAGGCCCGTGAGATGGAGCACAACTTCGGCCACTTCTTTGACGCGACCATCGTGAACATGGAGCCGGACCAGGCGTTCCACGAGCTCCGCAGGTTGATAGACAAACTGGACACTGAGCCACAGTGGGTGCCCACCTCCTGGCTGTGCTAGAGGCCTTCGGCAGGCCGCAGGAGTCTCAGGGAGAGGTAAACAGAGGAGCTCCAAAACAGAAGTGAAAGACGACGAACCGCGTTAAGTTATCACTGGATTTCCACTTGCACATTTTCCTCGTTTGCAGAGGAGACGCTTGTTTTTCATGTCTTGCAGGGATGGACTCAGATTTCAGTGCTGTTTGTTCTCGTGTGTCTCTGTGAGTGATATTCTGGTAATATTTGTTCATCTCAACTTTATGCAAACAATTCTTCAAATGGATAGAAAGATTTCTATTCTGGCTAGTTATTTATAAATGTATATATGTTTTTTTAGACAGAAGGAGAAGATATTTTATTGTTTGACTGTGGGAAAGCTAAACCGGTGCAGTCAACTGGGAGACTGTGATCGTCAGAGTATTTAAAGGCTCCCTGATGAAGCAGAAAGCCAAAAGCTCATTAGGTACCAAACTGAAGTGATTCCCTGCAGGCGGACAAAGAAGTACAGGAGAGAAATCTGCTGTCACCTGCACACTTAAATACTTCCAATGTCAGTGTTAC
>JAUESF010000019.1:5179915-5201677 GCA_032274765.1 Malacoctenus tetranemus | reverse complement strand
ACTGTAACTTTTGTCATGAAAAAGGTCGTATGCACTGAGAAGCACAGACTTGTCTTCGTGGCTGCCTCACTGTATTCGGGCCGTCAGTGTGTCCTCCCAGTTCTGCTGACTCCACTGCAACCCAAAGCCGTCCTTTGATTCGATTTGGTGTCTGCGTTAAGTTGCTCAGGTCACCTCAGCCTTCAGTCACAAAGTCTAGTCGGAAGCTGCAGCATGAGCATCACGTCAGCCGCTTCAGGGCATCGTTTGTGTCTCCGCGGCCGTCGTATCGAGCTTTCTGACTCCGACACACCTTCGAAATACAAAACCTCCTAATAGGTTTGAAGCTGTGCAAACAGGAAAACAATCATTTCGGTGACCGCAGTAATTGTATCTCATGCGCTGCTTAGACCGCACGCGGACCACAGGTCAATACGGAGCCCGATCGCCTCCTGTGAGATCATGATCTCAGCGTCGGGCCTTTTTCTGTGGCCACTGAGGTCCCAGCAAGCAGCTACAACAGGAATAACAGAAGCAGCAGCAGGAGTGAAGACTGAGCAGCCTCCCAAGCACAGATCATCAGTGATCACATGTATTATTAAAAGCATTAGAAACATGCAATTTATTCTTCTCACTCATTGTTCAGGATGGGGTGGAGCTTCCTTCAGCCATATTTCTTCACATTTTTAAAGCGTCAGATGTATTTAAATTATTAACGTACTTCTTTCAATGGATTTTCCAGCATTAGATCACTGATTACTCTCTGTTAGGTGTGTTTTTATGGCGTCTCTGTGATTATCTCTGCTGCCAGTCGTCCTCTCGTCCCCTCGCGGTCCTGTGGCTTCTCCCTCTCATCCAGCCTGTCGCCATGTGACGTCTGATCTCCCAGATCGCTGCGTCACAGAGCGGCGCTCAGCTGTCTCCCCCCCCCCCCTCACAGGACGCCTGACCAGCTCACACTAATCTCCACACGGAGCTAAATTTACAGACGGTTTATTCTCACCTCTGTGAGGCTGCAGTTGAGTGTGCACACACGTGAAGTCCAGCATGTGAGGGTAAAACAACAACATGTGAATATCTTCTTTTGTGGTTTTCTTTTGGATATTTAAGAATTGTGTTAAAATTATACAAACTGCTGAGTTTCATTTTCTCCTGGATGGAAACGAGTTGTGTTTCATAATGCCGAAAAATCCATTTTGATCACCAGGCAGGCCGTGGAAGGAGTGACAACAGGGGTTTGCGTGTCCCACCCCGAAAGTAGATTCTTGTGCGCGGGTATTTGTCATCGCTGACAACACTGCTGCACAAGCCCGTTAGCTTCGCGGCCATCGAGCACGGCGGCGTGAGTGATCGCCGTGCCCGAATGATGGATGACGGGCCGTTTTTAATGGCCCGTGAACCTGGTCCACTCGGGATGACATAGAGACCTCAGTGGCAGACCTGCGACACGCCCGTTCTCCTGGTGTCGTGAGACCCACATATGAGGATATATGCTCCTCGGAGTGGGACTGAAAACACACTAAATCTGGCCCCCAGGACTCTGCAGCGCTGAGAGAGGACAACAGGAGTGATGAATGCGACTGTACACGTGCGCACCGCGTATTAATATTAATGTGAGCCAGTCGGTGGGACACGGTTAGCTTTAAGTTCACCACAGAGAACAACTGAATAATGAAGACGGTGATATATGAAGAAACTGCTGAGTCGTAACTTCTAGAAGTTTGTGTCAAAGTCTTCTTTTTACTGACTGCATGAAGATATGCAAGACTGCAAAGGAAGAGTGGAACTGTAAGAAGCCATAGAAGCATGTGTGTCTCTATTGAGGTACAAGTTTGATGGGAACATGTTTTTTGATGGTGGTAATTCATGGAGCGTGTTAAATCGTATGATTATGATTTGATCGTGATTCGTGGGGCTCTCCATAGATATTGCTGACAGTATATTGGACTGTGAGGTTGTTTCACAGCAGTAATGATCAGATGGTGTGTTCAAAGGAAACAGGAACAACCCTGGGTGGCTTACAGAGCACTCAGCCAGTGATCTATTGGACTTGAACTCGGGAGAGCGTAAGCCCCACTAAAACCCGGCCTGCGTCGTGTGTGCTTGAGCGTGTTCAGCCCACGTGCTCCACTCAGCGCGAGCAGAGCTGCTCCCTTCTTAGGATTATTCCTCTGAGAATAGGCTGAGTCACGCTACAGAGGACCAGACAGAGCGAGAGGGGGAGAGAGACGCAGAGGAGGAGGCAAGGAGGGAGGTTGTGATGGGCGACACCGGTGAAGGTGTGCAGGGGAGAGACGGCGTGATCCGTCCCGTGCTCTGCCCAGGGTTTAACGCCGCCCACATGTGCAGCTCCTGCCGTGAACTGAAGACGACCCGCCTGCATATCCCCTCCTCAGGGTGGACGCATGCGAGCATGAGTCACTGTTGATAGCTGCTGTACACTTGAATGTATGACTCTTCTTTAAACCTCTGTATGATACTTCACGAAGGGACGTTCCTGCATCAGTGCACACAGCGCTTCCCTTCACTTCCTCCTCGTCCCCCTTTTTGTTTAGTTTTCTATTTTCTTCGGGGGGGGGAAAAAAACCTCCTCTTGGTCTGAATCTTTGATGTAAATGAGGACATTGACATTTAAACAACCTCTGCAGCGCAGCACCAACTGTAAACAATCCCCCACAACAAAGTGATGCACAAGAGAACAAAGTAAAAACAGCTCAATTCGGGTTTTGAAGGACTATAACTTATTCTCTGTACTTGTGGCTCCTCTGTGACGTCCAGGCGATTCATCCCCACCTCGTGTGATGCTAAATTTAGACCTTTGAAATGTGAGAAGTTAGAGTTTACCTTTTGGACTCTGAGCGGATGTGTGTTTACAAGTGTATTGTCATCACGTCACGTTATGTGTTATTTTGGGAGGAAAACAAGGCTGTATCAGCGAGGCCAGGGAGGAGCTGTCTGCCACACAGCACCGAGTGGAGCAGGTTCATCTGCATCTAACTCTGACACAAGACTGTCTGCGACGCTGCTGAGTTTAGTTGCTTTCTCCACTTTTTTAAAGACTCTTTCTCGTGTGTTTTTGTGAAGGTGGTGCTGGTGCGGTGGAACGAGCCCTTCCAGAAACTGGCCACCTGCGACACAGATGGAGGCATCTTTGTTTGGATCCAGTACGAAGGCCGCTGGTCCGTGGAGCTGGTCAACGATCGTGGAGCTCAGGTGAGAAGTGTCACATGGAGGAAGCAGCAGAGTGTGAAAATCACGAGGCGGCAGCAGCCAAAACAAACCCTCAAAGTGTTCAGTTTCTGACACTGCTCCATCTCCAAACGTAGGTGAGTGACTTCACCTGGTCCCACGACGGCACCCAGGCTCTCATCTCCTACCGCGATGGCTTCGTCCTGGTGGGCTCGGTCAGCGGGCAGAGACACTGGTCCTCTGAGATCAACCTGGAGAGCCAGATCACCTGCGGGATCTGGACTCCCGATGACCAGCAGGTAAAACACACACACAAACACACACACAAACACACACACAGACTGTGAAGGTCATGACTTTGCCTCCTGTTAGATGTCGAGAATTGAGTTTGTTTTGCTGCTTTGAGTGTGTTAACTTCACAATCAGAGGAGGAAGGAGTCCTTAGATTGTCTGTGAGTGACAGTGAATGTTCACTGGCTTGATGGTGTGTGTTTTGTAAAGCTGTTTTTTTTCACTCCATAAATGTTACCTGAGGTGAAGCTAACTCTCAGTGTGTATGCGTGTCCCTGTCCTCATCCATCACCTTCAGCCCGTTCATGTGTATCTGTCAGCATTTCTTCATCTCCAGGCTGAGTCTCCACCTCCTCCTCTGCCTTGTTTTCTGGTAACGCTTCGCTGTTTTCCTCCCAAGGTGTTGTTTGGTACCGCAGACGGACAGGTCATAGTGATGGACTGCCACGGGCGCATGCTGGCCCACATACTGCTGCACGAGTCGGACGGCATCGTCAGCATGTCCTGGAACTACCCCAACTTCCTGGTGGAGGACAGCAGCGAGAGCGACACGGACTCCGACGACTACTCCCCACCGCAAGGTTTGAGATGGTTTACTCCAGACTGGAAAAGGGGGTCTGCAGCCTCCGTTAGAGGCAACCTCTGTGGGTGGGTGTCGCCTACATAGGATGTAGGCCACCTCTTAAGGATATAGTAGCATGTAGTTATCCTCCTCCATCTCTGAGCTCAGCAGCCCACCTAACAATCTGGTTTTTATTGGTTCCTGTTTCGTTCTTGCCTCCTTTTGTCCTCGGCTTAATTGCTTCCAGTCGTGGAGGCTGCTGGTGAGGGACTGTCCTCCTCCTGCACAGCTATTTCTCGCCCTCTCCCGTCACCACAAGCCCGAGTGGTAAAGCTGAAAACTGCTTGCCTTCGCTGGAACACTGGTCCTGCTTTAACTCACTAATTAAAGCGGTCGATAGGAATTGATTGGCCCCGATAGAAATTATCTCCCAAGTCGACAACCTGACGGAAACAGCGGGCCACCTCTTCCTCCGCACGCCCGACGTCTCTGTCGTGATATATGATGATGACCCATTATCCATGCGCCGCACAGCGCAGCGCAGCGGACTGCATTTGCAGCAGTATCATCTATCTGATTTAACACAACACCGGCTGTAAACTGCTCGCTATCAGGACGTCGTAATGCTGTTACCAGACTGAATGTACAAAGAGTTTTGTATTTGTAGGCGTCTCCTCGTCACAGCAGGACTCAGGATTCAGCTTTCTGGATGAAGCAAACTGAAGTTTTCTGACTTAAATTGTTTGTTTTTTCTTTCCCAGTTCACAGCCAGAAACCACTGCTGACAGTCAGCTTCACATCTGGAGACATCAGCCTGATGAACAACTACGATGACCTCTCGCCAACCCTCATCCGCACCGGTCTGAAAGGTGTGTGGAGCTTCGGTCACTCACGCTTGAATTTCATCCAGATAAAAACCTCCAGAAGTTTTCTCTTGGTTTTTTATCGCTCACCAAAAGTATCACCAAGGTTCATGACGTTTGGGCTGCTGCCTTCTTTGTTCCCTTTGCTGCAGATGTGGTGGTGGAGTGGTGCTCACAGGGGGATCTGCTTGCAGTGGCGGGGATGGAGAGGATTCTCCTCTCCTCGGACCCCTCCTGCCCGCCGCCCACCAGGAACGCCATCGTCAAGTTCTACAACGTTCGGGGCGAGCACATCTACACACTGGACACACCAGCACAGGTGACGTCTGCTGCTGCGACAGAGGATCCTCTGGATTTCATACTTGTACACGATAACTTAGTTTAACCAGCTCTAAAGAAGGTCGTTCAGAAGTTTGTTCGAACACACCTTCACTGAGGGAGATCGAAAGAAGCTGAGCGTTTCTTGCGAGTCTCCGTTGCCTCACTTCACCCCGGTGAACGGCTGCAGCACACTCATCAGCTTGTTTTCCTCCTCGCGCCGCAGCGCCCCATCACTACGCTCTGCTGGGGCCACCGGGACTCCCGTCTGTTCCTGGCGTCGGGCCCGGCGCTCTACGTGGTGCGCGTGGAGCACCGCGTGGCCACGCTGCAGCTGCTGTGCCAGCAGGGCATCGCCACGGCGGTGAAGGAGGAAAAAGACGTCGCCAAGCTCACCATGCCTTCCCGCCTCTGCTCTTACGTCACTGCCGCTTTTGTCCCCACCATCAAGGTAAATCTCAGCACGAGGCCTTCAGTTACATCACAACACAGCGATGATTACACAAAAAGCCTGAACTTACCGGTTCCCTTCTCCCAGCCGCCCATCCCAGATCCCAACAACATGCGAGACTTCGTGAGTTACCCGACAGCCGGAAACGAGCGGCTGCACTGCACCATGAAGCGAACGGAGGACAACCCCGAGGTCGGGGGGCCCTGCTACACGCTCTATCTGGAGTACCTCGGGGGTCTGGTGCCCATCCTCAAGGGCCGGCGGATAAGCAAACTACGGCCCGAGTTCGTCATCATGGACCCCAAGACCGATGGGAAAACAGGTGGGAGCGAGTTTCAGTCAAAGCTCCGCAAGGAGACCGAGGAGTTGTAGGTCAATAACTGGAGCTGAATTAATTTGTTTTGCAGCCACAATAATGACCATGAAATACTACTTTGAGTCTGTTCGTCAAGCTGTTGCTGCTTCTGTCTAACTGACCTTGGTTTTGATGGCCGTCCAAAGGACCAAACGACGCGTTATGTTTTGTTTGTGCAACACGTCTGCTCAGACTCGAGCTCCACATCGTGTCCTGTAAAATTCGGATTTGTTTCCAGACGCTCCGATGAATTTGCTCAGTGTGTTCTTCCCCGACACGTCTCACGTCCTCCAGTAGTTTTCCACTGTTTCTGAGGCTGGCGCTCGGTGAGAATGTTTTAGTCACATTGGGCAGACCGGGCCCATGTTAATTAAAAGCTGCTTAATGGGGGCTCTGATGGCCCCTAGGTTCCTCATAAATCACGCCGCTCCCTCCCCACGCTGTGATAAATGAAGCCAGCCATGAAATGGTTCCAGCCCATTCACACTTTAATGTCTGTCAAATAAATTAGCTTGACCTAAACTGGAGCAGCAGCAGCGATGGTGCTCTGCAGGCCCGTCTGACTGAGAGAAGGAACAAGTACGACTGCAGCAACAGCTGTCTGAGCTGGAGGCGGTTCAGAAGTGAGGGTACAGAATAACACTCGTCGTCTGGGTGTTTGTTACAACTCTACTGAATAGTAGTGAGGATGAAGTGCGTCATTATGAACATTTTGTTGGAAACACTTGGTTCTCTGTAACTTTCTGCTTTCCAAGTGGGAAAAAGCGAGTTTGAAGCGAGTGTCTTTATGCTCAGGTTGTTTGTTTACGTTTTGTGTCTCCAGACGAGATCTACGGCAACAGTCTGATATCGGCCATGATCGACAGCTGCAACTGCTCCGACTCCAGCGACATCGAGCTGAGTGACGACTGGGTGGGCAAGAAATCTCCAAAGATATCCAGGGGCAGCAAGTCCCCCAAACTCCCCAGGTAACCCGGCAACTGCCCCAGTTAAACTACACGATGCTTTATAAATAGATTTGCTTCTTTTGCTCGTCGGCAGCAAACGTATGCGAGGAGTTTGGTCCTTCTTTCTTTGACTTTGTGCTTCAGTCGTAGATTTCCTGTTTGATTTGTGACTTTCGTTTGGTTTTTCACTGCATGCCTAAACCTTCTTTTTTTTATTTGCTACCTTCTCTGTAGAGACTTAGTTTGTCCCTTTACCAACAGGATCAACATTGATCCCAGGAAGTCTCCCAAACTGTCGCGCGCTACGCAGGAAATCTCCAGGTCTCCTCGGCTACCCATCCGGAAACCTTCCATCGGGTCGCCCAGTCTGACGCGGAGAGAGTTCCCCCTCGACGACATCGCTCAGGTACATCGGTGACCTGCCGAGAACGGCGCCAGAAAGAGCAGCGACGTGGTGGATCTTCACGAGTGTGACTCTGCAGACATTTTATAGGTTGTTTCCTTTCTTGCAGCAAAATTACCTCGCTCAGGTCACATCGAACATCTGGGGAACAAAGTTCAAGATCGTGGGACTGGCCACGTTCTTGCCAACCAATCTTGGTGCAGGTAATCAACTCTTCCTGGCACCAACATTAAAATCTCTTGTCAGGAGAAAGATTTGACTCCTCCAAACTGTTTTCTTCCCCCTCAGTTATCTACAAGACGAGCCTGCTGCACCTGCAGCCCAGACAGATGACCATCTACCTGCCGGAAGTGCGCAAGATCTCAATGGACTACATCAACCTGCCCGTCTTCAGCCCCAACGTCTTCAGCGAGGACGAGGACGACCTGCCTGTCACGGGCCCTGCTGGCGGCGCCGACGACAACCCCCCCTGCACCGTCAACATCCCCATCGCCCCCATCCACAGCCCCGCCCAGGCCATGTCCCCCGCCCAGAGCATCGGCCTGGTCCAGTCGCTGCTCGCCAATCAGAACGTTCAGCTGGACGTCCTCACCAATTCCACGGCGAGCCCGTCGGGAGCTGCAGCCGGTGGGTCAGACCAAAGCCAGGACACCATCCTCACCGCGCAGTACACGGTCCCCACCAGGTACTCCAGTCCTGGACAGGTCATTTTCGGGGGGCTGGAAGTGGGCCGCTTAGTGGTGGGACCTCCACCGTCCCATCATCCCTCACAACAGCAGCAGCAACAACAACAACCAACCAGTCAGCATCAACAACAACAACAGCAGCAGCAGCAGCAACAACAGCAGCAGCAGCAGCAGCATCTCCTCCAACATCACCAACAACAAATTCAACACCATCAACAGCAGCTTCAGCAACAGCACCTCCAGCAGCAGCAGCAGATGCTGCAGCACCAACACCTCCAGCAGCAGCAGCACATTCAGCAGCAGCTCCAACACATGCAGCAGCAGCAGCACCAACAGCAGCTCCAACAGCACATCCACATCCAGCAGCAGCAGCAGCTGCAGCAGCAGCATCAACAGATTCAGCAGCAACTGCAACAGCAGCAGCAGCAACAACAGCAAATGCACCATCAGCTGCAGTCTCAGCAGCAGATGCAGCAGCAGCACCATCAGTTCCAGCAGCAGCTCCAGATCCAGATCCCGGTTTCGTCCATGTCATCGGGGCAGCTGTCCAACGCGGCGCTGCACCAGCTGCAGCCGGGCGCGCTGCAGATCCAGATCCCCCACCCGCCCGCAGACCTGGTGGTGGAGAGGTCGGCAGGTGGCGAGCACGAGCATTTACTGAAGATCAAGACCACCCGGTCGACCCCGCAGCTGGCTGAGGGCGACACGGTGGTGTTCAGCGCCCCGCTGGAGCTCAGCAAGATGAACCCCCCGCCCCCTTACCCCGGGACCGTGGCTGCTGCCGTAGCCGCCGCCGCCGCAGCCGCCGCCGCCTCGGCGTCGGCGTCCACGGCAGCTTCCGGCAACGCCTCTGGAACAGGAGGGGGCGCCGGTGGGACCCCGCCTCCTGGGGATCTGTGTATGAAGAAGGGAGAGTTCCAGCTCTACCCCTCGGGTCAGCAGCAGGCGCAGTACCCGACGCCGCTGGGCTACGAGAGGATCACCACGTTCGACAGCAGCGGGAACGTGGAGGAAGTGTGCCGCCCGCGGACGCGCCTCGTCTGCAACCAGAACGTGTACACGCTGCAGGGTCCCGGCAGCTCCGCCACTCTCAGGGTCACCTCCTCCTCCTCCGCCGCCGCGGCCGACAAGAAGATCCAGCTGCCCTACGCCTCCGCCACCCTCAACAGGCTCACCGCGCCGCGCTACTCCATACCCAGCGGAGACCCGCCTCCTTACCCTGACCCAGCCAATCAGAACAGCGCTGGGGGCAGGAACCCAGCACAGAGGCTGGACAGCAGTCTGATCCACGCCACCCTCAGGAGGAACAGCCGAGAGGCCGCTCTCAAAGTTTCCCAGATGCTGGAGCCGCCCAGACCACTGCCTCCCAAGGCGAAAAACAGCAGTGCACTAGCAGCCTCCTTCCAGCAGAGGGTGCCAACAGCCTTATACACCTGCAGTCAGTGTAGCAGTGGATCCAGTGTGGGAAGCACTGCCCCAGGGAGCGCCAACGGGATCGCAGGAGGAACGATTATCAGGCAGGACTTCCCCCCAGGGACCGGCGCACCTCACAGCACAGTCATCGTTCACTCCAACAGCGCCACCCCTCTGGCCTCGCAGTCCTCCTACAGCCTGATGAGCTCGCTCGAAGGCTCGGGGAGCGGCGCCGGAGGAGGAGGCACCAGAGACCGGGCCGATTACGTGAACTCGGCGTTCACCGAGGACGAGACGCTGAACCAGTCGCTGAGGCACCTGGCGCTCGGGACCAATGACGCGTCGGGGCTGGTGGTCAAACGCCCGCCTCCCTATCAGTGGGACCCAGCTGCCACGGAGGAGGTGTGGGTGCCTCAGGAACGGACAGCCCCTTTGAGCTCCACTGGCCCCCCCGTCCCACACAAACCTCCCCCTCTTATTCTCAGCCCAACTCAGCACTTGGATGTAACCAGGCTGCCTTTTGTTCTGTCTCCAAAGTCCCCCACCAGCCCCAGCGCTGCGTCCTTCCAGGCTGCCGCGGTGGCCACGGGCTACCAGATCTCCCTCCAGTACCCTCCTGCAACTGCCTACTCTGGAGCTCAGCTCCAGCCCATCCCAGGGTCGCCCCGCCCCTGCTCCTCCCCGAAGGAGGTGGTGGCACCGGTGCCCTTCTCGCAGCAGGACGCCGCCATCGTCCTGCCGCCAGGTTACTCTGCAAACCTCGCCAACCTGGCCTGCTGCCCGCTCCCACCGATGTACCCGGGGGGAAGCTCCTGCGCCGGGCTTCCCATCCCACCCATCGCGCTCCACACCCCATGGGGGACCTACAACTCCTGCCCGCCTATGCCCAGCCCCGCAGTGCCACTACCACCCAAAGCCTCACACATGGCGGCAGAGAAGAACGCGCTCTCGCCACCTCCTCCCCCACCGCCGCCACCCCCACCACCACCAGCAGAACTGCAGAGCCACGCGGGCTTGCAGGAGGCCATGGCAGAGGCCGGGGAGGCCTTTCAGGAGGTGCTGTCCCTGACTGAAAGCCCCGTGCCGCAGCGCTCGGAGAAGTTCAGCAAGAAGAACCGCAAGCGGGTGGAAGGGCGGGCGGAGGAGGGGAACGTCCCGCCGCTGGCCGAGGGCAGCAAGTCGAAGAAGGAGGGCCGAGCGCTGGGCGACTTCAACTCGCTCATCTCCAGCCCGCGGCTGGGAGGGCGGGACAAGAAGAAGCTGAAGGGACAGAAAGAGCAGCAGTTGAAGGCCAAGAAGCTGAGCAAAGCCACTGCCAACAGCGAGTTCCAGGACAGCTCGGAGAGCGAGCCCGAGCTGTTCATCAGCGGGGACGAGCTGCTCAACCAGTGCCAGAGCGGCAAGAAGGGCTGGAAGAGCAAGAGGAACCTGAGAGCCGCCAGCGAGCTGGACGAGATCAAGTGTCGCAAAGCCAACGAGAAGGAGGACAGAGGGCTGGGGAGCCAGGGCTTCGTCTATGTCATGGCCAACAAGCAGCCTCTGTGGAACGAGGCCACGCAGGTCTACCAGCTGGACTTCGGCGGCAGGGTCACGCAGGAGTCTGCCAAAAACTTTCAGATTGAACTGGAAGGCCGACAGGTGAGACGCTTTCAAAGCACCGCTGCTGCTTGTGTAGCACGGTGGAACACTGAGGATTTAAAGGGTTTTAGCAGTGATGCGTTCGAGGACACTTTGGCTGTGATTTCTCAGTTACATCTTGTTATTGGAGTGAACTCAGTCTGTAGGTTACTTAACAGTAAAGTGAAATATGCTTTTAAAGTCAATGTTTATTCATTTTTTTTGAATATCTCTATTTAAAAGTGAATTAGTGGCTGTAGTATCTATTAGTTTCCAATATATACTATATATTAAAAAGTTACTTTAAGTTTCCAATCAAATATTTTCAGATAAAATCCAAAAAATTAAGTGTTTGTTGTTGTTTCTTCCAATCACAGGTGATGCAGTTCGGCAGGATCGATGGCAACGCCTACATCCTGGACTTCCAGTACCCTTTCTCCGCTGTCCAGGCCTTCGCAGTGGCGTTGGCGAACGTAACCCAGCGCCTCAAATGAGCCGGTCCCTCCCTCCTTTACCCCCGAGTTCTATCTGGGACCCAAATGCAATCTTGTTCGAGGGGCACAGTCGTTTCGTTTGAGTTTGACGAACTCTTGGGAGTGGATTTCTACAGAGAAGACAGCGACCAGCCCTGGCCCGGCCACCCAGAGAAACACAATCACGCTGCACTACACAATGCTGCCACTAGAGTTGGTGCAATAAGCATTGGCTGCATTTGTCGAGGACGCGGCCGCGGCCGCTCCGCTCGGCGGTCGGCGGCCCCCCTGCGATGCATGTAGGGCCAAAGAGCTGAGCTTTGGTAATCATCATGCAAATAAATGCTGCTTTAGCTAGAAGAAGCTTTGCGAGGCGATGACCAGTCGGTTTACCTGAGAGAGGGACGCGAGAGGTTCAGTTTCCAGGCGAGGAGGAAGAGGAAGAGGAAGCAGCAGTAATACTTGAAAAACACACTCTGGAGAACAAAGGTGATATTTTTCCCCAGAGCGCACAGGTACTACTGGGCACTGAAATCCATTGCTGTACAAACCTTTAGTGAAACAGTTACCACTTTATTACACTGCTTTTGCTTTTAGGATTTTATCCGACGGGAGGAACGAGGAGAAAATCAGGAGGGTGTTTTTTCTCTCTGCTCTCTCTCTCTCGGCCGTTCCTTCTGTTCCTATCTCAGCGTATCTTGGCTGGAGACCAGGCTTAGATTTATGCATCTTTTAGGAGCACTACTAAGAGTTTAGACTTTCCACTGTTGTGAACGGTGTGCCACTGTTAAAACAAACACCCGGGGCGGTGACGGCGTCGCTTTAGCTGTGGTGAGCTGCAGTCTGTCCCCACACGGGGCTCTGAAGGAAGAAGTAACGTTACTGCTACATGGAGTTAATTTATACGTACGTGTCGTTTATCTCTTCAGCTTTGACTTCAAACATTTTCGTCTTTTGTGATATACAATCCCCCCTCCCTCCCCCTCGTCATTTTCTTACCTGCTTTATTTGGGAGTTTGAATATTGCTGTATGGTCCGGAGATTTCAGGTGGGAGCGGTGTACAGAGAGGCTTCGGCTGACTGATCCTCTACTTGATTATTTTAAAACAAAACGGTGACACGGGCGCTGAAACCGTCGCCGAGCTGAGGCGGAACGACCAAACGTCTGGCAGGAAGTGATCCGTCACCTGCCGTCACTTCTGTGAAGTGAGTGTGTCATTGGAGGGGAAGCTGTCCCTGCGCTTTAGAGGCCACAGTGAAACATGTAAGCAAGGTACAGGAAATATTTTTGTATATTTCACCGACGACATTTCATACTCTTTTTCGCAAGTCATGTAAATACATATCGCTCATCTGTACATGTTGCAAACGAGACTCGGGTGGCGCCGTCTCCTCCGTGTTCCAAGTGTCACTTCAGGTGTGGAGCCGAGCTGTAGGACCGTTTCAGTTCAGCAGCGTCGACGGCGACAGGAAAAAAAAGCAGTTGGGCTGAAATGTCTGAATATTTGAAGTCGGGACTCAAATGAAGAATGAAGCTGTTGAAATTTGTCCGTTTCGAAAGCTGACTTTGAAATCTCCAACGCTGGTTTATTTCCTCATTTCTTTAGTCTCTCAGTTTCAGGCAGCGATGCCTGTGTGCAATTACGACGCAGTGCACCACCAGCTGGGGGGGGAGGAGGAGGGGTCTCTGTTACCTCCTGGGCTCACTGCAAGTATCAGGTCACGCTTTTTATTAGCAGAGAAGGTTTAACCCTTTAACACCCTGCTCATCCAACCACCTTTATCTGTTTATATCTTAAAAATTTAAGATAGTTCTTTGAAAAATATACTTTTTTCACAGTTAATTCTTTTATTTGTATTTAATTGTTTGTTTTTTTTACTCATTTTTGCCCCAACAAAGTAAAAAATATTAACATTGATATTTTATTTTGAATTTTCTTTACTTTTTAATCTTTTTCTGCAGAATTCAGTTTGGAAAATACAAAAAAATGTTAAACAAAAGATAGGTGAAGGTGGTTCATTCAGGTTTAGAAAAGTTCCACTAAATTTGAATTAACTCGTAGTAATGATGGTTTTTCTTGTCCAAATGTTGGGGCAGGGTGTTAACGCGTTAACAGCGTAGGAAGGAATCAATTGGGTGGATCACCTCAAACCTTCGTGCCAAAACCTAAAGAAAACCAACAGGCCAAGAAGAATGTGTAACTCTGAGTATCACTTTAGACCAGCACTGTTTCTAGGGTCTCCGAGTGGATGAGATTGTGACACTTTTCCAGTGTGACCGTCCCAAACGAAACAAAGATGCATGTGTGTTAGCGGGGGGTCGTGATGCCGGGGGACTGGATTTAAAAACAAACAAACAAACAAACCTTTTCAGATAGTGAAAGTGAAAGAACACGAGCATGTCATAAGAAGATTTCCCACCTTTTTTGTGTTAGTCGTGCAATATTTTCTTAGGGAAAGAAATCCTCTGTCATAACTTTTGACATTGTTGTTTTATTTCAGCACCTCGGTTGCTGGTCTGTACATTTTATTTATGAGATTATTTCCCAAAGGAGATAAAGGTTTGTAATCTATACATACTGTATATTGTGGAGTTTTCTGAGACATCTTTTTTGTGTTGATGATTTTAAAAAGGAAAAAAAACAACAACAAAAAACAAGTTTGTTCCAAGTGTAGCCTGAGGCGGGGGTGGGGTCGGTTGGTATTGAAGGGGGGGGGTCGGGTGGTGGGGGGGCAAATTTTTTCAGTGTTTTGTGAAGTTTGCATTGGATGGAAAAGATGTGAATGAGTAAGTGCCCAGTTTAATGTAGTCGGTACACTAGTTCTGTAGAGTGTAAGTGTTAAGTCGAGGTGTGTCTGTATTCAGCTGTGCAGTCGACCAATCCCATCAGTGTTAACTCTATTACCTTCAAACGTGTGTGTGCGTGCGCGCGCTCATGGCTTCTTTACACATCAACACACACACACAAACCCGCATCGTTCACATGAGTTCACTCGTGTACGCCACTGAGGTCCATGTTCAGCATCACGTACTGACGTGGTTAAGGATTCACCTCCACCTGATGACGACCTGTTGTAGATATCTTCTAGGATCCGGCTTTTCTTTGAGAAAAGACACCGTGCTTTGTATTTGTAGATGTAGACCCGAAACCACAAAAACACTTGAAAAAAAACAAACATCTGAGTCTGATTTGGTGACTGAACGTTTATAGTGAATGGATAGTAAGGCATGCCATGTAAATTATTTTATAATTGTATATGTCACGCATCTTTTGAATAAAATGTCATTGTTTCAGAAAAAAAACCTGCGTGTTCGCCTCTGCTTTGCTAATAAAGTTTTGAATTCAGTGTCGTGTTTCGTGCAGCTGCTGCTTGGACGTTTGCACAAGGTGGATCTTTTATTCTCAAACAGAAGGGGAATGAAACACCAGGAAGTGAAGCACCTGCACCTGGAGTCACATCCAACACTTAACTTTATTTAAAATACACCACAATACACCACAGTGTTGTGAAGTTAAAGATGATTTAGCTACTCTACAATGTGGCTTCTGTACAGCAGCTTGACTTTCATTAACAAAATCGACTCCATACTGATGGATTCATGAATAAATGTGTGTATTTTCACGCTTCCCGCCCACAAACCACCCAATTCTTCGCACCGCCCCTGTCCCGTCTGTTATCGGGGAAACGTGATGATTTGTTTCCCGCCAGTTGGTTGAACTTTGTCATCAGAAATGATGTGAATCAAACGCTCCGGTGTCGCTGTGGAAATGACGGAGGGATGGAGGGCTGAAGCTGCGATGGACGCACTGATCCTCCCTCTGTCTCTGTCCGTCCGTCTGTCTCTGTCCGTGGTGCTGAAGCGGGATCACGTGACCCTCCTCTCTCCCTCCCTCCCTCTCTCTCTCTCTCTTTCATTGCAGCCGCCTTCCATTCTTCTCCCTCCTGCCTTTTATCGAGCGGAGACAATCAAACAGCTCCGTCTGCACTTTTGATTTACCGGCGGGGACAATGCGGGCAGGTCGGCGCGCCGTCCACTGAGCGCCGCCGCCGACCGCCTCCTCCTCCGCCTCCTCCTCCTCCTCCTCCTCTTCGCCATTTTTTCGTTTTTCCGGCGCTCAGACGGCTCGTCTGGAATCATGGACGCCGACTACACGGCCGGCTTGGAAAACCCGCTGTACAGCGAGCTGAAGTACTTCTGCAGGAAGGTGCAGGAGGCCTACAACGAGCTGAAGGAGGACCTGACGCCTCACCGCGATGACCGCTTCTACAGGTGAGGATCCGGCGGCGATTCACCCAGTCAGGGATTCACGCTGTCACCTGCTCCTCCTGAGCCTGTTTGTACATCATGACAAACCCAGAGATTATCTGCGTTGTGTTGTGGACGTGTTCTGACGTTGCGTCAAAATAAACCTCGTTAATAGGAAAGCCAACGTTAATCAATAAATCAAATGCAGATGTTAATTTATCGACAGTGTTTGAGCATCAATTTAACACTTGGAGGCCTTGTGATGTCTGATCAATGGCAACAAGTGTTGGTCTCAGTAGAGGTGTTATTACTGGAACACAACCAGAAAGTCCAAATGGTTCAAGATTAACATAGCATTTTATTTATCTTTTAGTTTTTTTTAATAAGTAGTTATTTCACGCATGTGAAAATCTACAGTGACGCCTGTTTTCAAACTTTTCAATCCTTTCGTCCCTTTTTTAAAAGTGGGAAAATGGTATGAGTTGGTTCACATTAGGCTTTTTCTACAAATTATAGGAAGTATAAAGTACACAATATTACAGGGTTGAAAGTGGGCTACGAAATATGATTGAAAATAATAGAGACAGACAAGTGAAGCTTTTTTTGACCTCATTTTGCTGTCGAAATATAACAAAATGTAAATGCTTCAATCCTCTGATTTTTGGTAATTGTTTTTAAAATTTATTCTATAAACCACAATATGATTAAATCACTAATATCTTGAAGTAATATTAAATAGAAATATATAAAATAGCAAAGAAATGTAAAAGAAAACATAGTTTTTATTGACTCAGGATCGAAAAAAACAAACACTCTCACTTCACGCACACCGTCGACCGACGTCCCTCGTGGCCCCGCCCCCCTCCGTGACGTCGCTCTCCAGTTGTCGCAGGCTGATGTTGTGCAAACACGGATGTAGCTCCGCTGCCAACGTCTCAGCGTCTCTCTCCTCGCCCACGGGACCGCGCGGCGGCAGAAATGGAGCTGTAAGTGTCCGAACAGCGCAACGGACACGCGCGAGACGTGTCCGCGACGTTTACGGGTCTGGGACCGGAGCCTGACAACTCCTGTCCCCCTCCCCTGCTAGCGCTAAGTAGCACCGATGCTAACGGTGTTGACATCCGCGTAGGATGCGAGCTAACAACATTAGCCGTTGAAGCAGCAGCCATTGACAGTCACACATCGGTTTTGCTTTTGCCTGCGGCTGTTTGCCGGCGTGTGTTAACGCTGCTGTTTGTCTCCGGGACTCAGGCTGGCTCCGATGCGGCTCTACACGCTGTCCAAGCGGCACTTCGTCCTGGTCTTCGTGGTTTTCCTGATGTGCTTCGGCACCACGGTCTTCATCGGGATCGCAGGTGCGACAAGCCAGCATCACGGTGCCGCCATGCGAGGCCTGAGTGTCGGGATCACCCGCACCTCCTTCTCTACATTCGTTCTCTGCCTTTATTAAAAGTTAAACACAAGTTTTAACTATTGTAGAATACTGCATCCATGTTCATCGTTGCAGGTCCGAGAATCATCGCTGAGCAGGAGCACAATGGGGATCAGTTACTGGGCAAAAATGTGTCCATTAAGGTAAGAGCATACCTGGGATCAGGACACAGGATCAGGACATCCTAATGGTTCCTTTATCACGCATGACTTGAAGTTGAGACCTCCCACTTTCTAAGAAGGATTGCTGTGTTTAGATGTGGATAAGGAGAGGTGTAGCCAGGCGGAGGAGGACAGCATTTCACTGTGTTAAAGCTGCAGAGGTTCCTGCCTGCTGCAGTGGGAAAAGGCAGAGTTCAGTTTTAAACCTTTTTAATTGCACCCTTGCAGACTGGGCCCTTCAAACTGGTGTCTCCCCCTCTCACCACCTACAACCAGCAGCTGTGGCTCACCTGCGTCATTCAAGCCGAAAACAGCAACAGTGAGACGACGAAGCAGCAGAATGATTCGATTTTGGGTCTTTGGGAGATTGATGCGACGTGTTTTTCTTTGTCAGTGGGAGATTTCAGGCAGCCCTTCGACATCAGCGTGGAGCTGAAGGGCGTGCTGCAGGACGCCAGCGTGACGCACATCAACAACGCGCAGCAGAAACCTCGGACGCTCCACTGCGGCGCCGTGAGTGTCGGCACGCCGCCTGACGGAGAAGCTGCAGCTGGTTAATTTCCTGAAGACGCAGTTTTTTAGTGTTGTTTTATTTGGTGTCACTCAGCAGAAGTGTGACGAGATCATCGTGCTGCATCTGGCCTACCTGAACTACACGCAGTACCAGGTGGTGGTCAGTTTCAGGGGCCTCGCCAACATCACGTACGACATCAAGGTGAAGTTCGTGGTAAGTGAGCTCCACTGGTGAGTGCTGGTTTACCTGAGTGGACAGACGGACCCCAGACTCACTCCCACCTCTCCCCCCTCCCCCTCAGTGGAAAACTTACAACCCGACCTTCTCGCAAGTGGAAATCTGGTTCCGGTTCGTCTTCGTGGTTTTGACTTTCGTGGTGACGGTAGGAGGAGGACTTTTTATCAAGTCTTTAAGTTTTATCTAATCAGTTTCTGAATTTTTCACGAGTGGTTCTGGATTCTCTGTTTTTCTAGTGTATGTTTGCACATTCACTGAGAAAGTTCTCGATGAGAGACTGGGGCATCGAGCAGAAGTGGATGTCCATCCTGCTTCCTTTGTTGCTGCTCTACAACGGTGCGTTTCTCCACTTGGCCGACAGGAGTGCATCAAACCTCGACACTAACTCGTGGCCTCGTTTTGCCTTTCGTCCTGTTTTGTTGTCAGATCCCTTCTTCCCGCTCTCCTTCCTGGTGAACAGCTGGTTCCCGGGGACGCTGGACGCGTTCTTCCAGGCTCTCTTCCTCTGCGCCCTGCTGCTCTTCTGGCTCTGCGTCTACCACGGCATCCGAGTTCAGGTGGGCGCTCCCGGCCGTCTCGCCGCTCCGTTCCCGTCTCTTTTTTCCCACCTTCTTGCCAACGTGCAGCTTTTGCTCCGCCTCCGCAGGGCGAGAGGAAGTTCCTCACGTTCTACCTGCCAAAGCTGATCATCGTCGGCCTGCTGTGGCTGTCGTCCGTCACGCTCGGTATTTGGCAGACGTACGTAGCTCCTCTGAATTCAGCCGGCGCCCACTCTCACTGGTTTTGTGATGACACTGAGCAGACTGTTTGGATTCTTTAGGGTTTATGGACTTCAGGATCCAACATATCACTATAAAGTGGACATCCCAAACTTCCAGGTGAGACTACACATTTCAGAAGAAGCACCTTTGGTTTTAGTCATCAGGAGTAAACTTAATTGGGTTTGATTAAACTTGTTTGTATTTGACACGTCTGTGTTGTTCCAGGGGATGAAGGTCTTCTTCCTGATTGTGGTGGTCGTCTACATCCTCTACCTGATATTCCTCATCGTCCGAGCTTGTTCTGAGCTGAAGAACATGCCGTACTCAGGTCTCACTTTGGGCCACGTGACTCTGGATTTGATGCTTGTGAATCTGCCTCGTTATTGATCACGTCTCGTTTTCCATCAACAGACCTCCGGCTCAAGTTTTTGACCGCGTTGACGTTTGTCGTCCTCGTCATCAGGTTGGTCCAAACACTCTGCTCTTTTCACTCGTTGCTCTTTTTAGATAAAGTTTGTTTCTAATCATTCGTCTCTCCTCTCTCTCTCTCCTGCAGTATGGTCATCCTCTACCTGAGGTTCGGTGCCAAAGCCCTGCAGGACAACTTTGTGGCCGAACTGTCGACTCATTACCAAAACTATATCCTTCCACCGGAGCTTGTTTGTTGTGACTTTGTGTCGCTGACGTCGTCAATGCTTTAAGATTCTTCCTTGACTCCAGATGCACCCGCTGAATTTTTATCCTTCTATGGCCTCCTCAACTTTTACCTGTACACGTTAGCTTTCGTGTACTCTCCCTCCAAAAACGCCCTTTACGGTTGGTGATGCAGTACAGTGAAACTTATGGCACTTTACATGAACTAATTGAAGCATGAATGGTTTATTCCAACTGATTCTACTTCCTCAGACTCCCAGTTGAAGGACAATCCAGCGTTCTCGATGCTGAACGACTCGGATGACGAAGTGATTTACGGGTTCGTTTTCCTCACTTTTTAACTCCTGTTCGTGCAAATTCAACTCTCGCAGTTTAAAGTGAATGACGTCCTGATGCTTGTGTGTGTGAAGGAGCGACTATGAAGACATGCCTCTGCAAAACGGCCGCGCCATCAAAGCGACCGCCAAGTACCAGGACGAGAGCGACAGCGACTGACGTGCCCGTGAGCGCCGTGGGAACGCGTTGCTGCAGGCTGTCACGTGCACGTGCGTTCACGATGCGTTCGCGTTGGCAACAGGCGATGAGATTCTTTAAGTGTACATAAATCTATTTTTAAAGAGATGAATTCCATGTCTGCTGAATGTACTGTACGTTGGAGCGGCGGCGGAGGAACGCCGCGATGTATTTTTCATCGACACAAGAACACACGACACACGTCTCACAGTTTTTACCTCTTCCTCGACCTTTTCCTGCTCATAGCCAGCATTACATCTCCACTGTGTAATCATGAATGATCAAAAGGGGAACTATTGGGGGGGCGGGGGGTCAGTGTGAAATCGTTCCGTTGGAGGCTTTGTGTTAAACCACTGTTGTATTATCGTGCTCCTGTGTTGTTGATCTCATTCCTTTTATGCTCTCTGACAGTCTTGGGGAAAACAAACCATCTGCCTGACAGCAGCTGGACTCCTTACCAGCTGTTTGTCGTCAGACTGTAAAAAACAACCAAACCCTGAGGGAGCCTTAACAAAGTACCACTCCTCTTAACTTCTTTTTGTGGAAAGCAGCTTTGTAATTGCACTTTTTGAGATTTTAATTTATTCTGCCAAAAAAGTGATTTGACACTGTGTCACCTGACTGCATGAAGGGACGGACGGACAGACGGAGGGTTTCTGGACTACTGATGTTATCTGTGTTTGATATTTCTTTCTCCCAGCATGTAAACGAAACGCATCATCAGCCAAATCAACGTTGCCTTTGTTGAACATCTCATTTTAAGTGACCGTTCTGCCATGACTCTATATTGCCAACAGCGGGGGCCTCGGCGTCCTCGCTATTGTTTACGTAAACAGGGGCTGATGGATTCGAAACAAAACAAAGGGTTTTCTGTTCTCTTGACCAAAATGGTGCCTTGTCCTGGAATTTTGGAGTAATTGTCGCTTCTCAAAATAAAGACGATGTACATGGAGGTGAATTATGTCATGTGTAAATAAAGCTAAGTATACACGGACACCAGTGTTTGAACCATTTTATCAAACTCATCATACACAACTGTTGAATATTAGATATACAAAAAAAACAGACATTCCTGCAAAACACAGAGTCTTTCAGGGTTCAAATGGCGAGGCCGAAAACATTGACGATACAGTACATGGACTTGTTCTCCCACGTCACTGGACAGCTTCCTGGATGAGGTGAACACATGATTACATTAGTGACACCTGTAAGGGCCCACATTTCTGCCTCCAGAGGAAACATGCAGACACAACTAAACAACTCACTGTTCACAAAGTGCTCTTAGAATTTAATGATATACAACAGATACTGTTTGTTTTTTCTCTTACCGTCAGTCGTGTTGTCCCAGAAACAGGAGCTGGCGGTCTGCAGACCGGCCCCAGTCTTCTGCATGATGATACACGTGACTATAAACGAGACAGAGAGTCTATGAAGATCCACAGCAGAGCACATAGCGGATCTGTGTGTCGCTGTCCGGGCGTCCGTCCACTCACTGATGTATTTGAAAGGTTTGCCCAGCTTGCTGAGCTGGCTCAGGCACTGCTCCACCACGCTGGAGGTCCACTGGTTCACCCGGCTGTGCTGGTAGTTGTTTCCTCCGATGGTCGCTTCTACGGACTGAAGGGACAGAGCGCCACGGCGGCGCGTCAGCACGAACAAACAAACGCAAGCAAAACGTCTCCAAACTTCAAACT
>JAUESF010000019.1:5079195-5089898 GCA_032274765.1 Malacoctenus tetranemus | reverse complement strand
AGCTGAGAGAGAGAGTGTGGGAGTGTTTACCCTGCTTGTGTTTGTGACTGATGGTCCAGGAGAGGGAGACGTACCGCTGGCCCGTGAAGGAGTCCCTGAAGAGCATGCTGGCGATGGGCTGGAACATCGAGAGGACCAAGGAGGGCGAGGCCATGTTCCAGCAGCGGGAGAGCGAGAAGCAGCGCAAGATCTCCGAGTCTCAGGTGGCGTCTCCTCTCAGAGCATCACCCCCCGACGTGACGCCATAAACTCTGCATGACGGTGGAGTGCGATTAAAGTTTGTTTGACTCGTCAATGATCCACATAATTAGCTGAAGTCATGATGTCAGGTGTGATACTTTTTTATCACGACATCACCGCACTGACCCGTTCATTAAGAGTCAGCCTTTATTGACGTTCGGCCGTCACACTTCAGGTAATTTATGTTCCGAGCGACCATTAAAAAGGCGAATGGGAGAACGAGCTTCATGTCACGCAAGAAAAACACACACATAACGCAGAGGGAGGAAACTAATGGCTCCTATAATTCATGGTGTCACTTTAATGTCTCTCATCAGTCATAAACAGGCCAGCGCTGCGTCCTGCAGCTTGACCTCAAAGAAGAGTTCATTTAATTATTAATAACTTTATTTAAATGGCACTTTTAGTCCAAGTTCTTCAAACAGAGAAGAACCTAGTTAGTGACAATGATGTTTCCTACAGCTGAACATCGCTCAGTTATAAATAAAACACGTTTATGGATGTAAATCTCTATATTTAGGTGTTTGCTTTCTGTCATTCAGGTTAATGGCTTCAGTCCCGTTCCCATGGATCTGCACAACGTCACTTTGTCGAGAGAGCTGCAGGTTCGTGTTGTCAATCGTTGTCAATTCGTTCATCCCGGGTTCGACGGGGACACTGAAACGCTGCGTTTGCTGCAGGGCATGGTGGAAGTGGTGGCAGAGAACTACCACAACATCTGGGCCAAGAAGAAGAAAACCGAACTCGCGGGCAAAGGTGGGCGAAAACGAGGCTGCAAAGCGACTCTCGCTTCAAGTTGCGTGGTTGTGTTGAAGGTGATTTCGCCCGACAATGACGTCAGAGGTTATTGTTGACCACAGCAGGAGGAGGGACCCACGCGCTGCTGGTTCCCTATGACACCTTGACCGCGAAAGAGAAGTACAGAGACCGGGAGAAAGCCCAGGAGCTCTTTAAGTTCCTGCAGATCAGCGGCTACGCCATCACCAGGTGAACCTCCTCCTCGCGCTCTCGTCGTTTTCAGTCCTCGTGTGATTTAGTGAGAAAGCGACCCGAGCCGTGCTCCGTCTTTCCGTCCCTCAGAGGTCTGAAGGACCTGGAGCAGGACTCGTCCTCCATGGAGAAGCGCTTCTCCTTCAAGTTCCTCAAGCGGATGCTGAAGTACGTGGACTCGGCCCAGGAGTTCATCGCTCATCTGGGTGAGTGTTTACAGACGCACTGAAGACCCCCCGTTGGTGCTGAACGCACCAGCTGACCTGCTCCTGTTGTGACTCCAGAGGCGATGGCCACCAGTGGGAAGACGGACAAGTCGCCCCACGACCAGGAGATCAAGTTCTTCGCCAAGGTTGAGACCGTTTCCCCCCTGAAATCCGGCCACTGACGTGATGCTTCAGGACAGGCTGCGCTTTAATCAGCGTCTCTTGAACCACAGGTGCTGCTGCCGCTGATCGACCAAACCTTTAAAAACCACTGCCTCTACTTCCTGTCGACTCCCAGCAAAAACCTGAGCAGCTGCGGCTGCGCCTCCAGCAAGGAGAAGGAGATGGTGACCAGGTAGGACGTGAAGGCCGCCCGGACTCTTCTCTCCGTTTTACCTCTTCATGCATCTGTCTCTCGTTTCCTTTCGCCTGTGTTCCTCCTTCACTTCTGTCCTCGCTCCCTTCCTTTTCCCAGCCTGTTCTGTAAGCTGGCAGCTCTTGTCAGACACAGGATTTCTCTCTTCGGTAAGGGCGCTGTCGCCTCGCTCTGCTCGTGCTTTTGTTTTGAAATCCCTCCCGGTGTTGATGGTAAACGTTTCCTGTCGCAGGAAGCGATTCGGCGATGATGGTGAGCTGCCTGGACATCCTCACGCACTCACTCGACACCAGGTAAGCCCGCGAAGCTGCCACCAAGCTGACGCCCGCGCTCCTGTCCGGCAGCCTCTGACTCCCTCCTCCTCCTCCTCCTCCTCCTCCCAGGACGGTGATGAAGTCCGGCTCGGAGCTGGTCAAGGCCGGGTTCAGGACTTTCTTTGAGAACGCGGCGGAGGACCTGGAGAAGCTGCTGGAGATGCTGAAGCTGGGCAAGTTCCTCCAGTCGCGCGCTCAGATGAAGAGCGTCAGCCAGAGCATCAACTACGTGACGGTGGCGCTGCTGCCCATCCTCACCGCCCTGTTCGAGCACATCAAGGCCCTGGACTTCGGCGTGGATCTGCTTTGTAAGTCCGTGTTTACACGCAGTGTTTAACAGATGAGGTTTGCAACAATATATAAAAATGTCGCGTCCTTTAAGGATCTTATTCAGCAACGAGACACTTCTGTCAAACCGAAGGTGCATTCCTGACTATTTTGAGTGTAGCTGGTACGTCCTGTTTCAGTGGACGACGTGCAGCTGTCCTGCTACCGGATCCTGACGTGCTTCTACTCTCTGGGAACGGGGAAGAACGTTTTCGTGGAGAGGTACGAGGACACGCTTCTCTACAGCGGCGTGAGGGGGGAAAAAAAAGAGCTGTAACGGCGTCACGCCTGTCAGAGCTCGTTAGGGTGATGCTGCTGAACTTCCCGGTGAACTCGTGCACTCAGGACTTTTTTTGGGGGGGAATTATTCATGTTCACCGATGTTCTCCGGTAAACTTCTGCAAATGACTTGAACGAGGTAAACTTCACTTTTTTTGTCGTGGAAGATTATTTAAAAGAAACGTTTCTCGGTCTGTGAAGTGTTTTGACTGAAATCACGCCGTCTGTACCGACTGTTACATCGTCAAAGAAACCTTCTGCTGACTCGCGCTGTAAAAATAACCTCTGGGACAAAATTTAAGCACATTTTGCTGCGAAGACTAATTAACTGAGGCACCGTGTGGAGCTCTGTGCAAAAAAGAGAATGAAACGCTGAAGTCTGCTGCAGTCGTCAAAGCAAAACTCCAGGGAGGACGGAGCTGTTCTCCAATGTGCTGCGTGCTCGGTTTGTTTACTTTCTCGCCTCTCTTCATTTGAATGCATTCGAGTTGTTGTGTGGTAAACAGGCACCTGCCGGCTCTGGGGGAGAGTCTGGCCACGCTGGTGGGGGCGATGCCCGTCGCCTTCCTGGAGCCGGACCTCAACGCCCACAACCCGCTCTCCGTCTTCAACACCAAGACGCCCCGAGAGAGAGCCAGTGAGCGTCCACCTCTGGCTTCCCGTCCTCGCCCGGCGCTCGCCGTCCTCACTTGTCTCTCCTCTCTCCCAGTCCTCAGCATGCCCGACACGGTGGAGGAGATGTGTCCCGAGATGCCTCGTCTGGACCGACTGCTCAAGGACGTCAACGACGTCTCGGAGTCCGGCGCCCGTTACAGCGACATGCCGCAGGTGTGGAACGATGTTTCGATGACGCGACGTTCGTTCCTCCTCATCTCCAGGAGGATCGCTCCTGAAACATGCAAAGACTGACCGGAGTTTGACCTTCTCCTGCAGGTCATCGAGGTCATCCTCCCCATGCTGTGTAACTACCTGTCCTACTGGTGGGAGAAGGGTCCGGAGAACTCCCCCGAGGAGGCCCAGACCTGCACCATGGTGGCCTGCGACCACCTCAGCATCATCCTGGGAAACATCCTCAAGATCCTCAACAACAACCTGGGCATCGACGACGCCCCCTGGATGAAAAGGATCGCAGGTGCAGTAACTGAAACGAACCCAGTTGTCTCGGTCCAGGAGGCTGTGGATGGACGGTCTGCTGTTGTCCGTCACAGCTCGCCATTTGTTCAGTTTTTCCTGCTATGTTTGTGCCTTCAGTGCATCTGCACACCCATTTTTCCATGAGATTGAGTTCGTTTTGACAGATTACGTTGATAAAAAGTGTTTTTTTCCTTCATGTAGTTGATTAAAACTCCACTTCTCTCAGTGAAAACTCACACAGTTCACGCCGCTCCGTCTCCTTCTCCAGTTTATTCTCAGCCCATCATCTGCAAAGCCGGAGCAGATCTGCTGAGGAGCCACTTCCTGCCCACACTGGACAAGCTGAAGAAGAAGACAGTGAAGGTGAGAGCTTTAGATAGATCCTCTGCATTATGTGACAGTCGGATATCGTCGCCGCTGCAGAGGAGGAAGCGTGGTTAAAGTCGATTTCCTGCTGACTCCTGGACGAGCTGCTGAACCTGCACTATAGAAGTGGAGCTGTCCCCTGTCAGGAAAGCTCGGCCGTGGATAATGTGGATAAAAGAAAAAACCCCTCCGCGCTGAGCGAGGACGGCAGGACGAGATTATTGACTCTGAGAGGTCACATGTGACGCGATTACTGATGCTGATGAATCAGTGACGTGCCGCAAACGCAGGTCGTGGCCGAGGAGGAGCTGCTGAAGGCCGACAGCAAAGGGGACAACCAGGAGGCGGAGCTGCTCATCCTGGACGAGTTCGCCGTGCTCTGCCGGGACCTCTACGCCTTCTACCCCATGCTCATCCGCTACGTGGACAACAACAGGTGCCAGAGACGGTCGCAGAAAGGCGTCGACGCGAGTCGTACTTCAGACGACGCTCCTGTGTGACGCTGTGTCGGTTTGCCCCCCACTTTAGGTCCAGGTGGCTGAAGGAGCCGGACGCAGACTCCACCGAGCTGTTCAGGATGGTGGCCGAGATCTTTATCCTGTGGTGCAAGTCGCACGTGAGTCTGGACGTCAAGACGAGACACAAAATAGGGAACGAACGTGTAGACACTGACACAGGAACTCAGAGCTGAAGGAGGCCAGAAACTTACCAAAATAAGAGAAAATTTTGTTAAAACAGTCAGAAAAAATTGATTGCTGTTGATTTCTGTCTCTCTGAATGCAGAATTTCAAGCGTGAGGAGCAAAACTTTGTGGTTCAGAACGAGATCAACAACCTGGGCTTCCTGACGGGTGAAGGTCAGACCAAGATGTCCAAGGTAAAGATTAAAGATTAAACTCTGCACGAAGTCACTCCTCCTCCTCCTCCTCCATCATTCCGGGTAATATTTATCCCAAACCTCCGGAGACGGAGTGACGCGTCTCGCCTGGCGCTGCCCTCCCTCCTCCCTCCTCCCTCCTCCCTCCTCCCTCCTCCCTCCTTCTCTCCGTCAGCAGTTTGCACCACTCTGAGTTTTTCTAACGAGATTTCAAAGAGTTTTAATTTCACAGACTCTGCTAATGTAAGAAGAAAAAAAAACCCTCATATAAGCACTTCTCTTGCTCTCCATCAGTCCTCTCCAGCGCTGAACAAGCCGAGTATGTAGATGCGAGATGTTTTACAAATCAATCATGTGAGTCCAGGCCTCCGAACTTCACCTCCACGCCGAGGGTTTACGACTCCAGGCGTTTGTGTCGCTCTGAAGTCGGTCGTAGATCTGGCTGTTGACGGCGTGTGGGTCCAGCAGCTGTCACAGAGAGACTTAGCTGCTTATTTGTTGTGGCCGCACACGCGGCTGATTTATTTGTGCTCTCGGGGTGTTTGGACATGATTGCTCACGGTGGAGAAAAATCTCCCCAAAACTCTTGAAGGACTGCGGCGGCTGATTTATTCCGGAGGCCTGAGAGTCGCAGCGACATTTTTTTTCCTGCTCGCTGACAGCATCGGTCATCAAAAAGTGGATCGTTTTTTTTTTTTTTGGTTTTATTGACAAATTCGAAGACGACAGAGTTTAGCGAGCTCAGCTGTCCGTCCCGTCTCTCTCTGCAGTCCGGCGGCGACCAGGAGAGGAAGCACAAGCGGCGCCGCGGCGAGTACTACTCCATCCAGACGTCCCTGATCGTCGCCGCGCTGAAGAAGATGCTGCCCATCGGCCTGAACATGTGCACGCCCGGAGACCAGGAGCTCATCTCGCTGGCCAAGATACGCTACAGCCTGGTGAGATGGAGACGCAGGACGCTCGCTCTAACTACGGACTCCCGACGTCGATGTCTCGGTCACGTTTCTTCTTTGCTGTCGGTGCACTTTTTATAATTACATCCAACCTTATCTCAACTTATTCTCGGTCATATAATTTGAGTGATGCGCACTTTTAATCAAGCCAGAAGTTCGGCCTCTAAAATGTAATGACTGGTCGTTCCTGGAGTGCAACTTCCTTCATTAAAGATAAGTACAGCGCTGCAGTGTCCCCGTTTTAATCTTCTACCTTTGGAGATTCACGGTTATTTATCCTGAGCGTGGATTGAGTCGTGTCAGCAACGCTCTGAAGAGAGTAAATACAGTTTTTCTTTAATATTTCACTGTTTGTTCGCTTCGTAGAAAGACACAGACGACGAGGTGAAGGAGCACCTGCGACTGAATCTCCACCTTCAGGACAAGGTGAGACTGGTTCCAGGAAAAAAAGGACAAACATGAACCAAAAAAGCAGCAAGAAGTTGATTTTTATGCTAAAAAAGCAACAGATTCTCACAATAAACACACAAAGCACGATGCAAGAGTGTACATGTATGTATTCTCAGTGGATTTGCACCTCTTTGTTGTAGTCCGATGACCCGGCAGTCCAGTGGCAGTTGAACCTGTATAAAGACGTGGTGGTGAAGAGCGGAGAACCGGCAGACCCTGAACACACCGTGGACCGAGTCCAGAGCATCTCCGCAGCCGTGTTCCACCTGGAGCTGGTAAACAACACAACACAACGATGCATAACAAAGCATAAAAAGGCTCAAACAGGAGAAACCAGGGAACAAAATCCACCCGGGCTCATAAATAAAAGCCTCTTTCTTCCGATCTATCACTCGGATGATCAGCTGCAGCAGTCGCAGGACGGGATAAAGAGGAGCTATCGCAATCTCCGAGGCTGAAATGTTGCTGTTCGTCCTCAGGTGGAGCAGCCTCTGAGGAACAAGAAGTGTGTGTGGCAGAAGCTGCTGTCCAAACAACGCAAGCGTGCCGTGGTGGCGTGTTTCCGAATGGCGCCGCTGTACAATCTGCCCAGGTGACTCCTCCTCTTCCTCACTGTTTATGAAAAAACAGTACGTGTCAGTAATTCTCCGGGGTAAAAGTCCACCGTGTATTTTTCACCACCACCTGTTTGTAAAACTCTAGATTAAAATACACAAAGGAATTCCTCGGTAGTCTGATCTGAAAGCGCTGGATTAGTACGGCAGCTTTTAAGGATATAAAAGGTGGATCCTGGCATGCAAACATGGCAACCTCAACACGAAAACGATCACATTTTGTTTTGTGGTGACTATAGACTAATAAGAAGGTACTAAAAGGTTTTGAGTTGCTAGAATCTTCACACTGGACCTTGAAAACATCCCAGTTAAGTCTCGATCTAACTCCACATAACAACAACCACCGGTTGCGGGGGGGAAGCGGGGAGGGAGGGAGGGGGGGAAGGGGGGTCATTTCTCTTTTCTTGACTGTGTGCCCACGTAAACCCCTCATCGCCTCCCCTAATGACATTCTCTCTTCTGTGTTGTTTTCCTGCATAACACTTCCTCATCCTCCCTCAGATACAAAAATAATAATTACTTCCTGAACGGCTATCGGGAGGTCTGGCTGGAAAGGGCGTTCAACGCCTCCAGCTTTGACAGCCTGTTCTCCCTGCTGACGGTAAAGTGAAAACTACGGGGCGAATGCTTCATCTGTCCAACCTCCCCCCCCACCACCACCACCACCCACCACCCACCCCCTCACCCCTCCTGTCACCACCACCACCACCACCCACCACCCCCATCCACCAGGCTGTGGACCGATGTCTGCCTAGCAACCGACCAACTGTTTCTGCACTGTTGATTCTGATTGGTCAGGTAGACTCTGAAAGTTGAAGGAAGGGAACGAACGGCGAGAGAAAAAAGGAAGAAAGTGAAGACCTAAAGAAAGAGTTTATCCACATTCTGGATTTTTAGAAGCTTCACAACCTGTTGACCTGGTCACAGTAACGTTTATAAGGATGTTTTTGTATGTTTTTGGTCTCTAATCATGCTTTTTTGAATGATCTGATCTAATCCAGGAAGAATTGGATCTTAATTACAATATAATTCCTCATTATTTATAATTTCAATGTGGTTTTCAACTCTTCAGTGAGTCATTTATTGCAGGTGTAAATGAAGACTCTGTAAAGTGTGCATGCTCCTCTCCTGAAAGTGACCGCAGCAGTTGTTTAAGACACCGAACGTGACCAGTCAGAAGAGCCAGTGGGTCCTCACATTGACCAATCACCACCCTGCCTGAACTGCACTTCCTGTAACCCCTTCCTTCCTTCCTGCCTTCCTTCCTTCCCTCTTCATCTCTCCTTCCTGTCTCCTCCAAAATAAAAAAAAAGCACACTCACCAGAACCCTCACCCTAATGCCAATGTACCTCCCTCCCCACTCCCCCTTCATTCCTCCCCACCTCCCCTCACCCCCCCCCCACCCCTCCCCAGGCATCGTGCTATCAACTTCTTCATCCCGGCCTATCAGAGACTTTGGATAGAGGCAGAGGAGTACTCCTTTGAGGAGAAGCTAGTTCAGGATCTGGCAGTAAGTACTGGGCCCGCCTCGGCCTCGGCCCCGGCCTCGGCCCCGGCCCCGGCCTCGGCCCCGCCCCGCGTGCCCTGCGTTGGCACCCCTCTGCCAGTCCTGTCTGCCGAATGCTTCCTTAGCCCCGCGCCCGTTGAGCCTTGGGGGCCGGCCCGGCTGGCGGCCCCGCCCGGAGCGCCCGGGGGCCCCCGCCGCTGTAGGCGCGCGAAGGCGTCCAAACCGAGATCCGTCAGGGGTCAGAGGCTGCATGACCAACTCAGGAGACGCAGGGCCGCGTCCGGCGCTCGCAGCTCTAGAAAAGCAGGCTTTGGCTCGGTGGCGGCAGTGGTAAGGAGGGCCTCTGGCCACCGTAAGGGGGGGGGGGCGTTTTTACTAGCTGTTTTGGCTGTCAGACCCGGAGCCCACCCACATCAGTTGTCCCGTTGGCTGTGACGTGTAAGTCTGTAGTGTGGGTGTGACGGTGGCGTTGCCGTGACGTCAGTGGCATGCTCGCGTAGTCATGTGAAGATCATGTTCCATGTGAGATCTTTGGAGCGAAATCATCCGAAACGTCCTCATTGGTTCGGGAGTAAATTTCATCCTGAGGTGATTATTTACTCGAGTTGAAAGTACGTGTAGCCTCTTTGGTTGAGTCCAGTCTCTGGAGGGTTTGTTTGTTTAGCTGTGGTAGTTTCTCTCTTTTTCCTCTCCTTTTTTTTTCGAGGCGCCTTCACTGTCATACCACCAAAATCCGCTCACAGCTTGCACCTGTTTGCTGTAACATGCATGTCCTTCGGAAACCGTTTCCAACACCATCCATCATCCTCCACTCTTAACGTCCTCGTCTTGTCCCCTCCACGGACCACCAGAGTCGAGAGAAACGTAGAGCCATCTGCATGCTGAGCTGGGTGAATGTCACCAGAAGCTTTTCCAGTCAGTTTGAGCGTCAGAGCAGAGAGATTTTGAGCGAGTCGAAGGCGAGCGACAGGCTGTGGGCACGGCGCGGTGTAAGCAGAGCTGACCGGTCACTCCTGTGGACTCCTGCAGAAAACCCCGATGAAGATCGTGGAGGAGGAGGAGGAGGAGGTGGCTGAGATCCAGCCCGATCCTCTCCACCAGCTCATCCTCCACTTCAGCCACAACGCCCTGACGGAGAGAAGGTGAGACGGGATCGGTTACGTCTTTGAAATCGTCAGGCGACACTTTCATTTTGTCCAAGTTGAGTCAGTTATTGGAGGAAGATGCTCTATTTTCTGGAACTTGAAGCTCCTAGAAGAAGCAGATCTGAGTTCTGACACGATCGTCCTGTTTTTCAGTCATTTGGAAGAAGATCCTTTGTATATCGCGTATGCAGACATGATGGCAAAGGTAGAGTTTGGATTATTTTGCTGTCACAATAATCCAGTTCATCTTTCTTTCTCTGAAACTCCAAGTCGATAAAAAACCGTTGTGTCTTCTCAGAGCTGTGCAGAAGATGAGGAAGAAGAGGAAGAAGAAGGGAAAGAAAAGACATTTGAGGTTCTTCAGCTCGGTGACCGTGATCGTTTGTACTTTTAAAACGTTTGCTTTTGCTAAATGTTGTTTCTGTTTATTGTTTTCAGGAAAAAGAGATGGAGAAGCAGAAGATCCTGTACCAGCAGGCGAGGCTGCACGCTCGTGGGGCGGCTGAGATGGTGCTGCAGATGATCAGCGCCAGTAAAGGTGAAAACAGTCAGCCGCAGAGTTAGTGTGACGGCTACGTCCGACGCATCGCTACGGCAACGAGCAGCCGCTTTGCACAACACTGACAGGAAACGATCCCGTGACCTTTTCACATGCGGAGAAAAGCGATGCATCACTGCAGTCTTCTGTCCACGTCTACAGCCACTCGCTCTATGTACAGACACAGTGGGCGGTCCGAAGCAGGACCACTCTAAAGCAAGACGTTCATTGATTTCTCCCTCCGATCATCTCATAATCTAATAAACTTAATCTGTGGGATTTAATAAAAGAGGCTAATTGACCCCAGTCAGTCCTTTCCTGAGATTGGTGGCCCTCTTAGGGGGGCTGCCGAGGGTCAATGGAGATGGTTTGACGTTTTATCCCCCC
>JAUESF010000019.1:5028836-5039767 GCA_032274765.1 Malacoctenus tetranemus | reverse complement strand
AACATTAACATCAAAACAATCAAAGAAATGAACCAAAACAGAGGAAAACACAGATAAATTCTGCTAATTCTGCATTGTAAACAGACCCCACACGCCTGGAATCGATCCTGTGACCTTTCCGCTGTGAGGGGTAACCAGCACCAATCACTAATCCACAGCACAACCCTGGAGACCGCTCGCTGTGCTCCAGCCAGACGACCCCCCCCCCTGCTCCCCTGAGCCCCCCTTTCTAGGGATCCTTTGGGGGAGCAGAAACATCAACAGAACCAGAGACCGTGGAGAGCCGAGGGGGCCCCGAAAGCTGCGACTGACCACCGGGGCTGAAACCCTCCCAGAGCTCCACGCAGCCGTCTGACAGCAGCCGCCACACACAGAAATCACACGGTCCCCGAAGAAAACACTCCAGTTCCTCTCTGGCTAATTAGAACCCAGAGACAAATCGAAGGAGAAACTGCACGCGGGGCGCGTTTCCACTCCAGCTCACACGCAGATTAAAAGTCAGCACTCTCACCGTTTATCTCCATCACTTTCTCTTTTTTTTTTTTTTTTTTGCCAAACTCACCCAGCGTTTATTTGTGCCATTAGATGTTGGAGCAGCAAGATATAATCATAAAAAACAGACATTAACAGGATGCAACAACTTCACTGCCACATCAACATCAGTCACGTCGAGCCGACTGGATTTATTTTGACTTTATGGCTTTAAAGCTGTCAGACAATGTGCAATGACTCAGTGCTTCTGCTGTAAAGAGCTGAAATCTGTCCGTGCTTGGATGGTCGCGCCGCAAATCTACGAGCAGACACGTTCACACGGGCACAGAGCTCCGCTCTGAGTTCATCAGACATCTCTGCCAGGCGAGAAGTTCCAGCTATGAGAAGAACAAACACCAGAGCTCGTCAACAACGACGGGATCGGAAACTTACTCCTGTGATCAGAGAACCGGCCGCGTTCCCAGCCACAAAAACGCGTCCGTGCGCCGGCATAAATCCATCAAATCCCAAGTCAAATGTATAGGCCGTCGCGCCTGTGAACACTGCAGGTGTGGACGGAAAAACAAACATCCGCCTTGCGAGCGCGGCGCCCGGTGGTCAGAGCTCACCTGCGGACTCCAGCAGGACGCCGAAGTCAGCTCCTCTCCGGGCGGGCGCGTCATCGTCGGCCTCCGCCTTCTCCGACGCCTCGTAGCGGTCCCAGTTTGACTCCAGTTTCCTCCTGGAGAACGCCGCCGCCGCCGCCCTGCTGTCCTCCTCCTCCTCCTCCTCAAACATGTCGTCTTCACCTCGCTCCTAAAGTGGTAGGGCACACGTGAACCGTTTGGGAGTGTCAGCAGGCGGATATTTCAGGCGCCGTGTGACAGCGGCTTCTGGTTCTAACTAATGGCCTATCATCAGACGGCAAACAAAGGCTCAGGAGCCGATGCTTGTTCAAATAGTTGAGTCAGAGGGCGACGGGGAGACGGAGAGAGGCCAGGCGGGCCGAGGAAGACATAAACACAGCCGTTCTGCAGGAGTCTGAGTCCTGCTGCAGCGCTATAAACAGTACATAGGCATCGAAACGCACGTTTTGGGAGTCACGTCATAAATTCTGATATGATACACACAGTCTCACTTTAAATAGCATCTCCCACAGTAAAAGCCTCTGATTAAATGCGTCAGCTGTAATGGTTTCTTTTCATTTGGTAACAGAAAGTCTTTATTAATCTTCCTCTGAAGTGTCAGATCCGACGAACCTCCCGCGCCGGCTCAGCTCGTCCACGAGCCAGTTGGACTCGTGCTGGCAAACATCATCCGAGGCCGCGCGGCAGCGATGGATGCGCCGGAGGAGATGGTTTTTTTTGTGATTGCAATCAAGCAGCCCCTATGAACCGAAGGAGATGGCAGTGATTGCAATCACAGAGCCCCCATTGTTTCCACCTCTAATTCTGCAGTTACCATGGCAGGACGGACAGCCGGCTGAGCATCGCCCTGGAAAGAGAAGCAGCGGCAGCAGCGTCTCGGTGTCGCTCTCCAGCCTCAGATTATGTGCGGAGGATGCGTTGAGCTCGTTCAAGTGACGGTGATGAGTGAGTTTAATGCTACACCTTCGGGGGGATCGCGATGGTCAGTCTGGCTCGACTGACAAGTGCAAAGATCTCATGCAGATCGCACTGCATCAGCGTGTGAACGCCCCTCTCTGATTTGCCGAAGCATTACAGTGAATCCAGACGCTCGAGCCTTCAGAATAAAAGCATCAGGAAGCTTTCCAGGTCTGCTCTGATTGCTAGTAGCTGTATTTCACTGGTTTGCCTTGACGAGTGCTGATCAGTTTACAACAGAGCAAGTTACGTTTCAGGGCCTCACAGTTACTCCCGGCGGCCCCGTGTGGGGCTCCCGGACCTCAGATTGAGAGCCGCTGCCTAACAACCATCATAACAGTTAATAACGGGCCTGAGATCAGCGTTATAACTGAGCCGAATTGAAGACAATCCGCTGTTCAGACTCACAACGCCTTTAAATGTGTGCGAATGTGTTCACGGACGTAAATTAATGAGTTTAGTGCGTTTTCTTCATTGGCTTTGGCGGAGCACGTGAGCGGGACCGTCTGCTGGAACTCACGCGCTGATGGAAGTCTGCCGCTCGGCCGGCTCCGCCGCGTCCCCGGCCCCGGTAGTGGTCCCGTTTCCCCCGGCCGCGGTGGTGGCCTCCTCTCCCCCTGCCCCGGTGCTCCCCGCTCCCCGAGCCATCGCTGTCGCTCCCGCCGCGCCCTCCTCTTTTCCAGCTGCCTCCCCTGCCCCGGCTCCCTCTTCCCTCCATGATTGCTGTCAACTTCGGGCGGACAGTTTAGTTGGTAACACCGAGTCGTTTCGTTCGAATGAGTGCAGCACCGAAAGGCGTCCCAGGAAAAAGTTATATTTTGTTCCGTTTTGCAACTACACGTGTTGAAACGTCATTCAGATGTGAAGAAATCAAAACCTGCAAACATTTTTTAATGCAGATATCACACAGAAGCCATTTTATTACTGAATAAAAACAAATGCATGTTGTTGCCTGCAAAACTTTATATTCCCAAAAGTTAAAAAAGACTAAAATGGAGACAAAGAAAAACAGCTCTTTATAGTTTATTGTCCATTGAAGTTTCTCCTTGACATGAATTTAAAAAGGGAAAAAAAAACTTTATTAGACTTTTTTTTTTTTTTTAATCGTTTCAATTTTGTTCATTTTTATCTCACAATTGTTTCATTTTGTTTCAGGACGATCTGCTGAGCCTGCATGGAGTCACAAAGGGCCGCTTGTGAGCTGTAACTTCCACAGATAAACTCGGCACTCATGGAGGCTCAAAACACCTCGGCTGGCAACAGCTCCGCTGTCCCGGTCGCTCCCCACGGCGTCTGGGAGGTCATCGCCATCGCTTTAGTGTCGGCCATCGTCAGTCTGATCACCATCGTCGGCAACGTGCTGGTGATGCTCTCCTTCAAAGTGAACAGCCAGCTCAAGACTGTGAACAACTACTACCTGCTGAGCCTGGCCTTCGCCGACCTCATCATCGGCGTCCTGTCCATGAACTTGTACACGACGTACATCATCATGGGCTACTGGTCCTTGGGGAACCTGGCGTGCGATCTGTGGCTCGCCGTGGATTACGTGGCCAGCAACGCCTCGGTGATGAACCTACTCGTCATCAGCTTCGACAGGTACTTCTCCATCACAAGGCCGCTGACTTACAGGGCAAAGAGGACCCCCAAGAGGGCCGCCATCATGATCGGCCTGGCTTGGCTGGTGTCCTTCGTTCTCTGGGCGCCGCCCATCCTGTGCTGGCAGTACTTTGTAGGGGAGAGGACGGTTCCCATGGACCAGTGCCAGATCCAGTTTTTGACGGAGCCCGTGATCACGTTCGGGACCGCCATCGCCGCCTTCTACATCCCGGTGTCCGTGATGACCATCCTTTACTGCCGGATCTACAAGGAGACGCAGAAACGGACTAAAGACCTGGCGGAGCTGCAGGGGCTCACCACGGAGAACGTCCCCGAGGGAATCAAGCCGCAGAAGACCATCATCAACTCCTGTTTTCACTTCACCCGAGAGAGGAGGGAGCAGAGCCAGGCCTCGTGGTCGTCGTCCAATCAGAGCAACGTCACCAAAATGACCACGAGGTCAGACGAGGCCTGGGTGAAGGCGGACCAGATCACTTCTTTCAACAGCTACACTTCATCAGAGGAGGAGGAGCACCATGTCTCCATAGAAACCCCGCAGGGCTCCTTCAAGGAGCAAGGCAGCGGGCCGAGCAGTAAAAACGGGCAGGTGACCGACTACACGGAGGACCAGTACTTTTCCACTCCCCCAAAGAAGAACAGCAAAAAGTGCATCTCCTACAAGTTCAAGCCCGGCTCCAAGGGCAAAAAGAGCGAGCCCGCGAGCGCCACGCCGAGCCCGCCCGAAGCCGAGCCGCCCCCCAAAAACGCGTCGCCCTCCTCCGCCTCC
Organism: Malacoctenus tetranemus; assembly: GCA_032274765.1. Classification (NCBI taxonomy): domain Eukaryota; kingdom Metazoa; phylum Chordata; class Actinopteri; order Blenniiformes; family Labrisomidae; genus Malacoctenus; species Malacoctenus tetranemus. The sequence continues at coordinate 5,035,309 of JAUESF010000019.1, read as the reverse complement.
ACCGCCTCCAAGCCCCTGGACCCCGCCCTGAAGAGCCAGATCACCAAGAGGAAGAGGATGGTGCTGGTGAAGGAGAAGAAGGCGGCGCAGACGCTCAGCGCCATCCTGCTGGCCTTCATCCTCACGTGGACGCCGTACAACATCATGGTGCTCATCTCCACCTTCTGCGCCGAGTGCATCCCCACCTCCCTCTGGCACCTGGGCTACTGGCTGTGCTACGTCAACAGCACCATCAACCCCATGTGCTACGCGCTGTGCAACAAGACCTTCCAGAAGACCTTCCGCATGCTCCTGCTCTGCCAGTGGAGGAGGAGGAGGAGAGGGGAGGACAAGCTGTACTGGGGGGGGCAGACCCCCAACGTGAACAGCAAAATGACTTGACGCGCCGCGGCCGTGCTCGCGCGGATTAGTCGATGTATTGGATTCTCTTGTGATTGATGGCTGTTTCCCAGCCTCAAGTGCTGTTTTTATTGTCGACGTCCACGTCGGTGGGAGGAGGAGCCGAGCCTGACGCAGCACTCGAGTGACTGTCGAGTTTCATCATAGGAATTGTGTCCCGATAAAGCTGCATGTTCTCGCCAGTCGAGGGAGAAGAGCAGGTTCAGATGTTTTTTTCTGTCTACCTGAAAACACTCAGGCCACACATTCAACACAATAAAGGTCTGTTTGAAGGCAGGAACGCTGGAGACTCCGGTGAGGAGATGTGGAGCTCTGAAAGGAAACGGAGGAAAAACCATCATTTGTGTGGACGCATCTCTGATTAAAACGAACCGCTCGAGGTCACGAGCTGCTATTTGCAAAACGCACCCACATTTCCTCTCTGCTGTGTGTGAGTGTGTGGGCATCAGGTCTTGACGAAGAGGGAAAAAAAATGTAAGAAGTTTCTGTGATTCAACTGCGTCAGTTTTTTTCCCACTCTATTTTAACAGTTAATCGTAGATTACAGGACGTAGAACCGATGGAGCGCTTTTTAAACGTGAGCCTCGCTCGTCCATCTGTACGTTGGACTGACCGGAGGCTGTAAACGCTCCTCCTCTTCATCTTGTTCCAACAGGGAGACAAAATCTAAATCTATAAACACATTAAAAAGCCTTTTTTTTTTAGAAGCCTTTCAGGGCAGCAGGAGTCATTTTATGTTGTTTTACAGGGAGAGGAAGAAGGTTAATCCTGCAGTCATGTCTCAGACCAAGAGATAAATGAACAGTTAGCCCAGAAACACAAGGTAGAAATTTAGGTTTTTATTTCATGGGGTCTAAAATAAAACTTATCACACAAATGATATATTTCACTGATTATATTTGGACTTATTTTTTACCTCACAAATAGTGTGTAGATTGCTGTGTGTGTATTTCAATGTTAGATAAAAAAGCTTTTCCTTCTTCAGTTTTCTCTCTTGGCTCCTGCGATCGATATTTGAGCTTGTGTTTTCAAGGGCTACTCTGTGCATTTAAAGCTTGTTTAGTTCAACAGTGGTAATAAAACGTGCCATTATTTATGAATCACACCACTGTTCTCATCAAAAAGAAAACAACTCATGTTCACACTGTAAAGAAAAAAAAAAGACAAAAAAAGGACTGCTGATGTATTTGAAGCTTGACCAACCCTCTCGTGTCTCTGATGGATGAGTGAAGCTGTTGTAAATTATTGCACTCTGTCGATTAATGATGTGTCGTCCGATGTATCTCCCTGAACGCTGTGCCTTCTGTTCCGCACTTAGTGGCAAAGAGTGCTTCGTGAATGAATCCGTGCTCGTCTCTGTGTGTGCCGTCCTGTGAAGGTGCGTCTGTGTGCTGATATGAACCGTGGAAACGCAAAAAAAAAAAAAAAAAAAAAGCGGAAATATAATCACCCCTCCAACACGCCACGTCGGATGTGATCTCTGGCTCTTGATTTTGTGTGAGAAACAGCGTCAACCGCGCCAGCTCCGAACGCGGCCGACCAAATGTGCTGTGGGAAGCGCACCAGAAGCGTGACGGTTGCTAAGTGCAATCTGTGCACGGCTCAGACCCGTCACTGGGGGGATTCGCTGCTCCCAGGACGCTGTGCTAGAAGTGGCTTTAATGCACTGAAATGGTCTCTATGCTCCGATGTATCAGCGAAAAAACAAGCAAAACCAACAACTAATCGAATCCACCCACTGCTGCGAGCGATGTCACAACATTAATGGCTCATACAGCGTAAACTAAAGGCAATAATCTTTATTTTTCTGCCTGTGACCTTAAAAATCCTCACTGCCAGCCCCCTCCCAACATCTCACACCACATCCACCAAAAAATGGCATTTACTGGGTTGTGAAGATGGATCTGATTACACGCCAGCTCAGGAGCTGATTTCATCTGCAGCAGGATCCTTATCAGCTTACGAGTTCACTTTTAAACTAAAAGACATCTTGAGAAAGTTTCTTATCGAGGTGAATTTCGCCTCGCCGCCGCCGCCTGCTATCGAATGACATTCTCTGGCTCTTTGAGCTCCAACACAGGCGCCGGATGCAATAAGCTTCCTCAAGAAAAGTCAAGTTTGGAGGCAGAAAGAAAAAAAAAAACGTCTCGGTGCTTTTGAGATTTTTCTCCCTCGACGAGTCACATGTCAGAAACTTCTAATTAAATCAAACGCTGGGTGGTAACGGGAGATAAAATGAAGATATGCATCACAAACACATTTCATCGCTTGAATATGGACACCAAGGCCCACTTTATTAAAAGTTAACAGTTACACTCTGTAGAGATCTTGGAAGTTGCCGGACAGGTCTTTCAATCTGCCACCGATAATCTTTTTTATGTACACACAGCAGGCACATCCTGTACAGTATGCCAGTTCTTGCCATACAGTACAACACAAAAAAGCCCAAACAAGCGAGATGTTCATGCTCATTCTCCAAATAAAATGAAGATGAACAAAATAAAAAAAAAGAAAGTTTTTATTTTTTTTTATATTCCATTGCATTTTATTTTATTTAGAATTTTTAAATAAGAATTTATTAAGTTTTTAAAATTTTCCTTTATCTTCATTCACAGTCGTAACACCAAAACTGAAGAAAAAAAAAACCAAGCAAATTTCTGAATATGTAAATATGCTCTCTTTCAGGAAGTGGATTAGCAGCAGTGGAAAAACGCATGGTGAAGAGTTAACACACAAAAGACTGATGAGTCACAGAATCACATGAAGAAAGTATCGAGCAAATAAAGATTAACAGCTTTTTCTCTATCAGTGCAGTCATGGAGAGAAGAAAAAAAAAAGCACTCGTTTTTTCTCCGATCGTACATTAGAAATCGTGAGGTGCTCAAAATATCAATCAACAAGGAAACCTGTACAATGAACCCAGAGGAGGAAAAAAAACACACTTAAAAATCCTGCTTCCACCGTGTAAGTCAAGCTTCTGTGTGCGCAGACGTGTACGTACACGGTACTACCTCCTCTTGGCGGCGGGCCTGGTGCCCTTGCTGCTGCTGCCTGCCTTGCTGGAGCCCTTGGAGCCTGAGAAGAGCTTGGTCATGAGCTCGGACACGTCGGGCAGCTCGGGGTTCGGGTTCAGCATGTTCATGGACTGCTCCATTTCCTGCCGGGACACAAGCGGATGAAAACAGATGGAGAGGGAGACGAGAGCGCCGAGGCCACGCATCGAGCACCCCTCCTAAGACAATTTATGCCATGATGAGCACGTACAGCAAATACAGAGGTAAAGTTTTTCTTTGCAATCAAAGCATAAAACCTGATCACCTGATAAGACCAGATCTTACAGAGATCTGCACAGTGAAGAACTGCAATAGTTTTTGTAGGATTGTTTACCTTTCTCATCTCTGGGTCGTTCGTGTTGACAACTTTTGGCAATAAAACAATAATTAGGAGTGGCAGAACCATCATCATGACCTGTAAAAGCAAACAAAGACGCGGCGTTAAAACGGCCATAAAGAAATTAGACTCAAATGCGCCGTCTGACACTGGAAATAGGATGAACGCGAACTTCCAGGCTGTTTGAAGCTAGGTGCAGCCACGTTGCAGGTCTTACCATGGGGTTCATGAGGAAGTCCGTCCAGCCCCAGGTCTCCCTCTTCATGAAGTAGCTGTGTGGACCGTTGGCTCGGATTTGAAGAGGGTACGGCTGGCGAATCACCTCTGAAGTCTTGATGTAGTTGACGAGACGTGCTCTGTGAAACGACAGCTCATGAGCTTGAGTCGCCTCTAGAATATAAAGCCCACTCACACAACCTGATGCTGCTTTGTTTCTGTTCTGTCAACAAGTCAGAGTCTCACCTCATCTTGCCCTTGGACGTGATGTCAACTCGGACTGGCTCAAATCTGAAGGTCGGGGAAACGATTTCCACCACGTATGATCCTGATGGGATGTCGTTGACGGCAAAGCTGCCATCCGTTCTGAAGAAAGAAGGTGCAACATTGATGGAAAACTACAATCCAACAACATTAAGTGCTGATACACACTGAAAGTGTACTAAATGAATCAGTTATGAGCGTTAGATTGCAGACAAATGCAGATTATTTCATGTTATTTATCTCCTCATACATTTGACACGTTATACGTTAATAAACTAAGTTTTCATTTCAGATATTTTACTCAAAAATATAAACTAACCACTGTCATCACTCACCAAGATCGCAGAGTGACAGTTTAACCAACGTTACACGTGTTTTTAGGTTACACAAGTCTCAGGTGGCCAGTTTGTTGTGGTTACAGCTACTTCGCGACCAAACAGGCCTGTCCGACTTCAGACAAACAGTTCGCGAGCGAGATTAGCAACATTTACTTTAATCTCTACGACTGTTGCTCTCTAAATTAGCCGTGACAGTTTAAAAACCCTCCATCTGGCTGCAGCAGCTGCCGAGCCGACACCGACGCGGTGGGAATCTCGGCGAGAAGCTAACACTGCTAATGCTACCTAGCGAGCCAACAAGCTAGCACCACCGACGGCGTCACTGCCCGCGGTTCTTACCTCAGAAAGCCAACGTATTCTTCGCCTTCCACCAGGACTCTGGCCGTGGACACCCAGTCTTGCGTCTTCAGCCCGGGGACTATCGCTCGCCCCTCGATTTTGAAGCGGTCTCCGTTGGGCTGCGCGGCCACGGCGGCGCCAGGCCCCGTCTCCATGTCGGTGAAGCACCGGGACGCGGCGACGAGCGCGGCCTGAAGGAAAACCCGCAAAAGCGGCATTCTTCTGCCCTGAAACATGCTGCCGGTCTCTACTCAGCTGAAACTGGTCCCAAACCTTCGACTGTCAACATGAATCCAGGAGCAGCGCGAAGCAGCGGAAGGTTCGGCTCATCAGCTGTCGCTGCAGAAAGTGACGTCACTGAAAAACTTTATTGCACAAACCGGAAGTGCGCGAACAACATCCGACAGTTTTCGTTCGAATTTTGTGACTTTTGAAAAAATTCAAAAAACATTTCAAAATATGATGATGATTTCAAATCAAAATATATAAGTAATAGATTTATATTCAACTCAGATTTTACTTTTAACATCACTGTTTACATTTTTTTTACTTTACCGCTCATGTTTGCATGGATACATCCTTTTTTTCTGGATAAATCCAGATTCCTTCAATCTTATTTTTTAGTTTGTCACTTTTTTGCAGCTGTATAAATTAAATGTGTTAAAATAATTTCACTTCACTGACACTGCATAATGCTTATTATTACCCAATCATGTGATCTGCTTGTCCTCACCTCCTGCCTGTGACAGCAGTCACACTGAATTTTTCAATAACAGCAAAGAGGCTGATATAATCAGACCACAAAGAAGGTAATATCATTTGTGAAGGATTGGTTTGTAATGTTATTTTTTCCATTATTCAGTAAATTTTACATTTGAGTCCCATGAACTTTTTTTTATACCTTATATTTAGAGTAGAAAAACAGATTTTTAGCAAATTTATTTAAAAGAAGAATAAAAGAATCACTTGTTTTTACATTTCATAGACAGGCATACATCATAGGAAGAGGCGAGATGGAAAAAAAACAAGCTCTAATAACTTAAAGACTGTTGAAGATTCAAGTTCCTGGTTCCGAAGATCCCGGACATAAAACACGGAGATGGCCGAGCATTCACAACATCCACAAGTGCATTTCGCTTTCCACGGTGAAGAGCGCTGTAGTGACACACAAAGAGCTTGGCACTTCATAGAGCGACATTACAGAGAGTCTCGTGGAGGTCCACTGAACGTGCCCTTCACCAAGACGGTCGGTCCACTTCAATGTGAAGCAGTCATTAGCTGTGCAGGAAGGATCTCTCGGCCCTCCTCAAGAGTCTCCAGCGGTAACTGAGGGAGACGTCTGAATTGTCAAGTTCAGTCCCAGTTAAGAGGTTCGAGCGTGAGTAGCAGAATGAGCCAGCCTGTGTCTCTGCCGTCGTTATCAGTTCAAAACACAGCCGCGATCAGCAGTAGTGGTCACATCCTCGGAGTGCTACGTTCGACAAGTGTCAGGGCAGCCGTGATAGATAAGACTCGATGGCCTGCAAG
>JAUESF010000019.1:4966839-4976942 GCA_032274765.1 Malacoctenus tetranemus | reverse complement strand
CAGCGCCCCGGGCGTCTCTCCTGTGAACTCACATCGGCTCCTAGCGGCCAGAGCGGGAACTGCAGCGAAACTCGCTTCTGCTAAAGCAGAGAGAGTTTCTACACCAAAATAAACTACAGGTTGGTAAATACTACAAAATAAAAGTATCTCGTGAGAAGTAAAGAGACACACTGAAATATCAGGACACAAACTGCAGAAACTGTTCAATAAAAGTGTTTTTTACAGGTTTTGTTTCACCGTTTCTGACTTTTATTGTAAATACGTTGAGGCTGCTGCTGCTGCTGCTGCTGCTGCAGGAGCATAATGTCGTTACTACAGTCTGTCTGATCCGTCCTCAAATGGAAACGGCCCAGAGGGATGATGGATGGACGCAGCGAGAGGAAACAGTGGTCCATTAAGAGTCTGCGGGCAAACACGCTGGAGCTGCTCCGCTCTCTCTCTCTCTCTCCCTCTCCCCCTCTCTCTCCCCGCTCTCTCTCCCTCTCTCTCTCCCGCTCTCTCTCTAAGCTCGTCCCTTTTTCTCCGCTCTCCGTGATTGGACGAGGCCACTTCTTAGGAATGGCATCAAACTATTTAAATAGCACTTTGTCCCCCCTCGGCTTAAAAGGGAGTTTTTTAGCGGCCGATTCCACAAGTGACAAGTTTGAAATCGAGAGAAACGCGCGAGATTCTTTCTTTTTTATTTTATTTCTCCTTTTTTTTCTTGATGGAGGAACTTTTTCTCTTCTGACCGACCTGCCACCAGTCCATGTCTGAGGATTATTGTGGGATTTCTACACATTTTGCGGGATTTTATCGCTCATCGCAGCAGGTGAGTGGCAGGCAGAGCCGCAGCTGACTCATTGATTCTGGCGCTGTGTGTGTGTGTCTGTGTGTGTGCGGAGGTTGTTGCCTGATGTCGCTGGTCGTTGGTCAGACTCTCTGGGTTTTGTGTCGTTGTCCGCAGCAGGCTGGTGTCTCACCATGAAGCTGGCAGGGATATTTTTGTTACTGATGCTCTGGACCTGCGAGAGCGCACGAATCGCAGGTGAGTTGGTTCAGTTCAGTCCGCTCGGAGTTTCTCACTGTTTCATTGGTTTGAATGTCATTTATTTGGGGGGAGGAGGGGGGGGGGCGTTTCATTAAAATTCACAAAGTGGCTCAATTCAATAGAAGTGCTCAGTAAATCCTCTGCAGGTGCGCACAAAGCCTGACCGCCGGTTGTGATTCGCCCGCAGAGAGCCGGGAGGACAACAGCGTGTATGACCTGTTCGAGCTCGTCCACGTCCCCAGCACGAACCACGGGGTGACCCTGGTGAAGGGAGACGACCCGTACAGCCCCGCCTACAAGATCCTCAACCCGGACCTGATCCCCCCGGTCCCCGAGCGCGCCTTCAGGGACCTGATCGACTCCATCCACGCCGAGAGGGGCTTCCTGCTGCTGCTCAACTTCAAGCAGTTCAAGCGCACCCGCGGCTCGCTGCTGACCGTGGAGAAGAAGGACGGCTCCGGGCCCGTGTTCGAGATCGTCTCCAACGGCAAAGCCAACACCCTGGACATAGTCTTCTCCACGGAGAACAAGCAGCAGGTGGTCTCCATCGAGGACGTGGACCTGGCCACGGGCCACTGGAAGAACATCACGCTGTTCGTGCAGGAGGACCGCGCGCAGCTGTACGCCGGATGCGAGGAGGTGAACACCGCCGAGCTGGACGCGCCCATCCAGAGCATCCTGACGCAGGAGACCCCAGCTGGCGCCAAGCTCAGGGTCGGCAAGGGGGCCGTGAAGGACAGGTTCATGGTGAGTCGGCGGGTTGATTTTAGGGGGGGTGGGGGAAGCATGCCGATTCTAAACGCGTAAAAGTCCCGCGACGCGTAAAAACGCACTTTAGGACACGGAGCGCGTTTAATCGTCCACCTTGATCTCTGCAGGGGGTCCTGCAAAACGTGCGCTTCGTGTTCGGGACCACGCTGGACGCCATCCTGCGCAACAAAGGCTGCCAGAGCTGTAAGTAGCCGTGACTGGAGGAGAGATCCTCCCCGCGCGCGCGCGCGCTGCCAAGTTCAGGCAGGTCCTTATCAAAGAGCTGCGGGACGCGCTCAGCTCTGCTCCTGATTCCTCCGTGAAACTGTGGGCGCGGAGCTGTTTACTGTCTGTCACTGAGGAATGCCACACTGCAAATAACTCAGCCAACCATGTTTTTCCCGGCTGCGCAGTTACAACTAATTACTTCTCCCTGATAATTTACGATGTTGTGGGATGTGTGACATGTGATCCAGACACAGAACCGTAGTAGAGACACGCAGATCTGATTTATGACACGATCTCTCTCTCTCTCTCTCTCTGGCAGCCATAACGACAGACACCATGATCCTGAAGAGCCTGAACGGCTCCTCGGCCATCAGGACCGAGTACACGGGCCACAAGACCAAAGGTGAGGAGACCGGAGCGCGTCGGTTGTAACGTCTATACCGGCTGTGGGAGCGGCCGCCCGCTGACCGGCGCCGCTTTCTGTGCCCGGCGCAGATCTGCAGATGGTGTGCGGCTTCTCCTGCGAGGACCTGGTCAGCATGTTCAAGGAGCTGAAGGGCCTCGGCGTGGTGGTCAAGGAGCTCTCCAACGAGCTGCGCCAGCTGGTAAGACGCCAGACCCCAGAGAGACTCCTCCCCCTTCTGTGCTCACTTATAGCCACCGCCCTCGGGTGCCGACGGCTCTCTGTCATTTCCTTTGTGGTTCTTTTTTCCCCACAGACGGACGAGAACAAGCTGATCAAGAACCGCATCGGCATCCACAGCGGCGTCTGCATCCACAACGGCATCGTGCGCAAGAACCGAGACGAGTGGACGGTGGACGACTGCACCGAGTGCACCTGTCAGGTGAGGCCCCGCCCCCACCTCCCCCCTCACCCTCCCCACCGGGACATGGCTACCTAATCACACGTGTGAAGGAGGAGGGGACGCGCTGCCGCTCTGACCTGTGTTTAACACCTAAAGACAACACAGGGACACACTCAGGCTGCACTCTGCAGGCCGGCCCAGTAATTAGAAGCGTGGCGGCCTGGAGGGGGGCCAACGCCTCGGCCGGCGTAATGACAGGTCTGCGGCCGGCCGCTCGGCTTGAGAGCGGCCTTCAGGGACCCGTCCAGACTTCAAGTGGCCGTAATTAGGAACAAGAGCGGGGCTGTGTTCCACACGTCCGGTGGAACGACTGGACGCGTTTGGGCAGGGAAGCGTCTCGGCCTTGGGCTCTTGTGTTCACCGGTTCCCTCTCCTGCTGATCCACCGCTTGTTCCCACTTCCTTCTTTGATCAGATCCAGCAGGGAGGACATTAGCACGCAGAGCTGGAGGCAGTTGTTCTGCCTGAGTCAGTCCCAGTGCGCCCACAGAGGCCAACTTGACTCGTTTGGGGCGCTGTGCCCAGTTCGGCTCCGTGGAGAAACTCCCCCTCCCTCCCCCTGACCCAGTGGGCAAGTGGTGGTCTGCGGGGGGTGTCCCGTCCCAGCCAAACGCTCAGTTTTTAGCTCTGCACAAACTCACAGAGACTTTAATGAGCCGGTTGCACGGACTTGGACAGAGTAAAACCATCTTGCTGCACGCACCAGCACAAAACCAGTTTACGCAACCACTCAGTCCCCATCAGAGCTGCTGCCTGCTGATGTCTCCATTCGAGAGGAGACTCAGCGTTCGAATGTCCGTGTCCTGTGTCTAACCATGACCTCCGACCTCTGTGCTCACGCAGAACTCCGCCACCGTCTGCCGCAAGATCTCCTGCCCCCTGATCCCCTGCGCCAACGCCACCGTCCCCGACGGAGAGTGCTGCCCTCGCTGCGGGACACGTAAGCATTTCGCACGGCGCGTCTCGGCCCGACGGGAATCTGAGCAGTTAATTACAGCCCAAAAAAAAAGAGTGGAGCCGGGGGGGATGTTTACATTTCAGCCAACAGACGGAGCATTCACACGCGGCCTCAGAGGCGTTTCTCTCTTATTTGCCTCGTGAAATAAAAAGAGCCCACAAATATTTCCTCCTCCTCCTCCTCCTCCTCCTCCTCCTCCTCCTCCCGAACGTTTCTGTCCAAAGACGTTGATTTTAGAAGACGATTTAACCGTAATAACATCCAAGGAAATGAAAAGCTGCCAGTGTGCGAGGAACACTCGCGCTCTGTGGCTCTGAAGCATCTTTGAAGTCGTGTAATTTCACCAAATTGGTTCGAGAGAGACGGAAAAACAAACACAAACGTGAAGCGAACCGACGTCTCGACCCGACGTCTCCTCCGTCCGATGTGACCCGGCCGCGATGCCTCTCACCGAGCTAAACAAACACGCAGCAGCCCGGCTGGTGCTGCCACTCGGCCCTCTTGTCGAGGTCATCGGACACTTGACGGCGTCGGGGCATCTCTGGCCGTCCCGAGGACACTGGGCCTCTCTGTGGCCCCACTCCTGCCGTCGCTCCAGCAGAAAGCCTCCTCAGTGAAGCAGCCCTCAGTTAAATCCACACCAGTAGCCCCGCCTCTTCTGGAGCTCCTCGCTGAGGGTCCGGGGTGTTGCTGCAGGGGGGGGGGAGGGCCCGCCACACTGGAATAGCTCCTTTATTGTCTCTCTCTCTCTCTCTCTCCTGGCTCAGCGAGCGACTATGCAGATGACGGCTGGTCGCCGTGGTCTGAATGGACCCATTGTTCCGTGTCGTGTGGGCGGGGCATCCAGCAGCGCGGACGCTCCTGCGACCGCATCAACAACAACTGCGAGGGCACCTCGGTGCAGACGCGCGACTGCTACCTCCAGGAGTGCGACAAGCGCTGTGAGTTCCCCCGGCTTCCAACCGGCGTCCTCGCCGCGTGTCGTCCGACTGCCGACCGACCTCTTGACCTGTCTCTCTCTCTCTCTCTCTCTCTCTCTCTCAGTCAAGCAGGACGGCAGCTGGAGCCACTGGTCGCCCTGGTCCTCCTGCTCGGTCACCTGCGGCGCCGGCGTCATCACCCGCATCCGCCTCTGCAACTCCCCCACGCCGCAGCTCGGCGGCAAGGAGTGCGAGGGCGAGGGCCGGCAGACCGACAAGTGCCAGAAGTCGCCCTGTCCCAGTGCGTCTCGCCGTCGCGCTCTGCTGGCGACGCGTTCTTCCTCTCTCCAGACCTTTAATTAAACCGTCTTCCTGTTTCCATCAGTCAACGGCAACTGGGGACCCTGGTCGCCGTGGGATACGTGCACCCTCACCTGCGGCGGCGGCGTCCAGACCCGCAAACGCCTCTGCAACGATCCGGCGCCGAAGTTCGGTGGGAAGGAGTGCGTGGGCGACGCCAAGGACACGCAGATGTGCAACAAGAAGGCGTGTCCCATCGGTGAGTCGCTGCGAAGACTCACACGTCGCCTCCATTTTGTGTCTTTATGAGGCGACATTTCGGCATCAGAGGTGAAATCGGAGGCGTCCCGGTGATGAATCGACGTTGTTGTTGTCAGATGGCTGTTTGTCCAATCCCTGCTTCGCCGGAGCCAAGTGCACCAGTTTCCCCGACGGCTCCTGGAAATGTGGGAAGTGCCCGGCCGGCTACACAGGAAACGGCATCAAGTGCAAAGACATCGACGAGGTGAAAACACACACGGATCTTTGCTTTTTCGCTCTGATTTTTTCTCTGTTTCCTTCATGTGAAATATTCAACGATCCCTCCTGTTTTTCTTTCACCAGTGCAAAGAAGTGCCGGACGCCTGCTTTGAGTTCAACGGCGTGCACCGCTGCGAGAACACGGACCCCGGCTACAACTGCCTGCCGTGCCCTCCTCGCTACTCGGGGCCGCAGCCTTTCGGCCGAGGCGTGGAGCAGGCGGCCGCCAAGAAGCAGGCAAGTTCAGCGCCGAACAAAGAGACGCTGCCATGGATGCGATGAATGCAGGCGATATGCAGCCTCTCCGACCCCCGACCCCCCATTCACCCCCCGCCCCTCTGCTCCTTTGATGCGCAGGTGTGCACGCCGCGTAACCCCTGCCTCGACGGCAGCCACGACTGCAACAAGAACGCCCGCTGCAACTACCTGGGACACTTCGCCGACCCCATGTACCGCTGCGAGTGCCGGCCCGGCTACGCCGGCAACGGCCACATCTGCGGGGAGGACACGGACCTGGACGGCTGGCCCAACGCCGACCTGGTGTGCGTGGAGAACGCCACCTACCACTGCAAGAAGGTGCGTGGGCGGGGGAAAGACTGCAGGGCACTCGGAGAGCTGCGGGGAACTCCCTTCAATGTCTGACTGTCTGCGTTTTTCCAGGACAACTGTCCCAACCTGCCCAACTCCGGACAAGAAGACTACGACAAAGACGGCATCGGAGACGCCTGCGACAACGACGACGACAACGACGGCATCCCTGACGACAGGGTGAGAAAAATCCGTCCACGTGGGACAAAAACCGAGCGAGCGGCCGCGGCTCCTGGGGACCGTCTCACCGACGCTCTGTCCCCCTCTGGAAACAGGACAACTGCCCGTTCGTCTACAACCCGCGGCAATACGACTACGACCGCGACGACGTGGGCGACCGCTGCGACAACTGCCCGTACAACAGCAACCCCGACCAGACGGACACGGACAACAACGGGGAGGGGGACGCCTGCGCCGTGGACATCGACGGAGACGGTGAGGGGAAAGGAGACACCACCTGTGACCACTCCTCCTTTGTTTTGGACTCGTGTGATGGTGCGTTCGTGTCCTCCAGGCATTCTGAACGAGAAGGACAACTGTCCTTACGTCTACAACGTGGACCAGCGAGACACGGACCTGGACGGCGTGGGCGACATGTGCGACAACTGTCCCCTGGAGCATAATCCCGATCAGGTGTGTGTCCACACACACACACACACACACACACAGCACCATTCCACATTTCCTCTCGCTTCACGCAGCAACAATAACCCACCCTGGCCTCCCTCCTCGTCCGCGCTCTGTGTCCGCGCGCACGCCTCCCTCCGCGTCGGGAGGGAGCCTCGGCGATTAGCCGCGTGTAGCCGCATAAGCTTCGCTACGCCATGTAAAGGTGGAGCTAATCCTGCATGCGGCTCAAGGGCACATCAGTTCAATAAGGCGTGGTGGGGGGGCCGGGGGGTCTTTTCAATGGCCCATTGACGTTCGCTGACTAATGTGGAGGAGGGAGAGACGGAGGGGAGGGGGGAGCGGGGGGGTAGAGGCCCGGGGCTGGATATTACTGAGGAATGGACTGACCCTGGGCAGCATGCGTGTGTGTGTGAGTGTGTGTCTGCTCGGTGTCCACCTGTGCCATGCTACACTGAGAAATAGGAATGTGTTGAACAACGGGAATCGGGAGGAAAGCGGAGGGGAGGAGGGGGGGAGAGAAGGGAGGCATCCAAGTCTGAACTGATGTGGTTTTGTAAAGAGTGAATCGCTGCGACCGAGGGCCAGAACAGGGCCTGTCCAGGCACGGGCGCGCCGCAGCCACGCTGGGTGGAAGTCTGAAGGGAACAAAACAGCAGGAAAAAGAGACGTTGTTTGATTCCACGTCTGGCAGGATTTCACCTCGCACTGCTGGTAGTGTGACGGCCGAGCGGGCGGAGGTGCAGCGCTGCTGCGGAGTGATGTTTGATCCCGTTCCAGTGAAGTCTGGCAGCTTCTCTGAGGCGAGGAGAGAGCGAAGCGCGAAGAGGTCGCGGAGCGCAAAGAGGTCGCGCACGCGAAGCCCGCGAAAAAAGGACGAGTACGAGTCGGTCGAGCCGTCGTACTCACAGTCCCGTCTCTCTCTCTCTCTCTCTTCTCTCCAGCTGGATTCCGACGACGACCGCGTGGGAGACAAGTGCGACAGCAACCAGGACATCGACGAGGACGGGCACCAGAACAACCTGGACAACTGCCCCTACATCCCCAACGCCAACCAGGCCGACCACGACAAGGACGGCAAGGGCGACGCCTGCGACCACGACGACGACAACGACGGCGTCCCCGACGACAAGGACAACTGCCGGCTGGCCTTCAACCCCGACCAGCTGGACTCGGACGGTGAGTCCGGGACGGTCGGGCCGACTTCAGCTCCTCCGCTGCGTCTCCTCCCTTTCTGACCGTCGCGTGTCTTTGTTGAAGGCGACGGCCGCGGCGACGCCTGCAAGGACGACTTCGATCAGGACCAGGTGCCCGACATCTACGACGTGTGTCCCGAGAACTACGACATCAGCCAGACCGACTTCCGCAAGTTCCAGATGGTTCCTCTGGATCCCAAAGGAACCTCGCAGATCGACCCCAACTGGGTGGTCCGCCACCAGGGCAAGGAGCTGGTCCAGACCGTGAACTGTGACCCCGGCATCGCTGTCGGTGAGTACAGGAGACGAAGGAAGTACAAAAACGTTGCCGTGGTGTTTTCCTGACGTCGGCTTCGCTCGCTCTCTCTCTCAGGTTACCACGAGTTCAACGCGGTGGACTTCAGCGGCACCTTCTTCATCAACACGGAGCGCGACGACGACTACGCCGGCTTCGTGTTCGGCTACCAGTCCAGCTCCCGCTTCTACGTGGTCATGTGGAAGCAGATCACGCAGACCTACTGGTCCAACAAGCCCACCAAGGCGCAGGGCTACTCCGGCCTGTCCATCAAGGTGGTCAACTCCACCACCGGGCCCGGGGAGCACCTCAGGAACGCCCTGTGGCACACGGGCAACACCGCGGGACAGGTACCGGGACGCCTCCCTGGCGAGATTCCTCACGCCCGACTCAAACTGCAAGCAGTTGAACAAACAGTCGGTTTGTTTCTTGGTGTTTTAGGTTCGCACCCTCTGGCACGACCCCAAAAACATCGGCTGGAAGGACTTCACCGCCTACAGGTGGCACCTGATTCACAGGCCGCGGACGGGACTCATTCGGTAGGCCGACGACGCTCCCACCACGTCCCACACGTCGAGGTTGTTTACTGTCGGCAAGCCGAGCTGACACATCTTCTCCGCAGAGTCGTGATGTACGAGGGGAAGAAGATCATGGCCGACTCCGGCAGCATCTACGACAAGACGTACGCGGGCGGCAGGCTGGGCCTCTTCGTCTTCTCGCAGGAGATGGTTTACTTCTCAGACCTCAAGTATGAATGCAGAGGTGAGTCTCCGAGCGACCGACGCAGCGTTTTTGGTTAAAGTCGACGTCCGTCCCTGAGTTCCTGACCTCTCCCTCTCCTCCCACAGACCTGTAACGCCCGGCGCTGGAAGCTCTGAGGAATGCACCTTTTTTTCCTTTTGTTGTTGTATAAAGTATGAACTTATATTACTCTCATGCAAAGTCCAGGGACCGATTTATCTCCGCAAACTCTTTCTTCTCGGGCGGCGCCGAGGGGCTTGCGCTCAGCTCAGCTTGGAGGCAACAAAAAAAGAAAACGCACCAATCAGCTGACTGCCAGCTGAGGATCAGAGATCCACCTTTAACACCCCCACCTCCACCCCCCACCCGCCCACCCACCTGCCCGGGAGCGGGCCGAGCTGGCGAACAGACATGAAACGAACTCTTTAAGCTCTCGCAAGTAGGACACCGACACCTTCCCGTCCCGGCTCCGCCCACTTTCCCACCGCGCTCTCAAAGACCTCATTCATCTCCCCCAGCGGCTCCTCGCAGGCATCTATGCACCTCCAAGCCTCCACCTCTCTCTCTCTCTCTCTCTCTCTCTCTCTCTATCCCAAAGAAACAAAGACTCGACGCTCCCCTCGCTTTACCAGAACAGCCTTAGGAGCTCCGCAGGTCCGAGTCGGTTCGACTTTCCGGACGCTGCGACACGAGGAAACGGTTGAAAGACGACCGAGTTAGACAAAAAAAAAGAGGGAACGTGCCGTCGCGGGTGTTTGTGCCGTGACTGAGAGGTCGCGTCACCGAGGCGACGGGAGCGAGTCACATTGAGGTTTTTCCACACTTTGCTGGTATTATCCAGATCCGTGGTTCCCAGCCTCGTCCGAGGCTCTGCCTGCTCCGAGGCTGAGGAAGAAGAAACTGCCTCGTTTGGCTTCACTTCAACTTGGAGGTGGTTTGGAGGCGGACGGGTTAGGAACCGCTGATCTGAGCAACTCTCAGGATCAGGAGGAAGTCAAGACCTTCCAAAATAAAAGACAAAAAAAAAAACACAAGGTTGTTTCACAGGAAAATTTCAAAACCTCCCCTTCAGTCGCGCGAAAACTT
>JAUESF010000019.1:4925568-4944315 GCA_032274765.1 Malacoctenus tetranemus | reverse complement strand
TGGGGAGACTGCAAGTGAATATTTCACAGCAGGAGGTGCAAGACTGAAGAGGGGAGCCCCTCCTCCCTCTCTCCCTCCTCCTCCTCCTCCAGCAGCGCCGAGAAACTCCGCTCAATCTTGTGAATGACAAACAGCAATGAAACAGAGTGCGGCCAAAAATACACCGTGTGAGGATCAATGACCAGAGGTCAGTCCATCCATCCTGGACACTGTCGTGGCCGCTAATTGACCAGCGTGTTTCAGGGAGGAATTAAACCAGAGGGAGATCGAACCCAGAACCCTCTCACTGTGAGGCCACAGTACATCCCACTACTCCACCGTGACACCTTCAGATTGGTTTTCTGAGAGTGTTTTATATCATGTAGTCAGTTCAAGCTGCACTATGTCAATGAAAGCTTTTACTTTGAAGGTTAAAGATGTAGTGAGTTTCAGTAATTTAGGAACCATGATAGTCTTTAATTTTGTTTAATCCATCATTGACTTCTACTCAATACACTTTCCATCATTTCCTGACAAAAGCACAGGTTATGAAAGAAACACCAGCTGCTTCCAATTGTGTTTTTCAGTAATGGAAATGCTTTTCAATCACTCAGGGGACCAATAAAGCATAACTCCACCTGACTCGCGGTTGCACCACGGCTGTCTCACAGGTTCAATGCCAGAGAATACAAAATGCCAGATTACACGAAGGGCTTCCCTCTTTACGTTGCTGCTGTTGTCTTGTTCAATCTGTTCTCTCACAGGAACGTGCCACATTCCTCTCTGGGTCGCTGAAAATACCAAAAAACGAGGAGCGGGCATTCCTCTGAAACACAGCGCGATTTATTGTGGAATACACAACCTGGTTTTATTCAGGAACAAATGAGGAATTAAAGCACATTTCCATGAGATGTCATTAAATACGTGTCTTACATGTGGAGTGTGTCTGTACCAGATTCTGTAAAGACTCAGTTCACCTGGAGGAAAAGTAGCTGCAGTACTTCTCATCACAATACTGCAAAAATACACAAGTGGAAAAAACATCCACAGCTCCTTTGCTCCTGTTCTTGTTAAACACAGTGCTGAGACTACTGAATTAAAGTGCACTTCCTGTATCACAGTCAAAAATCAAAAAACAGACACCTTCATCTGGCTTCGTGTCCCGTCAGCAGTTGCATGTATTAGAACTACAGGCATCTCTAATGTCAACAATGGTTGAGGGACACTTGACAGAATCAGTGCAGCGCTGGCTGCTACGAGGAGCTCTCGTGGCCTAAGTGGCTCTTGAAGAAGGCCTGGACTCTCTCCCACAGGTCCAGCTGAGCTTCGGAGTGAGCTTTCTGCTCGCCACCGAACAACACCACACTCCCCACGGCGCCGTGAAACCCCGACGGACAGAACGGCATGTAGGGGACTTCCAGGAAGTGTCCGGCTTTGGGGTACGAGACCACCTGAACCGAGTCGTTGCCGTGACTCCTCAGGTGGGCGGCAGCCTGCTTGGCGCAGAGACCGCTGTTCCAGTTGCGGTCGTCTTCGGAAGCGGCAAACAGGAAGTGGCAGCTGGCGCGTTGGATCGGAATCAAAGACGCTCGGTGTTCTTCCAAGGAAGCGTCTGGCGTGGCGTCGCGAATGTCTAAGAGCCCAGAATCTGTGAATTTCAGCTGCTCCACGTCGGGAGTGAGGGGAGGTATGACTGTGTCTTTGTAGTGCAGAGGAAGCACGGTATTTCCATTGCAGGCGTTGATGCAAACTGCCGCCGTGATCCCAGGGAGGAAGGACGCCATCGCCATCGCCAAGGCGCCACTGTGAGAGATCGATATGACGCCGATCCCGGGACTTTTCACCTAGACGGACAGGCGTTTGTGATCACTTCGTCAGGATTTACTTCTTTCTTCCAGGTAAATCTCTACTAAAACATCCCCCACTATAAACACCCACCTGTCAGTTATAATCATTTTATTCCAAGTTAATCTAAAGGGGAAAAAAAGCACCCATATTGAATGTCGTCATACCTCAATGTATGTATATTCAACTCCAAACATCTAAACACTTCATTATTAAATCTCATTTATAATAATTCGAATTCTTATGAGTATCTGTAATCTAATTTATCAGTGATGCAGGACAACACTAATTATAATTGGTTTCTTTCTATCGCAAACGTCTATCATTGCAATTACAGAAAGCAGCCACCAGGCGGCAATGTTGGCGAAGTAAATACTAAAAGATCTGTGTCGGGTGCTGGACTTTCTTGTGTCTATCATCAGTACTCACCTCCGGCCGTGACCTCAGATACGTTATTGCCTCTTCAAAATACTCCAAATCGAGGAACTCGGGGTGTTTGGGTAAATCCTGGTACCGGTAGTACGCGAGCGCCAGGACAACGAAGCCTTTACCGGCCAGAAGACTGGCTCTTGGTTCAGAGAGCCGCCCGCCGAATGTGTACAGATCCACAAGACCCGGGAACGGACCCTTCCCTGAAAGATGTGCAGAAAGTGGTAAAGAAGCTTCGGATGAATACTGACACAGCTCAGTCATCTGCATCCTTCTCTACTCCACTACCTGGTGGGATGAAGAGGACTCCCCGAACGCGTCCCTCCTGCACCGGTATCCTCTTCATCCCCTCCGTCATGTAGCCTCGTTCGTTGGTTTCGGACGCTAAGAGTTCTCCAGTCTCTCCGCTCAGAGCTTCCAGCTCCACCATCGCCGGGCTGAGCACGGTCCTTTTGAGGAGCTTGCTGTGGGGGGTGTCAGGGGCCATGGACCAGAACAAACCCATGGGCTCCACGCCGGTGTAGCTCCCTCCCAGGGACGGGGCCCGGCAGACATCCACCAGGCCGGCTCCGTCCGCCTTGTACCGGGCGGAGGCCCGGAAGACGACTCCTTTGTCGTCCACTAGTCTGGAGCGCAGCTCGACGGGTTTGTGGGGAGACAGCCCCTCGACTTTGATCTGCACCAGTTTGTCGAAGAGACACCGGACGGTGGGGAGGATTTTCAGGCGGATTTGAGACGCCATTCCAGCTGTTCAGGGTGGAGACGGGGGCTTCCTTTAACTGTCCTTTAACTCTACTTTTAGTGTCGTCTCACAGGTGTCAGCGCATCTGTAAAAGCAAATAAAAATCAAACAAATGTTATTGATTTTACATGCAAACACGTCACATTCAAATTACACCTTTTTCATTAAATTAAATCACAGAAACAGAGAAATAAACAGTTTAATGGTGTTTGAAATCGCTTTAATTCAGCAGGACATCTCTGACTGCCTGAATATAGTTTATAATTTCTGTGATTGATGATACACAAACATAACCAGACAACTTTATCTTGCAGAGATTCACGTGCGTCATGTGTCAGGCTGATTGCACATTTAGAGTCTTCACTCACATCAAAATGTGTGTACAATGTGAGTCTGCGACATCAAAACAAAAGCCTAAAGTTTGCCTGTCGGAGTGACGGATGTTTGATATGAAGCTATGCTGTTGAAGGTGTGCGTGGTGGGGAAAAAACAGCAACTGTTGTGACAAGTTGAACCAATTGAACTGGGGGAAAGGTTAACGCGGAAGTCTTCCGTCTGCCTGCAAAAGACGACTAAACGTCCCCCCCACTGACCCGCAAGTGACCACAACGCCTCGGGTGTCAGGTTCGAGTTTGACCGGGTTGAGTTCCTGCGCGACCGCTGAGGACAAGGACGACCTGGCTGGATCCTACTTCGGCGTGTAAAGTATGTTAGAAAGTCAACAAAAGACGCACCCTACCCAAACATTTGCTCCTCAAAGTCTACAGATTTGCTAGCATAGCAGCAGCAGCAGCAACTCACAACAAGCAGGACACCGGACGAAACCATTTTTTGACACGAGGGGTGGAAAAAAATCTCAAAACTGTGTTTTGCTGTTTTATCGTGGTCCTCTAACCGCACAGACATTTTTAAACATAGCTTAAAACTAATAGTTATTCCTATAAGAGGTATTTTGAGTTAAAATAGTCAAATTTTAATGTTAGTTGTGCTTCACAAGAGGACAGTATATCTCTGCGGTGTGACCGTCCGCTTGGTTAGAAAAAAGCGCTCAATTTGACTGAAAACTTTGACTCCACACTAAAGCAGCTGTTTCTACTTGAGCTTTTCTATTAAAAGGGGGGTATTTGTCGATGATAATGTTGCGTGAGTGGCCTGTGGGTTGTCAGAGAGTATTGTTAAATCACAAACCAATGATGCGGGTAGGATTGTGATGCAGCCACTAGATGTCAGTGTTATTACAGAGTAGTGGCCCTGGATCAATTCATCAACCTTTGCTTTGTCCTTTTTCACAACACGATAACATTTGCTCTGTCCTTACCTACACAAATCTTACCAAGCCTGCTCCAGGTGTACCTTTCAAGCATAATTCACATGCCGGCCTGCTCCACCACACCTGATTAAAAGTGGGTCATCAGATATCTGCATGGGCCTGGGAACAGCGTATTCATTTAAATCAGGTGTGTGGAAACCTGGGTGACTTGTAAAACATGCAGATCGTTTGACTGCATGGGATTAGGACTGGCAAGCACTGAACACTTTATAGCCTATGGAAATTGAGAGCGCGCCCTACTTTTATCATTATAAACACAGTAAGACGACAACAGCGTGATAAGAACCTAATTTGCACCACAGGTATTTGCCTGTAGCAGATGACCTGATTGTGTTGCACTGCCTCACTGCGTTCACTGTGACTTTGCAGCCTCGGGGTCATCAGCAGGGGCGGAGCTTTGGCTGTCTTTGCATATATTTGTATTACAGGACTGACGAGTTAGGTTGATTTGTGAGAGTTTTGTCAGTTCTTTTGTTTTGAAACTTTCTGAAATTTTAGGGCAGGATGGGTGTGAAAGATAGTAACAGAGAGCGTGCCAAGTTTGCAAAATGACAGTTCAAAGGTGGACATAACAGATATGTAGTCTGGCAAATATTCAACAAAATTGTGCGACAGTCAAATCCTAAACTCTTCATAAAATCTGTCAGTTTCTGTAGATTGAGGCATTAATACAAAAATCAAGGCTACTGTTTTCTACCAGGTCATTCCTACACCTCAAAGGGAACCTATATAGTTTTTACAGAGGAATTAAATAAATCATCCATTTAATGGTGTTTTTTAGATAAGCAAAAAATGCTGTATAAAATGAATTAAATCACCCTTAAATCTAGATCTACTGTATGTTTCCCAAGACTGCCCTATAATTCATTAGTTTACATTTAAAAAAATCAATGTTTCTTTCACTCCGTGGAGAGCCATTACTCTACTTATGTGTATGACATGATTGATTCAGTGTTTTTCAGGAAACTGTAAGGTGTTTGCAGCGATCAAAGTCTCCCGGGAACACTGAGACAGGAAATGCAAAACAGGGTCACTGGCTATTTATTGCATCTTGCACCAACACACGGCGTGCCGTAGAATCACTGTTGGTGTTTTAGGTGAATCGCTCTCAATCTCACTTTTTTCCCATTGTGTGACTGAAAGCTGTCCCCCCCATTAACAGCCCTTCATATTCTATCTTGACGTTTTGGGCATCAATGTATATATATTTCATAAAAAACTAGTAGTTCCTGTGTCAATTTATGTATGGCATTTGCGTCCTATACACACACAATCCTTGATGAAAATCTCATCACGACTGATCAAATCAAACTGGCTGAGAATAATTGCATTGTGAGTGCTGTCATGTTTATATTTAAGCGAATATATGCTGCCTTTCTTGTGTCGTATTTTTAAAATTGTGTTTGTTGTGTCGTTTTCACGTTTTCTTTTGTTCGTTTAATACAGTTTGAATTATTCTGCAGCATTATGTCTGCATTGCTTTGGCTCCCCTGCTTTTTTTGTTGTTGTTTTAGATCATTTAATCCAGGTAATTTAGTTCATGTCTCTATAAAACAGGTTAAACGTCACAACTGTGCATGCCCACTGAGTGAAGCGTTAAAATAGCACCTACAACGTAAAAAAGTCGCGTTTTTTTTGTTGTTCTCAATTTTTTTTTTAAACACATCTAAGCTTTTGTTCTTTTGTCTCCCCCCACCAGCAAAGACCCGTGCTCTTATTTTGAAGCGGCGACTTGGCGATTTGGACCCGCCCTTTTCACAGAGGTCGCCATGGAGACCGCGCGAGAGCGAGTCAGCCCCGTAGAGTTCTCACAGCGAGTGTTTCCGCTCACCTAAAAGAAAGAGCTGGCTGGCTGGCGAGCCGAGGACAAGGAGCAGCGGAGCGGGGACCGACGGGACTACACGACGAAACACTCCCGTTTTTTTTATATTTTTCCCCCCCTCTCCATTCTGGCTTCTTGTTTCTCCGTTTACATGTTTATTACTGCCTCGAATGTGAACCGAGAGAGAGCGGAGGGCTCGCGACTGGTAACCTTTACGTTGGTGAGTCTTGACGGGTTTTTTTTTTTTCGCAAGCTAAGCACACACAGGCCACTACGAGATCTCCTGCTCTCTCGCTTTCTCTCTTTCTACGCTCTCACTTGTCAAAAATAGAAACATTAACGTTTTAAAGCTTCGTGTGACGAATTAACAACAGGAACCATTAGCTGTCCAGTTCGTGTTTTTCGAGTCTTGCGTCGGAGCGAACCGCGGTGTGCGATAAACGTTTGGGAAAATGTCGTATTTTTTGTTTTCTGTGAGTCTACCAAGAGTGTGACTTGGAAAAAAAACACACTGACAATGTGCGTAGAGGCGTAATTATGGTCGGCGACGGTTAACCTTCGGTCTCGAGCTCGCTCTGTCGCTAATAGTTAACGGCTGTTTTGTTACTGTATTGTTATATTTGGTCATGTGAACATTAACAGGTACAAGGAAGGAAGCGAGTCGAGAGGTTTGCCGTTGTCGCGTAATGTAATGATTTAAGCTCAAACTAAATGAGGTGGAAAATAGACATTTTGCATTTGTATGTGTCGCTTTGTCACTTTGTCTGCTTGAGGTTTGTGTTTGTTTTCATCTATGTGTGTGTGTGTGTGTGTGTGTGTGTGTGTGTGCGGTGCTGGCAGCCCACCACACTCTTTGTTTAAATAGCTCGCAGTACAGTTGCACGTGTCGGAGCGTGTGACTGCTTCAGGACGGCTCAGGGGCCAGCTGGCCACGTTTGATACAGTCGCTGGGATGGTGCTGTCGGGAGTTTTGAGGATCCACTCCTGCTTTAGACTTTCGCCCCCCCCAAGCAGTGTCATTTCCCACCCAGCCTCTCGGCTTTTGTTCCAGTAAAAGTTGGAGTTGTTTCCTGTTAGCGGGGCAGAGTCAAAGATGTGACACTTGACATAGTGAAGAGCAGGGAAGTCCAGATGTGAGCCATGGTCGTGTTTACACTGGGGAACAAAGTCGGGGAAGCGTTTGGACCCACCATTCCTCCCACAATAACAGTGGGAGAAGCTGTATCTGGTGTTTTGCTGGCTGTATTTTGATCTTTTCTTTGTACTGTCGTTATTGTGTGGAGACTGACAATATGATACTTGTCCCAGACAATTGAGTAGTATAAGCCATCCTCCATTATCTTGGTAAATGTAAACAAATGTAATCGTTTAGCGATGGAAACAAACAACCATAAATCAGCCGACCTATTCTGGACTTGGTTAACACACCAAAGCATCACAAAATAGTCTTTAGAAGCACAACACACGCTTTTGTTTGGAGTCGATTCGGATCCCTTGAGTTTTAAATCCATTACCGGTGAATTTTCCTGCCTTTCGGCGACTTTGTCAGGAGGACAATGTTCACTGACCAAACAGTGTGTTGTTTGCGCTCGGAAATTGCTCCATTTTGTCTTTTAAAACACAGCTCATGACATCCCTTATGGCCACCACTGGTTCATATAAAAACATGGCATTAACCTGTGTTTTTATGTCTTTCCAGAAGTTATTTTAGTTATTTTTTAAACGTCACAACCACTCGTCAATCCCCTTCATTGTTTCCACACTTTCCATGAATTACCAGCAGAGAGGAACTGTGCAGCTTTAATGGCTCTCACTTTTAAAGACATTATGTAACTACATAAGAGATTTTTTACCACTGGAAGTCAAGCATTAAGGGTTTTTTTCTATTCTGGAGAAAACATGTAGGAAAAGATCAGAACAATGCATTTTCAAAGTACTGCCCTTTTGAGACATTCTTGCCTTTTCCACTCTGTGCACCAAATTTTGTCTGTGTCATTTTTGTTCTTGTTCTTTTTGCTTGTTTCATCGTCAAACTTGGGTGTTTGTGTCGTCTTCCTCCAGTCTTTATTGCCTCCTCCATCTTTGTTTCTGTCTGTCCCCTTCCTTGCTGCAGCACAGAGGGATGCTTAGCCACTGTGGGGCTTAACACTACATAATACTTAATAACAAAGGGCCCTTTCTCTGCTGCCATGCAGAGCCCCGTCTCTGGGCTCCCTCCGCAGGCCCACGCAGGCTCCACCAGCAGCGGTAGCACCGGGGCCTATCGGGTGGGAATCTCCTTTCGGCTGTTTCTTCGGCACACTGAGTGCTCTCTGTTCCCGACACATGCCTGCGCTGCTGCTCTCCTTGGCTCCCTTTGCATTCCAGGAGCCTCGGGCAGCTGAAAAACTGCAGTAGCAGCCTGCTGGCTGGCTGGGTTTCTTACTGGTGTCTGAAGTGGAGGCTTGCATAGTTTTTTCCCCCCCAAGTAAGGGGCTAAACAGGCAAAGTACTTAGGTCTTTAAAAACCTCCTTTATTAATATACCGGCCCACAGTTTAGCCTAAACATGGTCTGAACAGGAAAGTAACTGACTTATTTTTAAAGGACATATTTTGCTTTTATATGAGCGAGAGAGAGCAGCTGCTGTTTCCTCAACCAGAGTCTGATTTTACAGATCCGAACATGCTGATGCCACGTCTTGATCTGCTTTGTCATGATTGGCTTGACATGATAATGATTCCTCAGCCTGCCGCTTGCTCTCATAAGTTTTATTGTTCTGTTTGTGGGGAAACTCGGTGCTTAATTACTCCCACTGAATCACCAAACCTGCTTGTTGAAATGACGAGCTGTTCTGTTTTTTTTTTCTTTTGTGTGGAGCGCCGTGTTTTTCTTGCAACACCAGTGTGACTGTGGGCCTGCATGTCACTACCTGTTTTTCATCAAACCTGTTAGTCGAAAATGCTTTTTGCATCCCTCATGGCTGTCCATTTCTGTTAGGTTTCTCTCTGTTCTTGGCTATAATCTGATTCCAACATTGAGTCACACTGTGATAGTTGCTTGAGTAGTTAGAAAAATAATACATCAGTCTACCAACCCTTATATGAGATTAAGTGTTCACAAAAGCTCGTGCTACCTGGATACATGCAGCTTGTGGCAGGGAGTCGTGCGTTTATGAGGTTTGACGCAAAATGGTACAAAGTGTCCCGAAGTTTAAAATAGCTACACTTTCTCTGATGTTGTGTGTCAAGTTCTCTGCTTTCATAGCGTCTGACAGGAAACCCACTCATTTGCAAGTTAGGTTGACATCCCGACTTAACGTAATTCCTGTGCTTTCGGCTTTCGAGCTGCTTGCTGTGTTGTTAATCACTTTAATTCATGACCATGAAGTCTGTGCATTAAAAAACAGCCTGCAAAAATTCTGTTAAGGCTGAGAGATATCTTGTTATAGCTAATTGGATGATGTATTTTGTTGGATATCTTAGCGTAGTGTTAATGACTTTCTCCTTTCTCATACTCTCTTGCGTGAAAGCAATTAAGCTAATTCTGCTTAAGTTTTCATTTTGCAGACGCGCTGGCTGGTCAATACCCTGCCCTCAGCTCTTTCGGGAGGTCAATTCTGCATTTTAAATGCTGTCCCAAGCAGATATTCATGCTCCAACAAGTGTCTTTTTTGTCCTGGCTTTGACTTTTGGTTGTCCTTGATATTTCTGAGGCGTTCATCTGTCAAGAACACCAATCTAACAGGGGTGAAGGTTCCCTATATAACCCAGGTCTTAGAAGCACCTGTGTCCTGATCCCAGCACAGACAAATGAGTAAGCATCTATGGATCAAATAGCTGGCACGGATCCCCTGCATGTGCTTTTGACTAGCTGCCCTTTGGCTCAATGCAGAACTCAAACTGTCCTGCCAAAAGTGACTTGCGTCACTCTCTCCCACTGGCCCAAACCACATGCGGGTATGCCTCTGTGTACGCCTCCTGGGGACATCAGAAAGGTTGCATCATTGGGGGCCGTTATCTGTCTGTGTCATATGTTCATGCTTTTTTTTCCCCCTCAGACGATCTGTTTTTTAAAGTTCAGGACACTGAGTAGTATGGGGCAGGTACAATAGGTTAGATTTGAATAATTTACATCTTTTTTCATGTCAGTGTTGTTTCTGATAGGACACAACAGAAATATACACTCCCAGCATGCAGTGCGTTCGCCATCAACCAACCTTGTGCGCATGTGTTTTTCTCACAGTTACTTTCCACATCACTGTTCGGTTCGAGCACGTCATTGCCGGTCATCATGCAGGAGATGCGCAATCAAATTTGTGGCTTTCTGAGTGCAGCCTTGCCATTACTGCAGGCATTAACCCGGCAACCTTTTAGAACTGTAATGGGCCTTTTGTCTTCTCCTCATAATGTCCTTCTCGCCAAGTAGTTTTCAAACCGCTATTGCTTTTTCATCCCAATCATCCAGACGCATCACAACATGATTTATACGGTAGAATAGAATCTCAGCTGAGGTGAGCGTAGCATGGAACATGTTTAATACAATATTCTGAACCCTGTCTATCAAACTTTCTACTCTTTTACTGTAAATCCTGTGACAGGAGTGGTTGTATGTGTTTATAGATGAGGAGGAAACCCTGTCTATCGCAACTTTTGCTGACGCTGATTCAGAGCGTCGGTGTCGTGAACTTGTGAAAGTTTGTCTGTTCCAGAGAATAGACAGTCGTTTTCCTGACCACCACAATTTCCTGCCAGAGTTGCTTTTGCAATTACCATTGAATTTTGCGCTGATGCCTCCACTCTTTTTTTAGCCTTTGTGCCCCCTAATGTTGCTACCTCATCATTAACGGCGATCTGTTTCTCTCTTACATTATCTGAAAGCTTCTTACAGTCACATCACGTGGCACCATTGAGGCAGGTGAAGCTGCTGATTGATGCTATTTGCTGAATTAAGATGCAAAAGTAAAGTCAGACCCTCGAGTCATCCGTGTAGTTATTGTTATTGGCAAAGTAATTCCATATAATGACCTGAAGCTCAGGCCCTTTCCCTCTTACTCTCTGTTGTTGTATACAGCGATCTCTCTTGATTCCCTCTGGTCTCTCTGTGTTGTTTCTGGTTACGTAATCTGTGCTGGATGTTGGTAGTAATCCGTGTCCTCCCTCCCCCTCCCTCTCTATCCCTTTCCCCTATGTGTGGCCTGAACAGGTTAAGCCGTAAAGGACTCTCCCTGGTTGTTGGAGGAAAAGATGTGCGATGGAATGGTAGCGTTTCAGACGAGAGCCCTGTCCTCCTCCTCTTCTTCCTCCTCTTCCTCCACCACCTCCTCCTCCTCTCAAGCCCGCAGGCTGGCGGCCTCCGCGCTTTTCCTCCTCTTCATCCTGCTCCCTCATGGTCACGCATCAGGTAAGGCACACACACATTTTTTTTTCTTCTCCCTGTCTGTGCTCGCTCATGATGCACGTTGAATAAGCCGCCATCTTTGCCTGTCTCTGGTGAATTGATTGAGGTTATTCTCCCCCTCGTCTCGCAGGTCAGTTAGATTAAATTGGCTTCCTTTACCCTTGGGTCGGTCAGGTTGCTCCGCCTCAAAGCAGCAGCTGAGAGTTCAGTCCTACACACACTGCGAATACATTCACTGTCCTAATGAGTCACAACAGTTTTCCTCCGCTATTGAGTGAAACAGAGACGATGTTGTCTGCGGTGAGACGGCTGTCATAAGGTTTTAATCAACCATGACATTTAGCGTCCTCTTGAGAGCTTTTGGCATCGCGTGCCAACGTCAGTTGTGGCCTCAAAACGAGCAGGGAATCAGGTTTAGTTGCTTTGTCTGTAACATCAGTGAACATGGAGCGTTGATCAGGTTTTTCCAGATTGAATTGAATGTTCTTCAATTTAGAGAAGCTCATGAAATGCAGATGAGTAAAATCATATTGCAGGTATCAATTTAAAGAACTCGTGACCTCTGTTACTTATTAAGCAGTGCAACGTTGATGCCGTGCACCCGATGAACTCCTTCCACTTGTGCCAGCTTTCCTTTCAGTTCAGCCCTTCAATGTTCCAGTCCCCTCCCCCTACACACAAACGCACACTACCTCGTCACATGCACTACTCGCATGCACTCCCCACACATCGCCAGCTTGTGAAATGTGCCAGATGTCCTTGCCAGAGAGCGCGAGCTCGCTGTGCATGTGCATAAGTAAAAGTGTGTGTGAGGGACGGCGAAAGTCTCCAGGATGTTTTGAAGCGTTGACTGATTTCTGCTGTCTTTAGAGCTTTAAAGAGGAGATGTGGTTGCGAGTGTGATAAATGGTAACATATGGGGAAGGAAACAAGAGCGATGGTGGCGATGAGCAAGGGAGAGATGGGGCACCGCTGATCCCTCGTGTATCGTTTCTCTTGTCTTATGTAACACACATGATTCACGTAGAGCCCAGAGGGACGGTTATCACGCTCACGTTCTACATCCAGCACGCTCGCGCATATACGCTGTCGCCCAAGACCAACAAAAATGTGTCTTCAAATCCTCAGCCCACGTGCTCGGGGTAGCGAACGAGTGTGTGTGTGTAGACGTTTGCAGCCCCGTCCTCCAGCTTGAATTACACTCAGCTGTGTCTCCTGCAGGGTTGTATGCAAATGTTGTCGGGATAACTGTAGAAAAAGATGATATCTCACTGTAAGTGCATCATGTACGAGTGAGCGTTGAACCTGTGCCTTTAGGACTGCCTGTCAGAGGCTGGAACAGGACAGCACGATCTTTACAGCCCAGTGTCTGACGTGTTCCAGTCCTTCTGTCTCGTCGGCTCCGTTACAGTAATAGGACATTCTAGATGATGATTTGAGCTAATCGACGATTATCCAAAGCATTGTTTTTGTCCTTCTCACCTCAGCAATGTTGTTCTTGCAGAATCTACTTGTTATACACTTGTTATAGTATTTGCACTGACTCACATTCAGGAGTTGTACATGTTGTATTTTGATATAAAGTGCTCAATACTTGCTCTTTTGCACTCAGCGTGTGAAAGCTAGCATCAGAGGAGAATGTCCTTTTCACTGGTTTCTGTGTGTACTTGACTCAAACAAATTGATCTCCGATGTTCATGATGAATAGGTTCAATTTTTTTTTTACTTTTTTGGTGCGTGTGTTTGAGATGTAGGCAGGAACCGTACTATGAAACTGAATATTTAATCAAGCTACAAAAAAAAACTTGTATTGAGGAATAAAATATTTAGAAGCCCTGGCACCTCAATAAATGAAGAAAGAAGGCAGAAGATGGTTTTCAAGCTGAACCTTCTGCTCTTCTCTAATAGCTTCTTTGTTTTAATCACACAACAACATGAAACCAAGTTTGATAATAAAAGATTTTCTGTCTAAGACAAGATTGGATATTGCACAAGAGAGTCAATATCAATTACAGTGCTGAAAACATTACATTTATTGATGCCTTTAATTAGATCCGACGTGTTGCCATAAAGTTGATGCACCCAATTTGAAACTTTAAAGCCGTCATTAGTTGTTACATTCACCGCCCTCTTCTTCTTCACTGCTCACTATACATAATTCACATAGGTAATCCCTGGACGTGTTCCTGGGATGGAGATTGCTGTGGAAATTTCATGAATATGAAATTTCATCTGCACTGACAGGGCCTATTGCACACTCATGAAAATAGTGGGGAGCTGGATGAATAGGAATGGATGAAATATACTGTGCTCCGTTTGCAAATGGAGTGCGGGCTTCTTGGTTACAGCAAAAAGCGGGACACAGTGTCTTTATTTTGGAGGTTTTCTTTTGCAGATGTTGGTCTGTTAGAAAATGTGGCCTAAGAGATGGGAAACGGTCAAGTGGGAGTGGAAATGAGCAGTTGTCACACCATTAAGGTTTCCACTTCAACAAAGAAAGGAAAAGCTTCAGTCTTCTGCATTGTTGGGTTAATGTTTTCTCCTGAAAGGTCAAGACAACAATTTGTCGGACCTGTAAATACTCCGTGTTAGGAAGAGGTCATAAAGCCTTCAGAGCTGGGTATTTTTAGAAGCAATCGCGGTCCAAGTCATGTCTTTTTTATCTGTCGTTCAGCCGTTCATTGTAAATGAGATTACCAGCAGGGAATCTGCTGAGGCGATTTAAATGGCTTTCTCAAATTTGTGTCTGTGATTACTGCATGCGATTGCATTTGTGATTATACGTCAGGACATTCTTCCAAAAGTAGCAACATGCTAAAGAAAACATCCTGTTCATTGAAGCAGGCTGCCAGTAAACAAACACAGCTACAAAGCAGCACCTTGTTTTTTTTTTGCATACTGAGGAGAACCACGCAAACCTGTCTTGTTTCTTAGCTTTTCTAAACCTTTTTGACATCCCACTTATGTTGGCTGCATAGAGTTTAGTTCCTAATATGGTGTCAATTCCTAACAGTAAGCCTTTGTGGTTTGTGTTGGAGGAAGTAAGCCCAGACAGTGAGTCAGTACTGGAAGAGTAAAGATGGGAACTCTGAGTACCAAAGGGGCTATTCACATGATCCCACTGTGCGTTTTCTGCTGGAACGGCGTTTCATGTCAGGATGTAAAAGGGCCCGGGCCATCATTCTGGGTCCATTTAAACAGATAAATGTTGCCCTCTGAAAACCATTGTCCTCTGAAGTTGAGTTAAGGCAGAACGCTGAAGTGGGAGGCGAGGACCAGAAGTCCCCCACAAACAAGCCCGCTGTTCTCTCTGTGTGGTGGTGACGTTAATGTACGTCCATGTGTGAGAACGGGAAATGGCTTTCCCCGGGCCCGAAAAAAAAGAAGTGGCCTCATAAGACTAGAAAAAGCAGAGGGAAAGGGGTGGAGTGCAGGCCAGGGGAGTGCAGGACTGCTCTCCGATTTCCTATGTGACTTTTGTCTTACATTTATCACAGCTTTAAGTGCATTTTCTATTCCTGATCAAGAGCAATCACACCAACAGATTCCTGTGTTATGACAAGCTGTGTGGATGACTTTTATGTCTTGAAAGCTGAATCTCAAGGCTTGAGAAGTCTCCTTTCTTCATAATAATATACTAGGCTAAAGTGGCGAGCACAGCGTCACTGCTCTGACCACAGCGGAAAATATCTGAATGAGGCTTGCCCTACTTCTGGCATCGTCAAACAGCTGTAGTTCTCCATACTTGTTGCTTTCTGTAGCAGCGGAAAAAAAGTTGCACGTATATTGCACAAAAAAGCCACAGTATGCAAGTCTGTTTTCAGCCCTCACAGAAAGTTTGCTAGATAAGCTATTGGGTTTACAAACAGTGGAGCCCCGGGGAGAGGGGGGAACAATGGTTCCTGAGCAATTAACTTTTCAGAATAGTCCCCCGAAGTCCTGTTAGCAAGGCGGTGTGCAGGCAGGCAGGAGAAAAGCAACACATTGGCCACTGGCCTCTCTCTGAAATGTGAGAACAAAGAGGGCATTTAGGGGGTGTTGGAGGCCGCAGCCCAAACCGCAGCGAGCTGCAGTTCCACTCGATCACCACTCAGCAATTAGGACTTCTAAGTCGCTCTTTATGTGTATGTATGAGTGTATTGAACACAGTGTAGGAGCTGCACACGGCCTCTCCTCTGTGGTGCCTTTGTTCTTGGTTCTCCCTCTGTTTAAGGCTGCAGCCATTAGCCAGGTGAGACTGGTGCCCATTAGCAGCGGCCTGCTCGAATCCATCAGCCTTTCTCTTTCATTACCTGTGTGTTTATCACTTGAGCCATCGCTCCGTGCACTCACCTTGTGTCATTTAACAGCTCCCCCAACCAATCAAGCCCTGAGGGGAAACTAAACGCCCCACCAGACAAAGAAACACTGCATTGAAACAGACACTGCAGTGCGGACAGGCGACGCAGGACCATTTCATTCATTTTAAAGTGTTGACCAGACAGTTCCATTACTGGTGAGGATCCCGAACGCTCAGGATTATTGTTTGCTTCGCAGAGCTGCAAGCCAGCCTGCCAATACTAAGCTCGTCAGACTCTCACTCTGATTTTTAATGCTTTGCCTTAAGATTGTGCGACCAATACATAAAATTGTGGATTCTCGTGAGCGTCACGCAGACACCACCCTGTTGTTAAATATGCAAGACCACGACTCGGTGGTAGATGCTGTGTAGTAAAGGTTAATGAATGTCAAAAGAGGAAGGGATGGTTCCTGTTAGCGCCAGGTGTGTCAACGGTCTCGTTCACTATCGCACAAAAATGCCTGAACTGCCTTTATCTTAGCGTAATATGTGAACGCGGTTGGAGGTGTTACTAGCACACAAGTCAAACAGCGCTGTCAAAGGTTTAGTTCGGGGCAGCGTTCAAGCATCATTACAAAACAGTTTGAGGGCTGGGACGAGTTAGGAATTGAGTTTGTGAGTTGTTTTCCAGTGAAATGCATGTGGTCGTCTGAAGCACCATGCAGTCATAATGATTTCCAAAGGGCCTCATCTGAGGGACCAGCTCGCTGAGTAGAGGACATCTCTGACTAATGAGCTGCTAAATATATCCCCCAGTCTCTCCTGTCCTTTGTTGCTTTTCCCTCTGTTTTTTCTCTCAATTGTTTATTCACTCCTTATTTTCTCTCACGTTCTTCTTTTTTTTACAATATGTCTGCAAACTCTTTTCTTGCTGCACATTTCCCGGATTTTGCATTTGGCTGTTTATCAGAGCTTGTCAGGCTGGATATTTGTGTTAATCTCGTTTATTGTTTGATTGCTTTACACTGTTCAATGTGTGTTTTTGTGTCTTGTCCCCCCCCCCTCCTTCCCCACCCTCCTCTATCACCTCCTCTTTGATGTGTGTTTTTCAGGCCCACTGAAAAAGAGTGGGCTGTGTTTCTTTCTCTCTCTCTCTCTCTTTTTTCTTCATCACACCGTTAGTCAACACCAGCATCCTGTTCAAACAAGCTCATCAACTTACACACAAGGCTCCGAGCATCCTACACACATGCCGTATGTTGAACTTGCCAATTGTTGAGACATCCACGATGTGTCAGACTGTGAGCAGTCGTGACTACTGGTCCTCACGGCGCATGTTTGTCATGATTTGTTTTCTGTACAGCCTCATGAAGGGTTTAAAACAAACCTTTTATCAATTGTCCGTGCTGTAAATTTGTCTTTTTTTTTGTAGCAAAGAAATCACATCTTCCTCTAAAGCTGAGTTGTTTGTGGACACTGTTATCTGTCTTCCAGTTTCTGCTACAAAATCAAGCCTTTCAGTCATTTTCCATTGGGTTACTGTTTTTTTTGCAAAAGCCTATATGTATTTTTCAATAACGGCGACTGAAAACAGCTACTGAAGTTGTGAAGCACGGAAAATTGTTGGCTACACAGATGTGATGGACTCTTTTAGTCAGTTTAGCCCAACAGCGCATTTAAGAGTGGCAGCTCTCGTGCCTCAACACGCTCCGCTGCAGTGACGTGGAGAAATGGGGCAATACCGGGCTGTTTTGCTCGCATGTTTATGCTTTTTCTATATTCCTCATCACAAGTTGATGTACTTGCTTTTTAACTTTCGATTTGACAGTTTTTTATGCAGCCAGTCCAGAGCAGCCACGTGAAAAGCAGAGCGAGATGGTCTCGCAGGCGTGCTGATATGGAGCTGAGGGGCAGGGTTGGGCTGTACATGTGCTATCATGCAGCATGTGCTCTGCTTGTTTTCATGGGTGGAGCTGCTGTACAGCTGTTTCTCCTTAAACTGAGGGAATTTCAGACGAATACTCCCCATCATTGCCGTCTCATTGTTAGGTAATTTCTCAACCAGTGGTGCGTGTAAATAAGGGGAAGAGAGGAGATGACATACGATAATTTCTGGCTAATCTCCCTCCAGAGAAGTAGAAACCAAACTGGATTAAAAAAAAGGCTTCCACAGACTTCTGGAAGAAAGATGTTGTGTTTTTGCTGATCCTGATGTCTGAGCCACAGCTGGAACACGTGAGACACGCCTGGGTCCTTCTTTTTTCGGCTCAATTTCTCATTATCCCATGTTTCTCTCCTCACGTCCCATAAAACTCTAAACTGTGCATTACAGAGAGTGTTTAGATATTCAGTGACCAGTTGGCTTAGCTCCAGTCTAATGCCCCCCTGGTCATGTTACATCATCTGTAAACTGCTCTCCGTAACAAACAGCAGCCCAGTGCCGGAGGTCTTTGTATAGACCACCCTGAAATCCATTTTAGTAATTGTACAGGGATTTAACGGAAGCTTGCTTGTCTATCTATATTTTCCTGTCATCATCTATCATGTTTGAGCTTAAGGGGTGTTTATTTCTGTATGGAGGTATTTGTTCAACATGTTGGACGATGATTTCAGAAATACCCAGCAGTCAAAGGTGGAATTTGACCGCACTTGAAGTAGAAGCCCGACCTCTCTTGACATGGCTTTACTTTCTCACAGTCCTGAGGCAGATTGATTTGTTGAGTGTGTCTTTTTTTGTTGGAAATGCTTCATACCCTGCCAAATACAGACAAACTGTACGATAGGCCTGACAGGCCAGTGGAAGACGTGTCATAATCGAGTGTCTTGCCCCTGATCCTGAGCGAGTTTCTCTAAGAATTTAGCCTCTGACAAACACACACACACACACACACACACACACACACACACACACACACACACACACACACACACACACACACACAC
>JAUESF010000019.1:4903590-4925468 GCA_032274765.1 Malacoctenus tetranemus | reverse complement strand
ACACACACACACACACACACACACACACACACACACACACACACACACACACACACACACACACACACACACAATACTTTGAGTTGAGCTGTAAATTTAACAGGGCTTTCTGCTGTTTGCGTATTTTGTGCACTCAGCTGTTCATATCCTCACAATAGTGTTGATTAGGAGGCGGATTTATGGCTGGTGTACTCTCGGCAAACAAAGGGCAAGAAATGGATCGGGGTTTACTGTCAATATTTGTTGCAATCTATCAGAAATTGCCTGCACTGTTGCCAGGACAACCTCGGCAGCGAATACAACTAAAACAATCGAAGCCAGAACCTCCTTTAACTGGCTTCCCTTTGATATTAGGAAATTGTGGCCTGTTTCAGCTTTTGCTTCCTCTCTTTTGAAAAGATGGGGAGACAAAAGACGGCATATCGGCTCTCAGTGGAGTGAGCAGCATGTGTTAGGAGCTTATGCACATGGGTGCTCCGTGCCATTTGTCCACCCTTGTCCTCGTGGTAACTTATGCGAGCAGTTGCTCGCCTAGGATTTCATTCTGGTGATGATGGACACGAGGCTTGTGCAATGACTGTATTGCTGAATCACAGACGGCACAAAATCAGTGCAGGACTCAATTTGTGCTTTCCCTTAAAGGGACAGACCGCTGTTGTCCCGTATCTCACTATGTTGACATGACAGAAGTAAACAATTATTGTTGTCTTATCGGACTTCCTGTTCTCTGAATATGACTGCTTTGTGTAATGGAGCTTTCCCTGGAGGCAGGTTGTCTGTAGTACAGTGTGTGCTCACAAAGCAGCACAAACAGGACAGTGACGATGTTTTGTGGAGAGGAAAATAGGAAGCTGCAGGTTTGTCTTTTTTTAACGTTCCTCCTTCATTACAGCTCTGAAACTGCTTGTACCACGAGCGCATCAGCAGGCGAGCTCTGGTGAGCGGGGTTGAGATAATCTCTTTGACTTTCACCTTCAACAAATGTCCCGGGCTCAGCACTCACACCGCTGCTGGCTGGCAGGCTGGGGCTGCTGAAATATGACCGGCCCACAGTTGCACTGACAGTTTTTTGGTGGGGTGGGCTGTATGTGTCTCAACACATGCACGTGTGTGTAGGAGGGGTCCCCGCACACTCTTTTGTTTTCCTCTGAAAGCTGAGAAGAAGGAATGTCTGCCTCCCAGCTGTCCTCAGCAGCGAGGGTAACAGAAAGGAGAAGGGGGAGCACACTCCTGGCCTCCCCTAACATCCTCCCATCTGTTCCTCGCAGGCGGGGAGTGTGTGGATGTCTGTATGCTGGGTCACACAATGGTGGTACTCCCCCACCCCGCGGTCACCCTGATTTGGCCTCACATGCATATTTAACCCTTCAAATGCAAAGTGTCTGTTGTTCCCTTTGGAGGCCCGTTGCTTAAATCTGTCGCTGTTCCCCGTCCCTCAGTGAGCAGGGACAATGGGGTGTAGTGGCAGCACACGTGGCTCGCTAAATGCAGTGCAACGGGGGGGGTTGTTGGTCGGGGAGAGGGAGGATGTGTCTACCTTCGTACAGACACCCTTCACTCTCGCTGTATGCGGCGTGTGGTGTGTTTTGGTGTCTGTTGCAGCTGCAGGAAGAGACGCAGTGAGAGCGAGGCACGGCTGTCTGAACGGGCTCGTTTGGAAGCTCGCAGATGTTCGTCTGATGTTTTTCTGGCAGATTTCCTGTTTACCGTAGATGCGACACTGTTGGTTTTGGCTCAATGCGAGCACAGGTTGTTGTTTTTTTTTCTTTCTCTTAAGGACGAAGCATATGCCCACAGCTCAGGCTGACACTCAAACTCATGCCACCTTAACACTGAACAGTCACACAAAACAAAGGTGGGATGCCGAGAAGTGACTGTGTTTACCTGCAGCCTACACTCTCAAAGCTTCCCTGCATCTTTGTGTTCCCCAGACTCTGTCATGGTATGACGGCCACAAGCTAACCTATGACTGCACTTCTCCGTTACTCTCCTTCTTTTCCCTTATTTTACAATCTTTCCACATTCCCAAGAAGTCCGAGAAACAAAGGAGGATTTCCTTGTAGGAAAATGCCTTTAATGCTTTCAGGACTCGTAATAGAAGCCATCCTATTATGTGTTGTTTTTATTTCCCATAACCCCCCCCCCCCCCTCCGCTTTCTCAAGAAGCTGTTTTTGTTCTGTTTGTCTTTGAGCCTGTGCCCGGGTTTTATGAGCAGACCAAATGTGAATGTAAAAATCAGTGGATCGACTCAGTCGGAGGGGAACACGACACTGCGAGTATCGCCCTCTCATACAAAAGGCTCCTTTGATGCGGTATCGAATCTCCCACTCAGATCTTCGTAGTTGTTGTGCTATTTAATACCATAAGTCATCTCTCAATGAGAAAGAATCTGACATACTTGTGGACAAGAGAAAGAGAATATCGGCGCCTTATTTCATATCACAGTTTTCAGTTAGATCCATGCTTAACACGTCTGCATGTCTTCATTATATAACTGCATGTTATCAGTAAGTAAATGTGAGGCCGTGGTTATTTCTGCCACTCGCAGAGATGAATGACGATCCCTTTCATTCTTTCCAAGGCCGCGCTGCTGTGGGCTGCGCTGCACTGTACAGCACTCTAATAACAACAGCTTGTCTAAAAATCCCACGGATTAGTCGGAGAGACGGGGGGAACGTGGCAAAAAAAACAAAAACACCCATGTCCCAAAAATGACAGCGACGTCGTCAGAAACAACAACACGGGGCTTTGGAGAGCTTCCAGCCAAGCAACAAAAACATATTTACCAGGCCGAAGAGAGCATCATCATCCCCTCGGTTTTGAGCTTAATCCAATGCACAGCCCCCCCTCCACCCCCCACTTCTCCCATAACATACATTCACACACAGACTGAAAACACACACCCTCTTTTATAGCCTATTGTTGTATATCACAATCCAAACAGCTGGCTGTGGAAGTCATCAGTATCTGATTTGCTTTAGAGCGCTCCCGGCTTGTAATGGAGGATAATTAGAAATTTAATTTGCCGGGCAAAGAGGGCTAAAGCCCTTGTCCCCCCCACACACACCCCACCCCACACCCCCACCCCTACGTATTTTCCTCAATCCATCCGTCCTCATGCTCTTAGCAGAAGAGTGCCATCGGTAACAGATGGGAAAGGGGAGATATTCACAGCCCAGTCCAGCACTTCAGAGCAAAGCAGGGGATATTAACGCCCCCCCCATGGGCCGAGGCTCCTCCGGCACAGCCTTAAGGCACTGGATGTTGGGATTAGCAATCAGCCTCCATGGGTGCTCTGCCCTGACCCAGTCCTCCCAGTACATCAAGTCTTCCTGCGACCTTTTAGCAACTAAGCTCTTTGATCAGCTTACAGTTGCGTGTCCGGAAGATTTCTGAACCTGTAACCTTTTTCTATGTGCACTTTGTTTAACTTTGCGACTCGCTGAGCCTAACTTGTGGGGCTTTGTATTTAAAGCAAATAGGTGATCATCTATCTGCCACGTCTTTAAACACAGAAGTGCTCATTTTTGTTGATTTTACATTATTTTTTTTGCTTTCTCAAGGAATTTGCGACTGTTTTAGTCATCATTGTTTCTGACCAAACTCCTCTCTTGAGCAAACTTTTAATGTCAGACCGGTGGGAGAACAGCTTGTGTTTGACTGTGACTCATTCTCTTCCTCATAAGCACAAAACGTGGTGTGCTGAAATCCACTCTGGCGTCGCTCGGTGCTTTAATCATGTTTTTTTTTTCCTCCCTCTGTGTGTGTTTTCAAAGCCAGTATTAAATATACGCTGAGAGGGTGATGGAAACAGGAGGAACGGTGAACCCGTGTTTGAGCTGCTCCATCGTCCCCGGACGCCGGACCAGTAACAGTTCCTTCCTTTAAAGCGCGTCTTCGTTTGTGTGGCTCAGCCCGCAGTGTGGCGTGTACTGTGGCTGCCTGCAGCCTACTCCTCCCATTGTTGCAGTCCAGAGTCTCACAGAATTACTGGTTGACGTTAGCTTGCCACAACATGTCTCCTTTTGGCTTGGAACCGCTCAGGGCCACCGCGCTCCTCTTTTTTTTACACTCCCTTCCTCTATTTTTCTTTCTCCCCTCCCCCTCTTTCTGCTTATTTATCGCAGCCTAAGTACATTTCTCCTGTCAGTGATTCGCTCTTTTTTTTGTTTTTTGCTCCTCACTGACATCACCTCTCCCTCTTTTTTTATATAATTTGCAAAAGTACTGTTTTCATCTGAGCTGACTTTTTTTTTCCCTGAAAAAAGTTGAATGTAATTATATATTCCGAGGACGGTTCAGACTTCTTTTGACAAGTATGATCCCACCGCTCCGAGCGCTGCAGTCGCCTCTCTGACTTTTTTCTTTTTGTATTTTACTTCATTCCGACTTTTTAAGCTGTCTTGGCTTTCAGTCTCTCTCTACTCCCAAGAGATGTACGTGAGAAAAGAAAAACTCTGCATGTATTTTAAACACATCCGCAGTCTATATTTGGAGTCTGTGTTGTTAAGTTGCTATTACTATTCCCTGTACAGTGTAGGACTGAGACTTAGGACTGAGAGGTAACAGCATCAGTCCTAATTTTACATTTTATCCCACTTTCATTCACAATAACCTAATTTCTGGAAATAATGAAGGCGTGTTGTACATTTTGTCCATTTTCTCGAGGAAGTTACTGTACATTAACAGTTCTGCAGATGTTTGTCATTCAGTTTGTACATTTCCCTTTTTGCAACAATTCAAAAGCCACTGGAAAAAATGACCTTAGTGGCTTTTTGTTGAGTGAACTGGGGTGAAATGAACCATCGAAGTGGTAAACAAATTTGGGAAAGCCCTGCATGGCTGCGTGAGTGAAAAGGAGAAGTAGTGGTGTCTGTGGAAGTCATCTTGAATCTGGCCGTGTGTGTTTCAAAGGTGTGGTACTGATTTACTACCTGCTTTCTCTTTTCATGTACATACATACATTTACATACAACAGGTATTGTGAAATTAGACAATAGATAGAGTTTGAGGCTTTTGTTATGTTCCTGTTCAAAGTTTTAGTGATAAACACAAAGCAGCCTGATTCGCCTAAAACTGTCTTTGTCGCAAAATAACGTAACTTAGCATACATTAAAGTTAATCTGCATCTCGGAGAGAGTCCTGCAGATAAGAAGGCCCTTAAAGAGAGAAAACTGATGAGTACCATTAGCATCCATCCGTCTTCTACAGTGCTATTGACGGGGAAGAAGTGCGCCACAAAGGATCAAAACAATTGTTAGAGGCTGTTGCCCTAAACCGCCCCCCAAAGGCCTTTTTGTCCCCTGCTGCTTCGCAGCCGGGAGCCATCAATTCATCACCTCTACCACCGTCTCCCCCCCACCCACCCCCCACCCCCCCAGAGGGCCTTTAGTCGCCTCGGAGCAGTTCTGGGAACAACTGCTCGTGTCACGGTGTCAAATGACATTGCTGTAATGTGGCTTTGCAGCGAGCGTCGACGTTTCCAGGAGTGAAAAGTTGATCCGGCCGAACACGAAAACATCGGTGGTTTTCCGCTGTAGTAAATAAACCACCGAAAGGTTCGAGTTACAGCTGTTTGAATGGTATTTTTTTTGGACTTACATCAAATTTACTTCCTGACATGTCTTATATCAAGTCATTATCACTTTATTTGGTAGGAAAATGATATTCAATGGACGGGCCACTACTGTAAAACAATACGAATGCATCACACATGCTGTGATTAATAATCTGGGATGTAAAAGGGTTGAACTCGGTTTAATTATCTGCTTTAATGTCTCATCTGTTGTGTTTAATAAACGATTATCTGTGTTGCAACTTTGTTTGGATCAAGACTTGTAACCATGCACGCGCAATCTGTTTCCAGCATATTTCAATACCCGCCCTTTGGTGTCACATGTCTTAACCCGAGGCGTGTCTTTTTGTTTGTGAGTGTTAGATGTGTGTGTGTGTGTCGGTGTGTGACTCGGCACTCACACATTTGAGTGTTTGCGTTTAATCTTGCGCTGCCAGCTTAGAGCGACGTCTCTTCCCGGAGATTAGAGGATGTTAGAGGCACTGCTGTGGAAATAGTCTCTCTTTCGATCTCTTGAACACACAGAGGCAAGACAAAGTGGCTGTTTGCTGCGTCGGTGTGTTTACACCACACAAGTGATAAAGCTCTGCAATAGACCATGGCTAATATGATTTTATAAATACTCTGACCACGGATTAATTTAATGAACCATATGGTCATTTGTGTTGATGAGCGTTTTAATTTCTTCTTGGTACTTAAAACAAAAACACCGCATTGTTTAATCCTGTTTGAATCTCAAAGATAAGAGCATAGAGAAAAATCCATAAGTTATTATGGAAGGATAACTTCAGAAATAGACAGTACCAAAGGGGATCCAAGTATTTCGATGTGGTATCGGAAAATACTTGGTTACCAAGTAAAGCAGTTTCTTACATAACCACGGCACACATGAGCCAGATCAGCAGCGATGAAGTCGGTGTCTGCTTCAGATTTCCACAGAGCTTCATTCAGCCGCTCGGATCCGTCT
Source organism: Malacoctenus tetranemus (assembly GCA_032274765.1). Lineage (NCBI taxonomy): Eukaryota > Metazoa > Chordata > Actinopteri > Blenniiformes > Labrisomidae > Malacoctenus > Malacoctenus tetranemus. The sequence goes on along the minus strand of JAUESF010000019.1, from coordinate 4,918,925 downwards.
GTGGAAGTGAAGTCGGCCTCCTGTTGTCACGCCTCGGTTGACACAGGTGCTGCAATGTGGTGTCAGATCGACTGGATTTAGGCGCTCTGCTCTCGCCAGATTGCAGCTCCAAATGTTTGTGTGCGTGTGTGTGTGCGTGGGCATTGTTGGGAGCCGTGGGAGCGTGGTGCAAATTTAGATAATTTAGCCGTCGCGCCGCGCCGCGTCGACGCTCGCACAGACACGAGTCGCCCGATGCACGATGCTGAAATATCATGGACGGAGCACGGGAAGGCAAATCCAAACGCGATTAGCTCGTCCTCTCCTTCATCCTGCGTTTATTAGCTGGCTCCGAGCACAACGTCTGTCATTAGCACCAACGTAAATGAGTGCTGTTAAAAATCCTGTCTCACTGCCAGATAGAAGCAATGTTACCGAGAGAGGAAGACGGTTTAATGAGCAGAGGATAATCGAGAGAAATTAGATCTCTGTGATGCTCGTTTTGACATTTTAATCCACTGCAGGCACTTGAGAGATTCTCTGTTGTGCTCGTCGTGGCATCTCAACCCAACTTGTCACGATGATACAGTGCTTTGCTCTCGCCGGCGCGAGACACAGCCCGGCTTCGACTAACAATACCACCGAGCTTTAATTATCAGCTCGACCTGTCGAGTTGACAAAGTTTCCCCCGTGAAAAGTTGTTTGACCCAGTGGCAGCTGCCGGCAAAGACGGGAGACAGTTGGTGACAGTTTTACGAAGGGACAGCACAACATCGCGGCAGCACCATTATAATGTGGTCCTAAAGTTTTACAGTCACTACATAACCGTTTTCAGGCCTCTCGGTTACATTTTGACTCCAGTCCTCCTAAATTCGACACAATATTGGTGCATTCTTCCTCAAAGACAGGTAGAAGTTTGCTTATCTACCTTATAATTGCAGTGTTCCCTCCTGTTAGTCAAATGAGCATCAGGACTGGAAACTGGCTGCTGGCCCACATCTGGCAGGGCCGTGCATAAAGGAAGGAGCAGGGGGCCCCAGACCGTCTCTTTCGACACAACGCTCCGTGGTGAAAACACTTAGAGCAGACAGCTAATAATTATCCCCTCCGCTTGTTTTTTTTCTGTGTCTTCAGGCTGTTCGCAGCCACCCAGCATGCAGCACGGAGACCTGCTGAACCAGACCGAATCCAACCGGGGCACGTTCCCCCCCGGCACCCTGCTGGCGTACGGATGCTGGCACGGCTACATTGCAGATGGACTCACGACCATCGTTTGTAACAGCAATGGGAGCTGGTCCAGTGAACCTCCGCGCTGCATCAAAAGCAACGGTGAGTTGGGCTAAAACAAAAAGAGAAAAACTCCACAGAAAGTGTTGAAACTGATTCCAGAAAGTAGCTCTTACATCTACAGTCTGTTTGGTGGTTAAAGTTGTCTGGTTTCCTGCTGGTTATGGTGTTAGTTTCCATCTGAAGCACAAGATAATAGCAAATTACTGCTGGAGGCAACACCTAAATCATTACAATATCATTGAAAATACACTTAAAATAAAGGCAGTTTCATCATTTTTAAAAGTAATCCACTGAACTGGATAAACATGGCATTTTTGATCACATTTGACTGGAACACATCAGATTTTTCGTACCAAACTCTTCAAAACACCGAGAGACTTTGTCCTTGGAAGCGAACCAGGAAACCTTAGTAATTATAGCCAGAGTGGGAGACTTCAAACACCCGCAATCAAACTTGTCCACAGGTAGAAATAACACCAAACACCTTTTTCCCCGCACAAAACAACAACAGCAATCATAAAGCCCATGCTCGTTCCCGTCTCTCTCTCTCCAGTGTGCTCGCCTCCGACTCAGCCGGAGAACGGGGGCTACCGCTGCCACCCGTCGCACTGCCACCCTTTCACGCACAAGACGGTCATCGAGTACTTCTGCGACGAGGGCTACGCCCTGAAAGCGGACTACAAGTTCCTCACCTGCGAGAACGGCGAGTGGGACAGTCCCATGCAGATTAGCTGTCGACTCACACAAGGTCTGTTGTCTCTGCTCACACCGGCTTGTTTGGAGGAAACACAATACGAGGGAAACGTTCTCACTTTTCTGCCCGTTTTTCCTTGTGTCCCGCAGACAAAGAGCCCAGCTCTCCTCTGGGCATACCGGCTCTGTCTATTGTGGCATCCACAGCCAGCTCGGTGGCACTTATCCTGCTTTTAGTAGTGCTGTTTGTTCTGGTACAGCCAAAACTCAAGTCCTTTCATCACAACAGGTAAGAGGAGGAAGTCACCTCACCGTCTCAGATCAGCACATTTTCACTCGGCCCGTTTAAATCCTTGTTTTTCAAGCCTCACACAGGGTTTTGTGCCTTTAGTTTCACCAACTAAAGAGGCTGAAATTTCTTCTGAGAGAAACATAACTCGGTTGATATCACACCTTTATCACTGCACCTCTGTCAGAGGTAAAAGGCTGTTTGTTTGGTTCCACCTTTATTCACCTTTCGACTCTGTCGACAGTGAGACAGGCACAATAAAGGTGAGACGGTTCGTTGACACGTCATGTGCTCACCACAGTGACTTCACGCTGGCCCCGTTTCATGTTTTCATTGAGGACGCCGTCTAAACGCACAACATGGGCGCTCTTCGCTCGGCTCCGTGTGGAATGTTGGAGGCTGGTTTTTATTAATCTTTCATAAAACTTCGGGGACACGCCTCTTCTTCAGAAGTTTCGGTTGACTAGTTGTGCAAATGTTTTCACGTACGACTAGTTCTTCCAGTTGTCGTGACCCGAATGCCTCGGAAAGGAAAGTAAAACCAACGAACAAGGCCTAATCTCACGTCCGTTGTCCGCGGCCCTGCGCTGTGCCTCCGTGATTAGGAAGGACCGAGTTGATTCCATCTGATGCTTATTGGCTCCCGTGTTGGTGGTGCAGTGGTCCGGGGGGCTTAGAGCGCCCCGCTATAAAGGGATTGTACAGTCACAACTAATCACCTCCCCACTGAGGTTTTACAGCACACATGACTTTCAACCCGGCGCTGCGTTGTGACCTTTCCCACACTTGTCGATCTGTGAGTTTCACTCCTGTTTCTGTTTGGTCTTTTCTGCCCGTCAGGAGAGAACAGGGGGTCTCAGGCCAGTCCAGCTCCATCATGGTGGAGGGCGTCCAGGTGACGCTGCCGTCGTACGAAGAGGCCGTGTACGGGAGCGGCGGGCCCTGCAGCGCGCCCGGCGCCCCCTCCGCGCCGCCGCCCCCTCCGGCTCCTCCCGAGTCCCGAGTGCCGATCGTGCTCTCCGAGGGGCTCCCTCAGGGGGCCGTCGGGGGCCAGGGCTCCGGCAGAGCTCGCCACCACAGAGACTTAGACTTCTGTCTCCCCTCCACCTCTTCGTCCTTCTCTTCTCGCCGTCACGCTGAGACGGTGCTGGTTCATCAGGCGCCCTCCTCCTCCTCCTCCCCCTCCTCTTCGTCATCATGGGCCAGAGAGCACCCTGGGGGTGCGTGTGCTGGCCCCCTACCTCTGCGTAGAGACTCTGAGAGCAGCGACCAGCACAGCCTGCTTTCTGTCACCTCTGTGGACGAGTTTTCTGACGGTGAGATGAAGCTTTTATCTGACACATCTTCTTCTCTCCTTATTTTGTCTCCAGAATGAGCCTCAAATCTCTCCCAGTCAAAACTACTCAGCAGGGAGTTTGTTTCAAGAGCAGGTCGAAAGCTGTGGTCGTCGAATTTTAGCATATTTTGAAAGCGGTTTACATGAATGATCAAGTCTCAGAGTCGCGGTTTTGCTGATCTTTTGAAGTTGTTTGTTTGTTGCCGCATCTCTAAATTTAGCCTCAGCGTTGGATTCCTGTTTGAAGCTGAAGCAGATATTCAGACATCAGTCTGTTGTTTTTTTTCCCCCTCCTGCATCACTACAGCGATTGTGTGCTCCTCTCTGAACACTAAAAAATACTGCTGACCTATGTTCCTCGAACGCCTCCTGCTTCTGCCGAGCTAATGGACGCCGCGCGCGGTCTAAAAAAACACAGCGTAGCGCCACAGACGCTCCGAGCGGAGGATCCTCTCTTCCTCTGCCATAAAAGCTCACTTGTGATCGTGTGTCGGAGGCAAAGTCCAGACCACCACGTCATTTACTGTGGCCCACTACAGCTCCAAATGTATGATTGCTGGAAAATAGGAGTTTGTAGTACGTGAGGTGAAATTTCAGGAGCTTGACAACACTTGTGTTTTGAAAACAAGTCCGCCCACTTGTCCTGTAAACACTTTATGTCCGTTTACGTTTGCTGGGACTCGAACGCTCCCAGTTCTTCTTCTCTGTTTCTTCTCGGTAGTTTAGTGTTGGGATGCACAGTTCGTGTCTCGCCAGAGTCTCAGTCTCTCACAACACACCTAAAATTACTGACAAACAACTTTTCCTCCGCTGCCAAGACGTGACAAAGTGTGCGGACCGTAATTTATTTGGCTGAAATAATCAATAGTTTTTAATGGAGCTGTCACCCTGGATTTCAGCTGCGTGTCGCCGACTCGTTACGCCTGAAAAGTTCGGCGGAGACAAGCGGCTCCAATTAAAATGTCTTTCGTCGTTAATTAAGTTCGCAACAAAAACCTTCAAATTGAATCTTTTTTTTTTTATCTCGAGAGCAGAGATAAGCAAAAGCAGAGACTGGCAACAAGTGGATGTACAGAGTGACATGTTGGGGGGGGGGGGTTATAAGGGACCCTCGTGGGCGTGTGTGTGTTGTCTGACGCGCCTGGTGTGTTTCCCCCTGCAGATATTCCCCTGTTGAAGGAAGCATGAGGCCTGCTGGCCCGCCATCAGCATCTGCAGCAGAGCTCCCCTCTCTCCTCCTCTCTGTCTCTCGCTGCTGGCCAGGACTGACTGTGGCTGTCAACCCACTGCCCTTGGCACACCCACACCGCCCCCCCTTACTCCTCCGCCTCCTCCTCCGCCCCCCCCCTCCTCAGCAGCCAGCAGAGAGAGAGACTAAAACGACGCCCATTCCCTCCATCGCGACCTCCGCTGCCATTGCTATTCAACAACCGATACTGCGTCAGAGGCGACGATGGAGCAGCACAGGAAGATCCGACGGACGAGCCGGACGAACCGAGTGGCGCCGGCTCCGAGAGAAACCCTGTGTAAACGAGTCAAACAAGCAAACTGAGTCAAGGTTGTGTATTATAGGCTATATATTACCATACACTTGCCTCCACCCAGGTGTACTTCTCTATATCACCATCGCTCAAAGAGGTTTTTTCCGAAACAATCGAGACACGTCGACTCCGTCTGGGATTCCTGCGGATACAGGAAAGAGAAAAAAAAAAAGCAAAGTAAAAGAAAGTAAAACTTGTGATTTTCCGCTCCTGATGCTGTGGCACTCACAATCCAAAACGTCTTCCCGCTGTACTTGAAAAGTTGTGAGTGACGCCTGAAGTTCTTTTCTTTCGCGGCCCTCTTTGTGAATGCTGCATGTTGGGTTGTTTTTTCTTTTTTTGTCCGTTATTGCTGCCGCAGCACGGCAGCCCCACTCTGAACGAAGCATGAAGCCTCTTCAGTCTTTCCATCCCCTCCCTTCTCTCTCTCTCCCTCTCCCTCTCTCCTGCTATCTGTGTATCCGGCCGGCGTCTAGCATATGGATTAGTAGGAGTGACAAGCACTTCACAAAAGCTTAAAGCAGGAGTGCAGCGTTTTCCTGAAGCGCCGTATCGCAGCGATAAAAATAAACCGTTCCTTTCTCTTCTGTTGGCCAGCTGCACCTGGTCTGTGGATGCTGCTGCTCCTTCTGTTGCATGAGTGGGATTGATCGGTGTTGCTGCTTTGCCGGACCGCGCCGCGCTTCTAGCCCGCGCGAGGAAAAAAAGCAGGAGACCCGAACTCGCGACGAGTCGACGTCGAAGCGCGGCGACGCACGCTTGGGTTTAATTTTTCTTTCTTCTTGTATTTATTCTTTTTTTTTTTGCGTGTGGATCGGTTTGCTTTGAGTTGCTGAATCTTGAGTGCATGTGTTTGCGCGTGCGTGTGTGTGTGTGTGTGTGTGCATGTTTGTGAGTGAGCGATATGTCCTCATATGGCAGCAGGCCTGGATACAGCCGTTTCCTGATTCACCCCTCCCTCCCTCCCTCCCTCTCTCTCTCCCTCTCTCTCTCTCGATCTCGATCAGAGGCCGGCTTCACAATGTCCCCGTCCCTCAGCATAGGAAAACATCCCTCCCAGCATTAAAATAAGTCACATGAACAAACCAGCATCACTTTGAGCGCCGCACAATGTGCGTATTCTTCCTCCGTTCTCCGGGCTACAATACTTATTCTTCTTTCTGCTGAACGGCCGTAAATCACAGGCCTCCTCAGTGGGACGGGCTCCTCCACGCGCTGAGCCCTGGACGCTCCACTTCTGTGCATTATTGACACAAACTGCAACTGGTTGCAGTGAAACAATTAAGGTTTTGTTATCTAGCACCCACCCCTCCATTACTCCCCCTTGTCACGTACACTTGCTCTGATGCCGATTCAAGCATCAGAGAGAATCACGTTCCTTTCGAGGTCGTCCTCCGGTTTTCGTCGATGGTTCGAACTGGTCGCCCTGGAAACGGCAGGACTCGGGTCCTCTTCTTCTCACGCGACGACCCGTCTGAATCCCCCGCTCCCGTTTTTTTTTTTTTTTTATTTGGCATTCATGGTCTGTCACTGTCGACGGCTACATTAATAATGCAAACGAAATGTTGCCTTAGACTTGTACATTTTCTTCTTTTTTTTCTGTCGTCAATGTATAATCTCGAGCCTACGCATCGGTTTGCTTTTACAATATTTCAACATTGTTCTGTTCTCCCAATGGCCTTACTCTCTTCTTTTCTATTCTATGCATAAAAAAAACTGTCTTTGCATATTTATCAGTGAGTTTACTTCCGCTGTGGACACGACTAAACGAATGTCCATCCCTCTCTGTCCTCTCCCCCCCTCCGAGTTTTTCCAGCTACTGTGACGATGACGACGATGATTACGACGAACCTTATAAGCACCTATATTTCATTACTTCTCGGCTTCTCTTTTTGCTACGAGACATCAGAAATATACCGGAATTGGGGGAAAAAAAAAGTAAAAATTCACTTGCGTTCAGAAGCACTGTTGTACGGTGTTGCTTCCCTGAGAACAGGTTTAAAGAAAGAAAAACACACATCTTGAAATCTTCGTTTTAACGCTTTCAGCTTTGGTTTTTCCTCTGTAAATGGCAGTGGGTGTGAAGATAGTAATTTAATATTTGTATAAAGTTTAATTTAATTTTTCAGTGTGTATATAACTTTCTAATTAAAGCTTTCTTTTGAATGTGGAAGACGTGTCATTTTTTTAAAAACGAACTTGTGTCAGACTGTTGTTATCGTTCTACTTATCATGTGATGCGATTTTTTCGACCAGAACTCTGAAGGACACGTGAATCATCACGGAGTGTTTGTGCCTCTGCAAGTTTGTCAGGAAAAAAAAACCAACATGATTCATTTTCCTTTGGATCGGAGCCTGGAAGAAATGACCCCTGATTTGCACAAGGATATCCTGCCTCACTTCAGCTTCAGCGAATAAACAAGCGCCGGGCTGCTACAAGTGACCGCTTTGGGTTCTCCTTGAGTCGATTCAAACGTAATTCAGAAGCTTGTTTGGCAGTGCTGAAAAAATGCTTTAAAAATAAAGAACATGTCATTTAGATGTGGGATATTTTCAGAAAAATGTAAGGTGATGATGAGCAAATACAGTGGAAACTAAGAGTTTATCACAACAATCCAACCTGCTCATGGTAAAGATTTGCTAGTTGTTTAAATGTCATCAAAACTGCCTGTGATTTTGATGATGATTTTATCTTTTTGTCTGCAGAATAGCCTGTCTGGGCAATTTATGACTCTTGAATTAAGTTGTTCCTTTCTGAATAACTCCTAAAACTAATTTTGGACGTCCAAAAATAAATTTCAGTTATCTGAGTGAATAATTTATAATCTTTTTCTTTTGAAATTCCTATATTTGGTGCAGCGTTTTTGCAGCTAAATTTCATTGCTGGCTGCTGAAAAGTATCGTTGGGTTTGAGCGACACCCAGCGGTGAGAGTCCAGAACTGCGCTTAAACCGACGAAGACGCAGTCGGGACTCTCCGGACGTTTCCGTGAGCCGCAGTGTCAGCCGCCGCCGCCGCCGCCGCCGTCGTTGCACGTTGCGAGGTCACGTGGTACGAATCGAGCCCCCACTTTCCGAACACGGCGGAGGCTCCATTTTGTTTAATTCTGGACCGAAGCGGTTTAACTGTGGTCTGAGACCCCCCCATCATTCACCTTAGTGAGGTGAGTCCTCGAGATGAAACGGTGTCCCAGCATCAGACTGACGTTGTTTCCAACGGCCGTTACCTCCGCGCGCAGGTGTCATGGTGAACGAGCGCGCGCGCGCGCACGGTTCCGTTAATTAAGCTAGCTGGGCCCGCCGGTTGACAGCCGTTAGTCAAAGGAAAGGCCGGTCCGGTCTGCTGTTTCCTGGGTCTACGCTGCTAATTGTGACTTTTATCCAGGTTCTACATCATCGTTCAATCCTGGCTGACGACATGAGCGGCTGCCGCATCTTTATCGGCCGCCTGAGTCCCTCCGCCCGAGAGAAGGATGTGGAGCGGTTCTTCAAGGGATACGGCCGCATCCGAGACATCGACCTGAAGAGGGGCTTCGGGTTCGTGGTGAGTCACGGTGATGCGGGAGCGTCCTCCATCGCCGGTCCGTCCACACCTTTCCTCTGCAGGACGCAGAGGCTGCTGGTCGGAGACACCTGCACGAGATGTCACCAAAGTACCTGTCCAATGTCCCCCAATGATGACCTGAGTCTGTGCAGACTGACACCTCCACATGCACGACCACCACACTCAGTCATTTAGTCACTAATAAATCAGTTTAAACAACATTTTGTCCTTCAGCTCAATAAGTAGCTACTCACACACTCTCACAAATTTACAATAAGTCAATTTTTTTTCTTTAACTCGCATATTTAAAGTTACTTTCATTCAAAAAGTAATGTGATTACCTTGTAAATTGCAAGTTCCTCCTTTTTAGAGCTCCAGATTGTAACCTGTGGGTTCATTTGCCGTGTTGAGTTGCTGTTTTTCAGCCTTATTACTAATAAATTGATTGATTTTGATTGTGAACAAAACAACTTATCATGAATATTGATCCATGAATCTACTCAAATAATCATTCAATGTTGAAACCTCAGTTTTCAGGCTAAAACGGTTTGTTTTGACACTGATCCTTTCACGTCTTTTTAAAGGTTTATGTAGGAGGCATGAAGACCTGAGGTGTGAAGTGTGTGAGCTCTGTTTTGCAGGAGTTTGACGACCCGCGGGACGCCGAGGACGCCGTGTATGAACTCGATGGCAAAGAGCTGTGCAATGAAAGGTAGCCACTCCCCTCTCGGGTCCCAACGCCACGTGCCGTCGACGAAGGCCAAACTCACACGGCTTCCCTTCTTTCACCAGGGTGACCATCGAGCACGCTCGCGTGCGCCTGCGCGGTGGTCGCGGCAGGGGTGCCGGCGGCGGAGGAGGTCGCTTCTCTGACCGCTATGGTCGGGGCGCGAATAACAGTCGGAGGTGAGCGCCGGCGTCCGGCCCGTGGCTCGCCCGGCTTTCGGGGTGTCCGTGCTGCCCGGTCTGAGTCCCGTCTGTCGTGTGTCTGTCACGCCCAGTCGCAACCCGCCTCCGATGCGCACTGAGAACCGGCTGATTGTGGAAAACTTGTCCTCACGCGTCAGCTGGCAGGTCAGTGTCGCAACATACTCTGCTTTTTAAAACTTTGCACCATCACTAATGTTAGAACATGCAGTCTGTCTTCAAGAATGTGTACTTTTATGAATTGTATGACTCTTGCTAAACAAATATAGTCAAAATCTTGCTAATAAATGTCATTTTGTGTGAGTAATTTTATTGTTTGTGTAAATTTTGAATCTAAGTAACTCAAGTAGTATTAAAGTACAAGAAAACTCTTTAATTTGTTCCTGTTTTCAAAAATTTTAACCAATTCTTCACCCCTTTATTTGCCAGCCTGACTGTTGTGTCATGTGGAAGAGCTCGCTTATGGTGGAGTTAACCCCTTCTGGGTCCTTCTGTCTGGGTTGAGCCTGTGCTGTCAGCCCCCAGTCTGTCCTACTCCTAGTTGATGCCTGCTGGCCATGTGAGCGCTCGCTCCACACTAGAGGCGCTGGCGGCCCCCTTCGCTCGCTCGCTCGCTGTGTGGTTGAGAGCGAGAGAGAGGAAACAGAATTGGCAGAGAGAAAGCAGAGGAAAAGAGCGAGAGTCGCTGATGATGATGAAGGTGGTGGCGCATTGATCGATGGTTCGTTAATTTGAGGGGGCTTCGATCGATCGATCCCCCCTCCCTACCTACCCTGCCCCCCTCTGGTGTTCCCGCACATCGCGAGAGAGAGTGTGAGTTCCTCCCCCGGTGCCCATGGATAGAATCTGCTGTTATCCCGGTTATGGTGGGCTCGGAGAGCCTGCGGCCCACCCCCAAAGGGTTTCGCTCTCAGGTAGTAGTTTCCTCTCTTCCACCCTGTTCACTCTCTTTACCGAGGTGGGGGTGCCAAAGCAGGGGCGGTCCCGGCGCCGAGCCCTGTGGCCCTCCTCGCCAGGGAAAACGGGGCTCTTTGTGCCAAGCGCTGCCCAGGCGGCGCCTCTGCACGACAGTCTATTCAGATCTGATCTTCATTTCTCTGTAGCTGTGACGAGACGTGGGTCCAAGGAGCTCCAGGGTCGTCCCACATTGGCACCTGTCCAAATTAGTACCTGTCGAACTGTTAGCAATCTGGCATTTCTTGTAAAGTTCACTAAAAAAACAGAAGAAGTATTAAAAAAAGAGGTTATTTAGGACTTTAAGGTTCTTGGACTCACTCTCCTAACCTGCATTAGTCTTTCTAGTTCTGTCAGACTAGTCTAACCGCCTCCCTTTACTGGCTAGATCAGTTCACACATTCAGCCTTGTGCTTGTGCCCCGTGCCTCTCCGTGAACTGACCGCTGTGTACCTGTGTAGGACCTGAAAGATTTCATGAGACAAGCTGGCGAGGTAACATTCGCAGACGCACACCGGCCCAAGCTCAACGAAGGGTGAGAGCCTCGTCCGTTCACTAACGCAGAGAGAGAGAGAGAGAGAGACTCCTCCGATTGGATGTGTAGCTCCAGGAGAGAGAAGGACGGATCGATTCGCGTCTGGACTAATGAAGTGTCGTGTGCTGTCTCTCTCCTCTCCGCAGTGTCGTTGAGTTTGCTTCTTACAGTGATCTGAAAAATGCTCTTGAGAAACTGTCTGGAAAGGAAATCAATGGCAGGAAAATCAAGCTCATTGAAGCAGCAAAGAAGAGGTGAGATGTGCTGGGAGCTGGACCGTGGCAGCCATCTCCTCTTCCCCCTCCTCCTCACTCCTCCTCCTCTTCCTCACTCTTCCTCCTCTTCCTCACTCTTCCTCCTCTTCCTCACTCTTCCTCCTCCTCCTCCTCACTTTTCCTCCTCCTCCTCACTCTTACTCCTCCTCCTCACTCTTACTTCTCCTCCTTCTCCTCCTCACTCCGCCTCCTCCTCCTCCTCACTCTTCCTCCTCACTCCTCCGCACTCCTTCTCACTCCTTCTCACTCCTTCTCCTCCCCACTCTTCCTCACTCTGCCTCCTCACTCCTCTTCCCTCTTCCTCCTCACTCCTTCTCCTCCTCCTCCTCCCCCTAACTCCTCCTCCTCACTCTTCTTCCTCCTCCTCCTCCTCCTCACTCTGTCTCCTCACTCCTCACTCCTCCTCCTCCTCCTCCTCCTCCTCACTCTTCCTCTCCTCCTCCTCTCCAGGTCCAGAAGTCGTTCCCGTTCGGACAGCTCCTCGCGCTCGCGCTCCCGTTCCCGAGGTCGCTCGGCGTCTCGCTCGCCGCGGCGTTCCCGCAGCCCCGCCAAGGCTCGCTCCCGCTCCCGTTCCCGCTCCGCCTCCCGCTCTCGCTCCCGCAGCGGCTCGCCGGCCGGCGGCGGCGCCTCCTCCCCGAAGCCCAAAGACGCCGCCAAGCGCCCGCCGACGACAAGCAAGTCGGCCACGCCCCCCTCGCCGCCGCCCGCCCAGAGAGCCTCCGTGTCCCGCTCCCGCTCCCGTTCCCGCTCTCCGTCCACCGACAGCCAGCGCTAAGGACCGGCGTGGACGCCCCCGGCGACCGTCCCACGGAGCAGCTCGGAGGAGGAGACGCACGGGCCGCAGCTCCTCACAGCTTCTTTCACAGCAGGCGAGTTTGGTTGGTCGCCACGGCGACCCTTCCGTTTCCCACACACACGTTATCAGACATGGAGAGCAATATTCAGGCCGTCTTCATGTAGAGGTCAACAGGTCTCATCTCCGCGGTCGCTCAGCCGTCTGCACACGTGCACGTCCTCTCCTCGCCTCCAGCTGCTCTCTGCACAAGCGTCAGACTTTTATTTTGAAATACTCCCGGGCGCCGTTCATCAATCACGTCCTCTCGTCCGTCGCTTTCGGTGAATTTTTTTTTTTTTTAGTCACTTTCCACGCCAGCGTTGGCGTCCCGTTCTCCCTCCAGGCCTTTCCCACGAGCTGCCGTGTGTGCGACAGCTGCGCACCGGGACGCTTGCATGGGCTTCGGCGTCGGACGCGAGCAGATCCTACTGTCAAAACTCACTTCCAGACCACCTTTCTAACTGGCAGCTCGTGTACGAAGAACTGTTGTTCCCCGATGGTGTCGTGACCCGACTTCGAGACGTCCAACTCTCCGTCGGGGGGGGAGTTTCCGTCTCGTCGGGGGTCTCGCTTACTGAACGCAGTTAATTCTTTGATATTGTTTTTTTATTTAGGGGTTTATGTACAGATATCAGACCTGTGTTAAAAGGACTTCAATGTAATTCCAAGTGTTGGTACTGTGACTGATGTGACTGTGGTGGGGGGGGGGGGGCAAAAAAAGTAGAGTTTGAGAAAAAAAAACACATTTTTGTACATGAGGGTTTTATTTTCAGTGAAATATGAGGGTGTTTGTATAATGTAGGAAAATGTAACCAATAAATCAATTTCAACTAAATGTGATCGTCACATTTATCACATATAACGGTGGTGGTTCCTCAGGACCTCCATGAGGGGGCGCCAGAGATCACAGAGCGGGTGGTGAAGTTCACTTGGTCCAAGATCGCCAAAATAAGACGTGAAAGCTGTCCTGTGCTTTTATTCTGAAGGCCCCTGTGTCAGTATGTCGGCGACAGCCTGCGTTTCCTCCTCTGTTTGGCTTCACTGTAGAACTGTTGCCAGTCAGCATATAAAGTGGGGGTCCACATCTGTCCCCTAGGGGCAGCGTCCTACTATCCTGTCATTCCAGGTGCCTCCACAAGGGGGCGCCAGATCCCGGCGTGTGACTGATTTAATGACAGCTGTGACGCTTTTTGATATGAGACAACCTTCAATACCTGAAATCACCTGAACAATCACAGTTATCGTTGTGTTTAGAAGATTCACACGGTGCTGATACGTAAAATGGTGAAACCTGTTTTCTCTGAACACCTTCAAGAAAGAAGTCTTTCTAAAACGGATTTAAACAGTGAGAACGAACTGACTCTGAGGAAAACAGATGTAACAAAACCTTGATCGTGTCGAGTCCGTGTTCACTCAGTTCGCTGAGTTTCCTACTTTTACTCCTGTGGAGACGTAAAAAATCGGATCGGTCCGACGGCCGGCGTCCGTCTCCTCACGCAGACTCCAGGTTTTTCAGAGGCTCCTTCACGGTTTCCTCGGCGTCGGTTTCTGTCACGAAAAGATCAACATCAGAAACGCGCCGAATCCTGACGTGGAGGCTGCTGGTTCGATTCCGGGACTCTCCCGCCTCTCACCTTTCCCCGCGGCGCGGAATCTTTGGTAGAGCCGGAAGAGCGCGATGAGGACGGCGGCCTCGATCAGCTGGAAGGCCGCGTACACCATCGGGAACAGGAAGAGCGCGCCGATGGTCGCCGGGGGGAAGGCCACCTTCAGGATGGTGGCGCACAGCTGGGTGTTCTGGCAGCCTGTTTCCATAGCAACAGTCCTCCGCTGCCTGGGTGAGGGGGGGGGCGGGCTGAGCACGTGTGAATCGGAGCCGGCGGCGGGGGGCTCGCTGCGGCCTGACTTACGCGTGGTTGAGCCGGAAGAGCGAGGAGATGGCGTAGCCGAAGGAGTAGCCCACCATCGGCATGGCGACGCAGATGGCGATGAGCCGCGGCGCCAGCACCGTCAGGAGGCTCTCGCCGATGTCGATGGTGAGCAGGGCGCCGACGACCACCACGGTGGTCATCAGCAAGACCATGCCGAACTGAGGGCGGGACGAAACGAGGGGGTCGAGACGGTTCCAGAACTGCACAACAGACACTGAGAGACAGCAGCTCCGCGGCTCTCCCCCCCGACGCTGACCTTCAGGAGGATCTTGGAGTACTTGGGCCGGTAGTGGTTGATGAGGATGCCGACGCCGCACGGCACCAGGATGAGGACCAGCGACACGACGATCTGCGTGTACGGCACCAGCTGGTGCAGGCCGGCGTAGCCCTGGCAGTAGAGGAAGAGCAGCAGCGGCATCATGCCCAGCGCCAGCACGGTGGAGCAGGAGGTCATCACGATGCTGGGGGCCAACACAGAGAGAGAGAGAGAGAGGGGGCGGGGCATAAAACCACAGAGAGGCTGAGCAAGGTGACAATGTTTGGGTGGGAGGAGCTTCAGAGAGAAGCAGCGTCGTATCATCTCTGTGCTCTAAAGCGCAGTGACGATTCAGGCCTCCAGGGGGTGCTAGTGAGGCCTGACAGTCGATTTGTAACCGTAGATAAACTCGTGCTTACAGTGGGTTTTACGGCCCTTTTTTATGGTGGTATTATGTAGCGAGAGCCGTACAGTCGCTGCCTTTTATGCACCTTTACCTTTAGACTTCTATAAACCGGCTCTACAATACGAACAAATCTGTTTATTGTTTTGACATTCGTTGTGTGACCTTATGTCACAGATAAGAGCGGCCGTAAAACAGGCAGAATATAAACGTAGGATCATAACTATCTTTACTTTTTCTGGTGTTTCTGGGACAAAATGTGATGTATTTAGTTGTATTGTTCAATGTGTGTGTGTGTGTGTGTGTGTGTGTGTGTGTGTGTGTGTAGTGTGTAGTGTGTACCTGAGGTTCATGTCTCCCTTTGAAGCCAGAGCCATGATGTTGGAGAGCACGCCGCCGGGACAGCAGCCGCAGATCAGAACCGTCACCGCCGGGATGTCGTCCAGCTGGAACGCCTGCGACGCACACGGGTCACCGCACACACACACACACACACACACACACACACACACACACACACACACACACACACACACACACACACACAC
>JAUESF010000019.1:4868686-4879624 GCA_032274765.1 Malacoctenus tetranemus | reverse complement strand
AACATGATAACACGTGTGTGGTAAATATCATTAATATGGAATTGGGACGTTCCCACTTTTTTTTTCTCGCCCCGACAAGAACTGTGCCCCAATTTCCAACCACATGCAACTGCAGCTGCGTTGTGTTCCTGCGGAGCCGCACAATAGAAATCGGAGGCTGTTTGGGTGATTAATGCTAATTTCTTCTCGTCTGATAAGAGGCGTTGTATGGCAGTCAAGTCCTTTGTTGTTGTTTTATCACCACGAATGGTGAAGTTCCTGTGAAACACCTTCAAAATCCAAAAAGTCTCCATATATTCGATGGTGAATCTTGAATATTAGATGAGTTTTTGGTAAAAACTCCACATTAATTCATGGTTTGGATCTTCATGTGCAGGTCGTGTCGAAGCAGGATGTAACCGAGGTTTTCACCTCCCTTATTCTGCAGTTTCGTCCGCGCGCACAATAAAAAAACTCAGCAGGAGTGTGAGTTTTGACAGCGAGGAAAGGTCAGCAGCTGCTAAAGTGCGCGTTGCATCATGGATACACAAACGAAGCAGACACACTCGCACTCCCCTGCCTCAGGATTTCACAATCTTCAGAGGCGGCGCTCCTCTCAGGATCTCACCTTCCCCTTAATTGTTGCTGCTCAACTTTCTGTGACTTTTACAGAAGAAAGTGAAGATTCACTGTCACCGGTCTCCATTTTTTCCCCCTTTAAATCCAACCTGGATTGCTTTCTCTTGCTAACCCAATTAGAGGACTCGAGCTAATCCCGGGGGGAGCAGGGAGAACAATACAAAGCGCCCACGCAAATATCCGCCCCGTGACAGAGCGTGGTGGGCAGTGTGGAGACCCGTGGAACTGCAGGAATGGAGTGGCTTTAATGACGGTAATCTCCTTTCCTTTTTGTCTTTATTAGATTGTTGCGTAACCCTGGACGGCGTCTCAGAGTGATGGATGCATGGACGGGAAAGCAGATATGAAAGGGAGGCAGGAGGCAGGCGAGGACGGATGGACGGCGAGACGGACGGCGAGACAACCTGTCGGTGGAAACAAAGTTTCGGAGGAGACGCGGTAACTTGTAGTAAGTTCTCACAGGTGACTCTGCCAGAGACCCCCGGTCCCGCTCGCCCACTCCGCTCACCTGCGGAGCCGCTTTAATTAGGCCGACGCTCGTCTTTGATCTAATTAAAATTTCATGCTGCATTAATGTGCGTGAAGAATGCATGAGGGCGGCATTGGAGGAGCATTAAAAGCCATAATCCATCCCCGCGCATACATCAGGAAGACGTGCGCGGCTGTTTACTGCCGACTGCGTGGAGCTTATTAACTTCCTGGCAACTTTCGTGTCTCCTGAGACTTCATGAGTCACCTGGCGAACAAACGTGAAAACAAAACGGGATTCGAACCTTTCACCTCCAGCATGGACGTGTTTAGCTTGTCAACAAGGCAACACCCCAACGCAGGACACGGGCATCAGAGACTCGAACAGGTCCAACAAGTCCAGCTGAAGTCAAAGGGGATTTGAACCTGGACCTGACAACAAGCTGCATGTTCACATCATGGTGTCATTGTTCTGGTCAAAGCCACAGAAAACCGACCTGCCTGGTCAGTGGGGCGTGTTGGGATGTCAGCATGAGTTTCCCCCTTCACCTCATGACTCAACGTTTCTGAAGTGCAACAAGTGATGCAACGCTGGCTTATCGGAGTTTCGTAACTCGCTTCATCACCGACACACAAACACCAGTTGCTCGTAGGAGAGAGAGAGAGAGAGAGAGAGAGAGAGAGAGAGAGAGCGGCTCCCACAACAACACAAAAAACAGCCTATCCGACTGGGTTTCCAGGGCAACGCTCTCCCTTCTATCCCGCCCCGCACATCCTTCCACCGAGCGAAGCTGCCCGTCCGCTTCCATCGTGTCCTCGCGAGAACAAGCCGCGAGCCTTCTCCGAACGCGCGCGCGGGCGGGCGGGCGGACGGACGGAACGTTGGCAGGTATCGCGAGACTCGCGCCTCGCAGGAGTTCAGAGAGGCGGTGACCTCATCGTCGTGGCGAGGCGGAGCGAAGCGCCGCAACTTTGGATGAACTTCGGATTTGTACAAACCGCGAGGCGGTCGGTCGGTAGACTGCGCGGACAGCGACGGATCCGGAGGCGAAGCCCGTTTGGGAGACCCCCCCCCCACTCCTCTGGCCGGTTAATGGTTGATCAGTGAGCGCGCGCCGACTGCGGAGACTGACCAGCGAGAGCGTCGGGGGTGTTTTTTTTTCTCCGCTGAAAAATCGGAAGACAAGGTGGGAATCTCGGAAAGGTGAGTGCGCTGCCCTCCGCGCTGCTCCGTCCTCCCGCACACACTCACGCCGTTAGTTTGACCGCACACGAGTTGCTGCTCGCCCGCTTGACTTGACGCCTCGTCGCCGTTAGGTTGCGATTGAGAAACCCGCGAGGTGCCGTGAAACTACCCTGAACTTTAGCCGCTACCTGGTGATGCCGCCGCGGCTGCAGCTCCGCTCCCCGAGCGGCCACCTCCTCCCGGTGTGCGGGGCGGAGGGGGGGGGGGGGGGGGATTTTTTGCGGGACTTGTGTCACTGTTTCTTTTGTGCCGCTTGCATTCAGAGCCGCTGCGCAGTTACACGCCGGGGGACGCCGCATCCCCCGTTTCCCATCAGAGAGACAGGAAACCTTGCACAAACTCTTCATCAGATAACGCTGCTTAGTTTAGTCTCCAGTCTAACGGCTGCGCGCTCGGGGAGGGAGGGAGGGGGGGCGGCGGCTCGCTGCAGCCGCTCCAGCCGCTCCCGCGGGCTTCCTGCCCGCCTCCCGCCGCTGCCACCGGCCCGGTTATCGCTTGCGAAGCGTCGCGGTTTCTGCCGCAGCCGCGCGTCCTGCTGCGGGCGCGTCGGAGTTGGGGAGCCGCTCGCGGCGCTCCAGGAGGAGGAGGAGGGGGTGGGGGGCTCGTGCAAGGTGTTGATCCGCGCAGAGGCGCGACCGTGCAGGGG
Source organism: Malacoctenus tetranemus (assembly GCA_032274765.1). NCBI lineage: Eukaryota > Metazoa > Chordata > Actinopteri > Blenniiformes > Labrisomidae > Malacoctenus > Malacoctenus tetranemus. The sequence goes on along the minus strand of JAUESF010000019.1, from coordinate 4,876,646 downwards.
GAAAAAGTTTGCAACTCTCCGGGGCTTTGATGGAGGCACCTGGCGCCCGTGAACGGAACGGGAGCGCGGCCGAGCCCGTGCGGCGCCCCCCGGGCGTGCCGGTGCGCCCCCCCCCCGCCCCCCTCCCCCGGGGGGATTTTTTTAATGCCCGAAATCCAAACATCAAGTTATTTCCTCCCTCAGCTCTGTCAGGAGCAGCTCATTAATCAAAATGGCCGTCAGTGCGGTGTCGTCTGATGTGCACAGTGATGTAACAGCGCTCCATTAGAGACGCCTCCGTGGCCCAACTTCTATTATGGAGGAAAAGTGGAGGAAACCGGGGGTGAAATCAGGTGCAACAAGGCACCTGCTGAAGTTCCCCCCACTTGAAAGTTTATTTCTAGTCTCCACTTGTGGTTCCTCTCCCTCTTAATGGCGCTCAGGGAGGGGGGAGTTTTATTCTCCCAGGACCCCCCTCCTCTCCCTCCCCCCTGTGGAGGCTCTGTTCTGTTTAGTGCGGCCATCTCCACCTGTGGAGCCTGCCCTCAGGCTACCAGCTCCAGCCCTCCAGGGGGCACACACACACTCGTCCAAAGAGATGGCGCCTCCATCCAGTTGAGTGACGGCTGGGTCTTGTTTTAAACCCCGATCACACCAGAGCCCCGTCGGAAGGAGAGAGACCCCCACCCCCCACCCACTCACCCACCCACCCCTCTCTCTCTTTAGGGTTTCACCAGCTTTTGTCCTCCACCCTCTGATTGATGCAGCTGCAGCATCCAACAACAACAGAAAAAACAAACCCTTCATGTTGGAGCACTTGAGCATCTCATGCCATCAGCCCCCCCCCCTCGTTACTGCCTGTGAATGCCAAGGCTGCACAGATCTGGAGGCTGTGTCGCATTCACAATATTAAGTAGGCTATTGAAACTGAGTGTGTAGGCGGCAGCGCACATGTTTTGTCACACATGTAGCTGCTGATTTAGAGGGAGGAGGAGGGTGAAGGGGGGGAGGGGGGGGGGAGGAGGAGAGGATGTAGAAACGTCAGAGTCCATGATGGGCTCTCTGCTGCAGATCTGCTGCGTGTTTCCTGTCTGAACGAGTCGAGTCGTCCTGGTGCCGGTCTGGTTTGGGATCAGATGTTATTATCAGGCTCGCTCTGTCCAGGATGTGGTCAGTCCTTCAGTGTAACTGATCTGGGACAGGACAGGCAGGATATTTTGGCAGCCAACTCCGACCGATGAGAAGTCAGGAAAACAGGATATTTCAGAGTCGTCCGCGAGCCAGTTGTTCTGCTCTCTGATTGGCTGGAGGAGGCCGTGTTTACCTCCTCCGTCCTCCTCCCCTCCTCACCTGCTGACAGCCTGATCCCTCCCCCCTGTCAGTCTCAGTTCGGTAGCTACTTCTCCGGTCTCCCACCACCCACGAACTCCCTCCCCTCCCCTCCTTCATCACTGGGTACTCTTCCTCTGTCTCCCCCTCTGTGTTGTCAAAGGTATGCCAGGACTCCTGACACTCTCATTATTTCTGTCCACATCCGTCACCTTATCGCTCCATCTCATTATTTCCTCCCATTCCTCAAATTTGCGCGTCATCCTTTTGGAAGAGCTGCTGCTAATCTTTCCCTGCGTCGAGTCCGATTTTAAACGCACGCTGCTGCTGCTGCTGCTGCTGCTGCTGCTGCTGCTGCTGCTGCTGCTGCTGCTGCTGCTCGGTTCGGCTCTTCCTTTGCGTTCCTTCCCCCCTCCTCCAATTTTTCTCTGCTTTCTCCCACTCTCTTTATCTCTTTGCTAGCTGGAGACTGGAATGCGAGCTCCCTCCTGTTTAAGGTCTTGGGCTGGTTTGTCTCTTGAGAAATAACAGAGGAAAGAAAAAAAAAAAACAAAACACCAACCGACCCTTTTACCAGCGAGCAGACGACACCACGGGGCAGAGTTATTTAATAGAACGACGTGACCTCGACGAAGCAGTGTTTATCCTGCGCAGGAAATTCAAAAAGACTCTCGCTTTTTCCTCCTTTGCCTGAATTTAATAAGACTAATTTACAGACTGATTCCTGGCGTGCATCGTCGCCAGCTGTAGCTGCGACGGATAAATCGCTCGAACGATACGCCGAGTTGACTCAGAGTACCAACTGAGTCGCAGACGGGATGTCGGGCCTGCTAAACGCGGTCTGTGAGGCGCGTACCGTCAGGAAGGACGAGACGAGGACGGATTGTTCTCCAGGAGACGTGACTCAAAAGTGGACAAAGTCTTCACTCGGTGTTCAACTAAACTGTTGCCACCTGTTTGATTGGTCGTGACTTAGCATGAACTAAACTGGGCTAAAGCCTCTGCTCGTCTCTGCAGCTGTAGCTGGACGTTTTGCTTGTATCAGTAGCAGGAAGTTGCTGAAGTGTTGTTAGCCAAAATGTTTTCTTTATCAAGTATTTCGCTCTTCTGTCTGTCTTGTTTCTTAAGTTGTTTAAGGATATCGTGATAAATGTGAGGCTCGTTTTGATCCCAGTTCAAATTTCAACAAATAGGAGGGTGTGTTTATTTGCATGTGTCTCTTAAATGCTAAACAGTTGCCGTGTTGCTGAGCACTTGTGAGCCGCGCCGCTGCCTCGCTGTCTGTGCTCCCGACGCGTTTGAAGTCCGAACCGGCGTTTTGTTTCCACCCGACAAACGACGCTCGTGCTGGTTTTTCTTTTTTTGATATGTGAAATCGCGCGTCTCCTTTTGATCCGGGGCCTTTCACGGAGGGGGGGATTCAATCCGAAAAACCCCCCTTGTTAAGGGTTTGTCGAGGCCAGCCAGAGACGGAGAGAGAGGTCAGGAAAAGTAGCAGATTCCCACCTGAGCCGGAGGCGGCTCGGAGAGCTGAACTCCGCCGGCTCGGGATCGCTTTCTCTTTCAGCGTTTTCGTCATCCGTCTGGTGAAATAACTTCTTAATTAGGACTGTAAGTGGATTAGAGCACATGAAAGCAGCGTGGATTACTCCCAACAAAAAACAACTGCAAAAGCTTCCGATTTCAGTTGTGACAGATGAACAGAAAATAAAAGCCCCCCCATATGAAAACATCATGAAACAATGAGGAAGCAGGCTAATCCGTGCAGAAGTAAACAGAGGGAACATACTGTACAGATGGAGAGCCCTGAGCGACGCAGTCATAATGGGCCTAATGCTCCGACGCTCGCTGCACAGTCCCTGCAAACGGTGCAAAGCGGGGACGGATCAGTGACGACCGAATCCTCCAGCTTCACATGACGGACTCGTATCGGTGTGTGTGTGTGTGTGTGTGTGTGTGTGTGTGTGTGTGTGTGTGTGTGTGTGTGTGTGTGTGTGTCTGCTGCGACGCATCGGGTCAACGTCGGCTTCTCCGTCCTCTCTGGCTGCAGATCTGCTCCTGGATCAGTTGAGTCGCAGCGTTCTGTTGTCTCAGATGTTTCCTGGTGTTACAAATTGGTGCTTATGATCCCAGCCTGGGGTCCTGGACCCCCCCCCTTAGATCACTATAAGGATGGAGGGGGGTCTGAGTCTAGAAAGTCACTTTTCAGCTTTTTCAATAGACTGAGGAAAGTGTCTGTTGGTTTTATTTTGAAGGTTCTTGCTTCTTCTTCTATGCTGATAATAAAATGGTGTTTCCACCAGTGTTTGGCTTCACTGTAATGCCACAGGTTGCACAGAGGGTCTGTGGCTGTTCTGAGAGGGAGTAACGTGCAACTCCTGCTCTCAGTCTTCATCATCTCGAGCTAAACGAGAACAAAATGGCTGATTTTTGCGAAGATGTCCTCCTCCTCCTCTTCCTCCTCCACCTCCTCTTTGTGACTCTGTAATGACATTGCAGGAACGCCGCTGAGCTCTGGAACTGTAAATCTTATTCCCAAACATGTTTGGGAGTGTTGCTGAAATTCCTACCAACTGCCCGGCCATCTGTCGCCATGCAGACGGAGCGCTCCGACGCCCGTCTTGCTCGATGACGAAGAAGGACGTTGCTGCTGCTGCTCGTGCTGCTCGCTGCTGCTCGCTGCTGCTCGCTGCTGCTCGCGGTGATGGAAGTGCATTTCTGACCCAGTTGGAGCCGTTTGTTCCGGTGACATTTCGGAGGAAGACGAGCGGCTCGTAACTCGTGTCGGTTTTGTTTGAGTGCGTATCAAGAAAGGAGAGTGTGACTTCAGGCCTGTGGATGTGATTTATTAGCTGGCGAGTTTGGTTGAAGTTTCCTTGGGAAGGTTTATTAACACCTGTGAGAGGGAACCGTTCTACGCTGCAGCGTCACCTCCGTCTCGGTAACCAAGTTCCAGTGACTCAGAGTTTTATATTAGTCGCTCTGCTCCCACCTGTTGATTCCTTTGTGCTCCTCAGTGTGTTTATTCACGTGTCGCCTCAGCTGAGCGATCAACTCCAAGCACATAGTTTGTATTGTGTCCAATTACACTCTAGCTTTATCAATTTGTCACCTCTATTAGAATCTATTAATCCTCTTAATTGAAACACGTAAGCAGACTGAAGTTATCAAACAGTGTGACGGTTCCATGTTACGTTGGTGAATTTCCTCGATGCCGTTGGAGCCTCGAGCCTCCAGAGAGTTCTCAGGTACCCGTGTGGCCGCCAGTCGGACTGCGAGCGCCGTGCACGCTCCCTCGCGTGCACGTTTTCACCGTTATCTCCGGCGGCCAGAAAGCGTTGCTATTTCTGTTCCCCACAATGAAAAAAACAGTGAATAACAAAAAGAAAAATGTCTCTTTCAGGTTTTTCCAGATTAAAAAAGAAAACATGCCTGCGCCTCATCAGGCCTTTTCCTGTTTAGCCACCATTGCCTAGCAACACAGCATAATGACAGCATGACTATCGTGTAATGAATAATCTTGAGGGAAAATTATAGTTCGCTTTGATTAGACGTGGCATTTAGGAGGCGAGCGAACGCGGGTTTCAGGTGGGATCGAGTCCAACTGCGCTTCTGCATCGCACGCTTTAATTTGCTGCCTTGTTTTTTATTGAGGTTTGTTTAAATGTTGCACGTAAAGTTTGTTCAAACATCTGTAAAAGGGATCCAGTGAGTGGAAGAGACGGGACGGGTTGCATGTTGAACAGAAACATTGTGGTTGGTTTGCTTGTTGCACGGAGCGACCTGACGACAGGAGGGGATTTGGTGGCGTCTCGCTTCCCTTCCGGAAGGATCCGAGCACCCAGGAGTGCGTTTGTCATGTTCAGAGACGTTTCCCAGGTAGAGACGGTTGTAGTATTGTGATGGTTTAAAAAAAGCCTCTCGACGTGACGCCTGATTGGCTCGAGTAGAATCGGATCATGTTCAGGTACATAATTTAGTTGTTTGGAGCCCAGGTAAGGCAGCTTCCACTCCAGCTTCATCAGCGTGATGAGTATGATCTGCGATCTCAGCGATACAGACGACTCTGGCGCGCCGCTTTTATCCTCCAATCTGCTCGTGATTTGCGCAAATTGGCCCAAATTTAGCGTTTCGATGCTGGAACTTCAGGAGCAGCCGGCTTCTCTCTCGGAGGATTGCCGCCGGGGAGAGCAGAGGTGCGGGATTAGAGCGCGACGCGTCCCCGTCGCCGGCCCCGCACAGCAGGACGACGTCGGCCCTCGGATCAAACAGGAACTCCGTGTACTCCGAGTGGGAAAATCCACCACCTGTTCACTTTCTTTGTCATCGTCTGTGTCTCTACTCGCATGCGGCTGATTCTAAGAATACGCATGGAAGCAGCTGATTTCATCTGAGGACGATGCTGTTGTTTCCCCCCCCCTCCTCCTCCTCCTCCTTCTTCTTCTTCTTCTTCTGTCGTACCACACGCTGCAGATCTGCCACAGCGTGAGGATGTGGTTCAGAGCGAGCGAGCGAGCGAGAGAAGTGTCTTTAAAGTCAACAAACCTTTGAGTCGTTTCCCAGCCTTGAAATTGATTCATTAAGTGCGCTGTAATCGACGGTCTCTGTGATTTCGCTGTCGGTTTCGGTTCCCTCTCCCCGCTCGTGACGTCCCACCGGGCCCGAAAGTCACTCAACGCATCGTCCTGCGGCCATGTTGGTTTGCTTGTGATCTGCGGTTGTTGGCTCGGCGGACCGAGACGCGGTTTAGTTTTGGCGATGGTGTGAAAATGGTTTAACCGTCGGGTTATTATCAACCAGTAACAGTTGCTGCTGGAAACCTCTCTGATCGAGACGCTTCCTGACGGTGAATATTCACGTCGAGTGAGCGAGAGATTTATTTTGAAGAGTTCATGGTGTCGTGAGCGCGACACCGGCGCTCGCGCGACAGATCCCCCTAATGAAAGACATCTTGCTCGGGTTTTGCGGGCTCCGGCGAGGTCCTAGATTGCGCTCGCCGCGGTAAACACATAAATCCATCTTGATTTACTGGAAGTGGCGGCAGAAGCAGCTTTTGGCTGAACCCTCGGCTGTGTCCCTGCGTCGCAGATCCGTGTACAAAGCCCCGGCGAGAGCGCCGAGGGGGTGAATTCCTCGCTGTCACTTGTTGGGGGCTGGATGTTGGCGCTCGGTTTGTCACTGTCGTCGTCGTCGTCGGATTAATTTCACCGGTTTATTTAAACTTCACGAGGCTGCTGAGGACTCCCAGATTTACTGAAAGAGTCCGAATTGTCAAGTGGACGTCCTCCAGTTGTCGTATCTCACGAATTGGTTCCATCAATTGAAGGAAAAAAAAAACTTGAGAGTGAATTTTTTTCTCTCTTCCCGGTTCCACTTCTTCTTCTTCCTTCTGTCGACGCTCGTAAACTAGGTCAATGGAGCCGGGCGCGAGCGGACCTGCTGACAATTTGCCTCTAATCCGGAGAAATGAGGTGCAGCGCCGCGGCCTCCGACATGTGGCCCGCAGGTGGAGGAAGCAGCAACCATAACAGGAAAGTAGCCTGTCATGATCAACGTTACGCTCCGCAGCCGCCCTGCTCGGTTTGTGCTCATCCGAGAGGTCTTTTTTTAAGGTGGGGGGGGGAGCTGGGGCAGTGTTTTGGCTCGGTGGGTGACGGCCTTGCACTTCTTGGAGCTGTAATAGATTTCAGCCTGGGAGCGGTGTAACAGAAATGAAGCCTTCTGTGCGCTGGCTGGGCCCTCGTTCCTTTGGGATCTCCCACTGACCCACTGGTCTACAACGGCACGCCGAGGAATGTGAGCGAGCGCCGCGTCGACACAATAGGATGACATCATTGTTTTCAACTGGGTCCGAACGCTGGAAGCAGCGAAATCTGTGTGTTTCACGACCACCAACTCTGTGTGTGTGTGTTCATCTGTCCCCGTCACTGCTCTGTGTGTGTGTTTACCTTCCAGTTTACAAAGGTTCCTAAAATATTGACGCAGGGCTGAACTGGTTAATGATTATTTGACAAGCAGGATTAGAAGTGTCGGGCCGCACACACACACACACACACACACACACGGGGGGTGTGTTACTGCCGCGGCCACCGGCTTCAATGGGCTTTGTTCCCAGTGTCAAGTCGGTGAATGCAGCCGTAACCTCGCTGCCCCCTTCAGACGGGCCGCGTCCAGCGTTTCCCTGCAGCGGTGCGCTTTAGAGAAACGACTAAACAACAAGCAGGAATCAGATTTTTCTCCTTTTTTTTTAATAAACTGCAAAAACTCCTCGTACACGTGATGCTGGAAACATGCAGGCATGACACAGCAGTTTAAAGACGCATTACATGGTAGAGAAATGTAGAATAATCTGTTCAAAGTGCCAAAACAAAGCGATTTTGTAACTGGCGACGGCTCCCCGCCCGGCTCTGCTGCGCTCGGTCTGTCGCTGGAAGCGAGCGCCGCCTCGTTACACAGTCGCCCGTGTTAAAAGTGCCGCTCCGGGTTGTTAAAGCGCTTTAAACGGCCATCAGAGGCGATCCTCTGCTTCGCCGTTCCCACACACTCGTGCCTGCGCCAGCTGCAAGACAGCGACTCGTCATCGGTGGTTTTTATGGACGCGAGGCCGGTGTTTTCTCGTCGAGCGCGCGGTGGGAAGTGTCGACGGCCTTCG
>JAUESF010000019.1:4843804-4855540 GCA_032274765.1 Malacoctenus tetranemus | reverse complement strand
AACCTCTGTTCTACATGTGTACAGTGTTTTCCACTTCATCTGTATTCAGGCTCCAGCTTGAAGGCCGCACGGTGAATCGATCCGACGCCACTTTATGTCCATTAACGCCGCAGGCGCCAATAAATCTGCACAGATCGCCTTCGTACGTCGACCAATCAGAGCTGCCGCTCACGTTTTCCCTCCGTTCCCTCTCGCCGCGGAGGCCACGCAGCCGCGGCGAGCCGCACCGGCCCTCGGCCCCCCGCTCGCTCGCTCGCTCCCCCTCTCGCTCGCTTCTGCTGCTTCCAGCTCGCTCGCCCGCCCGCCCGCCCGCCCACGCAGCGCTGCGCCATTTTGGAAAATCTGCAGCCTCTCTCCGCTCTGATGGCTGCGAGGCGCCGCTTTCCTCTCCGCAGCCTGAAAGAAAGTCACCTGCGCTGCCGGGGCGCGGCAGATAGCGGCGGCGGTGGTGCGTTCGGAAGGGGGGGGGGCGCTGTGGACCACTTAACGGGAGCGCCGCGTTATAGAATTCAAATGAGGCGAGCGGAGTCGTGTAGAGATGCTGCTCGCTGCCGGGAGACGAGTAATTACAGTCTACGTTTCTGTTTCTGACGCTTCCCTCCTCTCTCCTCCTCTGAACTCTCCTGCGCCAGTGTTGGCGACGCTTTACTGGATTATCTTGCGATTGCGAACATGTTTAGCGCCGCTCTTATATTTGTTGATTTGCATTTTAAGTGGACCGGTTGTTCCCTTCGTCGGATCGAATCTGCTTTCTAGTTTCCTCTCTGGAACAGTTCGTGCTTCGGTGTTCTTCCCAAACTTTTCCTTCCTGAAACTCGCCACTCTTTATTTCATTCATCCGCCCGCTCTCTCCTGCACATGGCGTCACCCTCCTCTTCCTCGCCGCCCTCCCTTCACTCCCTTCCTTTATCTCCCTACAGTACATCAGCCCCCAGCCACCATGTTAATTACACCACACTTCGTTTTTTTTTTCTCTATTATTCACCACTCTGCTATTTCTGTCAAGCCCCTCGCCGCTGCCTTGCCAGGCGTTTTGCTGGGGTCTGCAGTGGGTGGTGGTGATGATCGGGGTGGCGGGGGGGGGGGCGTGCTCCGGTGCCTGATTCACCAACAAATGGTTGTTTAGCGTCATCTGATTGGCACAGATTAGAGGGCTGCGGGTGCCGGTGGTGGCGCAGAGGCGGCGTTTGCCAAACGGCTTCGCTGCTGCCGTCTGCAGACGCTCGCCTTCACCTCGGTTGCCTCCGAGGACGCTATGTGTTTCTTCTTCTAACACCATTATACGTGTAATCAAAGTGAACAAAGACATCATACACGGGCCACGTTGCTCACTCGAAGCGAAGTTTTGGAGTGATTAATGGTTGTATTTTTAACAACTCTGCCTCGCAAGCCGAGGTCAGACCAGCCTACAAACACATCCGACAGCCCAGACAAGCAGTAGGAGGAGAAAAAAAATGAACCGAAATGCGGCGTAATTCTCCGCTGAGCACTTTAGTATCGACGCGGCGAGCCGGTAATTTCGCGGGGCTCCGCGAGGCCAGCCGAACGTCTTACACCCGCCGGAGGGGAACGTGAAGGAGTTCTCTAATTAGACGCGATAATTCACGACGACTTCAGTTCATTTCCCTTCATTTCGTGTGTTTTTCTTTAACACGTGAGGTTCCGGATGCCTCGGCGTCGATGTGCAGCTCCGATCTGGACGAGAGGTCCTGAACAATCACCTTGGAACATGCTGCCCTGCGGCGCCGTTAGTTTCTGCGGCGTATTTTTAGCCTCTGGTGGTAAATGGACTGGAACCTCTCAGATAGGCCCTTCATTCACTGCACGCCTGCCTGAGTGCATCCATGTGTCGTCCCCCCCCCACCCCCCCACCCTCCCCCCTGTTTACTTATTTATTGTCTGGCGTAGACACCCGGGAGTGAACAAGGTGTGACAGCATGCATTTTGCAGTAAATGTCAGCGCCGGGGAGCTTCCTTGAAGAAAACACCTGCCTGTCAGACGCTGCCGCGCGAAGATTCCCAGCTGTTAGCATCATGGCTCCAATTGGCCCAGATGCAAGTCGAGCCTCACCTTTTGCTACTGATTTCGAGTGATACCTTCAAACCTATGATAGTGTTTATCTTATCATTGGTAAATCAGGCACGCCTGGTGGTCAGGAAACAGTTTCACCAGAGGAAGAAGACGAAGAACTCTTGATTTTCACTCAAATCGGTCCAAAAAAGTAGGACCTCGACATCCAAACTCCTTTGATCCAACAGTGAACGTCTGCAGTTGGAGATGTGAGCTTGCCACGTCGTCTGCTGCTGTTTGCCTCGTGTCAACACAGAAATCAGCGCAGCTCTTTAAGCCTCTTTCTTCTGAAAGTCATTGAAGAGATGAGATTTTCCTATTGCAGCAGAACTGTGTTTAAACCGTGCTGAAAAGGAGCTCGTAGCTCCAACGGTTGTTTGGAGTTTTTCACTTTCTTTGATGCATTCATCAGTTTTCTGGCTTCTCAGTGAGAATGTCCTTGATGTTTTTTTGTGTCCTGTTCATCCGTGACTTTTCTCCAAGTGCATCCGAGGTCACCTGGTGACTCTGAATCCTCCTTTAGACGTGAGCATGTCTTCACATGATGGTGATGGAGTGGCGGTCTGTCCAGGGGGGTCCTCAGTGTTGGCGAGGACTGGCTGAAGCGTGCAGCGACCACGAGTCATGGATGACGTCAGAGAGGCTCCTTTAAAACCCACGAGTTCCCAGTTTTAGAGAGAAACACACACACGCACACACACACACACACACACACACACACACGCACACACACACTTGTCCTCCCACTGCCTCCATCATTCAGCAGCAGCTGTAAAAGGGAAGTGCCACAGAAGCACAATTTCTACAATTTCACACTCGAGAGAAAAAGACAACAGCGAACTTCAGAGCACTCCAAAAAACACCCCCCCTCCCCCCCCACCCCTCTTTTTTATTTTAGCATTTCAGTGAGCCGGGGAGGAGACCCCACCCCACCCCAGCCCACCCCAGCGTGGAGCTCTGCGGTGGGCGAGAGAATATAAAAACACCCCAAAACAAAAAAACACAAACTGCGTTTATCTTTCCACACAATTAGAGTTTGACTTTGAGCGCCTGTGAGCCGGCGCGCCGACACTTTGGACGGCTGCTGCCTGGCAGCCTTCAAAGGCGGCGCAGCTTCCATTTATTTATTTATCTCCTTATCTTCGCCGGGAGTCTTGGCCTGCCGTTTTCCTCGTCTATGCTCAGACACGCTGATATGAAAAGCTGTCGTTCATGTCGCCTCGTAAGAACACGGGGGGCCCGGAGAACGCGGCGGTTTGGGCGCCGCGGGGGGGCCGCGCGTCTGCGTTTCTGTTGTTTTTTTTGTGGGGGGGAAACTTTAACGGCAAAGAACATTTAGTCCCGATTCCTCCCCTGATGTCGAGGACCGCGTTCGGTGCCACGTCGAATCCGTACGCATGTGTGACGTTTGGTTAAACCTGAACGTGACGCTCTCCCACATGCGCAAATAAACCGAGTGGGCGGGGGGAGGGAGGGAGGGGGGGGGGGAGAAAAAACCTGACAGCCACGAACGCTGCTGAGCTTTGGAAAAGATGACGACAGTTGAAGGGGGAAAAAAAAAAACCCCTCCAAAACGAATGATGAAATGCTCCTCTTCATCTGGATCCTTTTCATCTTGTGTGTGCCAGACAGACAAAGAGACACTTGGAGGTGCTCACTAAATGTCATGAGTCATAATCTGGATTTTCTCCCCGTGATGTTTTGGTCTGAGTCTCTCTGGTGCGACTTTTAAACTCGGCAGCTTCGCACAATGATGCCCCGCAGCTCCCAGCGAACAGGTGTCCGACAAACGTGCGAACTCCACCTTTAACGTCACTTTTTTCCCCCTCCACCTTCAGCTTGTGTTTACAGTAAAGCAGCGTCTCCTTTATTGTTGTCACCTCAAAGTCTTTCCCGATCCTCCTCCTCCTCCTGCTGCCCGCGGCGTGGGCGGGGCCAGAGCTGCTCCTCCAGTAAGCCTTATTGAGACATATCAAAACGTAGCGTCGGCGCAGTCTGGATCGCCCAGAAAAAAAGCAGGACGTGCCGCGACTTGACTCGACAGTCGGGTGGTGAGAGCGTCTGTCTGGAGAAACAGGTGTAACGTTGTCGAACGTTTGTTGGTGACAGAGTGCAAAGTTTTACCTAAACACAGTTTTTAATGTTGGTGAAATCTGCATTCGTGGCTTTTGAGGTTTTTGTCCGTGACGGTTTTTCTTACGTTTCCTCATCTTTGTGATTTATCGTCTCCCAACTGCGACTTTTCCAGGGGAGGAAGTCTTCACAGACAGTAGTGACAGCGAAAGCTGCTCTGATGATTATCCCTCCTTGTTTTTCGATCTGAGAGGCTCTGCAGGAAGTGACCTTTCTCAGGCCTTTTACTGCGTCGAGGCTCCGATCCTGAGGAGCAACATGTGAGGAGGTTGTAGTCTGCGTCTCCGTCGCTCAGCGAAACGCTCCTCTCCGACTGTCGTCGTGCAGCACGAGCCGTCGTCAGTCGGCTCGTGCTGCTCTGTAATTTTCAGGTGTGCGTGAGTCACGGCAGCCGAGCCGTCGTCGCAGCGAGGCGGGTAACGAGCACACGTGTGCTGCTTGACAACAACCTGAGACGCCAGCAGCCAGAGTCGTTCAGCAGAAAAGCCCTCCGCAGCGTGAGGCGGCGCCGCTGCTCCCATTTCCACCACAATTTTGCAATCAACCGCCACTTTTTCCTCATCCTCAACTCAACACTGCTGTTTTTGGATTTCTTTTGCTTCTCACAGGTGATTTCAGTACCTGTAGCACATCAGCAGACTGCAGGCCTCCGTCGGGTGACGGGAGCGACGCTCACGGCTGGGACCGAATCTCATTTACAACAATCCAATATGAGACTTTTAAAACTCGACGACAAACTGCATGTTTTTATTCTCTCTGTCCACCAGTTGTGCAACTTTAACAGCAGATAATTAGCAGTAGAGTTAGTCCAGTTTGAAGTCAGTAAATCTGCATTTCCGGCTTGTAAAAGATCCAAACAAATCCAGACAACAACTGTAAACATGAGTCTCAATTAGCGCAGAGAAAACGCAACAAAGCGAATCAATCAGACAGTTGTTTTTTTTGATTCGCTCTTGTTTTGATTATAATTGGCGTCAAATCCCAAAGTTTTCTGGAGGAACTGACGTCTTAAGGTTAAACGAGTCATTGACTGAATTTCTAACTCACTGTAACAGGAACGAACACAAGTTGCCAGGTTCCAAACAACAACCACTCCATGCGAGTTGGTTCTGTTCATCCAACACAACACGGGGATTATTTTAAAGGGCCTCGAGTGAGTTGGGAGCAGCGACGCGCGGCCTCGCCGTCGGCTGACGCGGCTCGCCGCAAACGAGCCTCCGCGTCGTGGGTTTCGGGCGCGCCGACAGCGCCACGTTTCAGCCGAGGGATCGACCTCGTTTAGACGCGGCTAAAGGTTGCTGAGTATCCGTCGGCGTAATTGGTCCTCCGCGGCCCGCGCGCGCGTCCGTTTTTGAATTCCCAGCGTCCCCGGCGCGCCGCGGCCTAATCCTTCCCCCGCTCCGGCCGGCTCTCTGACTCCTCTTTCTCCCTCTTTTCACCGCGACTCATTAAAGGAGTCGTTTCTCGGTCCTCTGTGGGCCCGGAGAAGCCGCGCTGCAGGTAGTTGCACGGATCCGCTCGTGGCTTTTTTTCCTGGATTGTTGCAGCGTCTCTAAACTTCGGGACTCAAACTTGGAGACTCCTGATGATAAACAGCAGTTGGCCGCTCGCCCTTCTTTGCCGTAATCACGCAGAATTATTGAAAAAATGTATTTTTTTTTCCCAGTCGACTGGAAGCTGGTGAGGCCACTTCAGGACATGGAAAGTAGTCCGCGCCGCGCCGTGTGTGTCTGCAAACTTCCCAGTCAGAAACGCGCCACATTTCCAGCCTCTCGCTGAGTAAAGAGAGACGCTTTGAGTTTTTTATTCTACCTTTGAGCGTCTGCCTGTTCCACATCAAACGCGCCGGTGGTATTTTAAAGCCGAGCCAAAGCCCCGAGTCGGGACGTCGTGCTGCTTCGGACGGACCCGCGCCGAGCGATTCACCGACGGGAAGCGAGCGTCGAGGAGAAGCGGAGAGCGCCGGCCCTCAAGGCTGCGAGACGTCACGACAAAAGACCACCCGAGTTAAAGGGCCGGTTCGAAATGTTTTAGAAACAACCCGAGACGGCTGCACGGGCTCCTCCCCAAAGTGCTCGCGCGTGTTTCGACAGTCGCGACCAAAACAGCGTCCCGGTTTTTCTGGTATATCCAAAAAAACCAGGGCGGGGCCGAGCCGATCACCGGCGCTTTCACACACGCTCGGAGAGACACGGAGTGTACGAGGCTCCTTATCTCCATGGTGATACAAGACGTGGTCTGGCTGAGGGAGGCTGTGCATGATCGCGGACACACACACACACACACACACACACTGGAACAAAATGAAGCAATCCTTCGCTCTTTCATTCATCTCTAATTACGTAACACAATATCTGTCACTCTCCTTCTCCTCCACTGACCTGCTCACACTGATGGAAATGTGGCTTTTTCTACATAATCAGCAGCACGTTTCAGCCGTCCACTGGGTCCCAAAGGGCAAATCCACCTTGTTGTGTTGTTGTTGTGACTCTCAGCGGCTGTCAACACCCGGCAGAGGTCGGAGCGGGAGCCTCACGGCCTCTCTGACCTCCTGACAACACGGGAAACACGACACCTTTTGTTGGTTACGTGAACGGTGATCTGATCCTGACGTTCGCAGGCTCGGGTTCGACCTGAATCTCAGTCTGAGGGTCTCGTAAACCTGCTGACTGAACGAACGCACGAAGACAGATTCAATTTCAACTCATTCATTTTCCTCCTTCTTCTTCTTCCTCTTTTGTGGTTTCGGCACCAAATTAGCGGCCGCCTCGCTCTAATTTCTCCGTTTTTAGTTTCGATCCAAATTCAGACTTAATCCTGCAGAAAATGTGATGCTGTGCTGGATGGTGGCTCCCTGGTTATTCTGATCCCTCTCCTGTTTCTGCCCCCTCCCTCCTCTCTCAGCTGCAGGCTCTCAGACTGAAGAAGCCGAGTTCCCTTCTAGCAATGCAGCCGGTGTTTTAAAGGGTCACGGCCTACGAACCCCCCCCCCTCCCCCCCTCCACCAACACATTTCTCTCCAGCAAGCTTCAGCTCTGTAAAGGTGTGGCAAGCCGTCGATTGTGTTTCAAGCCACGTTTGAGGCTCGTCTCTCAAACGTGCAGCTGCTGAACATCTGCCGAGTCGGACGTCACGTGTTTAATGTCGTGTTCACGTTCTCTCTCTTCTTCTCTCTCTCCAGCTCCAAATGTGTCCGTGAGTCTCTCTCATCACTTTACTCAGAGGGCAAAATGTTGACCCAGATCTAAAACTCACCCGCACCCCGTCCTCACCTCTCCCTTCCATCTCCCCCCCTCCCCTTCCCTCCCCTCCCCTCCCCCTCACCCTTTCCCGTCTCCCACCATGACCAGTCTGAAGCGATCTCAGACGGAGCGCTCCGTCGGAGGCTCGGTGCCGGCGAGCGACGAGTTCTACACCCGGCGCCTGCGGCTGCCCAACGGCGGGGCGCCGCCGCCGCGCAGCGAGAGCGCGCACATCTCCTCCTCGGCCGCCGCCGGCACCAACCCGGGCGTGCCCAAGATGGGCGTCCGGGCCCGCGTGGCCGACTGGCCCCCGAGGAAGGACGGGGGAGGGGGCGGGGTGTGGCACATCACCGTGGAAACGGACTCGCCCAGCTCGACCAACACCACCAGCTCCTCGGGTTCAGGGAGTGGAGACAGAGAACGACTTGTTGGAGGCGGAAGGGAAGGAGGAGGAGGAGGGGGAGGTGGGGGAGGAGGACGAGGGGAGATGGGCGGCGGAGGAGGAGGAGGAGGAGGGGGCGGGGTTTCGGCCGTCAGCGCCCACAGCAATCTGTCGGCCAAGCTGGGCCACCTGATCAGCCCGCAGGACTCGTCCATGCTGCGCAACATCCACAACACGCTGAAGAACAAGATGCAGAGCAAAGGGAAGGACAACCGCTTCCTGTCGCCCGACGGCTACCTGGGCTCGCCGCGCAAGGGCATGCGGCGCATCCGGCAGCGCAGCAACAGCGACATCACCATCAGCGAGCTGGACGTGGACGGCAATGAGGGCTGGTCCTTCTCCGGCTGGACGCCCATGCACCGCGAGTACGGCAGCACGTCGTCCATCGACAAGCACGGCGTGTCGGGCGAGAGCTTCTTCGACATGCTGAAGGGCTACCAGTCGGCCGAGGCGCCCGACCAGCGAAGCCCCGCCCCCGAGAGGCTGACCGAGCTGCTGACGGTGGCGCCCATCAAGCAGGCCGCGCTGGACCTGCCCGACGGGCCCCTGGGCCCGGCCAGAGGGAGCCCGGCCAGCCGGCTGAAGGAGCGCGAGAAGCAGCTGAAGAGGAGGTCCAAGTCGGAGACGGGCGGCGAGTCGATATTCCGGAAGCTGCGCAGCGTGAAGGTGGAGGGCGACACGTCGAGGGCGGGCTCGGACGTGGAGGACGGCGGGGGGAAAGGGGACGAGGGCGGGCCGCCGCCCAAGCCCTGGGCGTGCCAGAAGGGCTTCTCCCACTTCGACGTGCAGTCGGTGCTCTTCGACCTGAACGAGGCCGTGCACAGCCGGCAGTCGGGCGCCAAGCGCAAGAACACCACCACGGGGGCCTCGGCCGCCGCCGCCGCCTCCGCCTCCGCCACCTCCTCGCTCTCGTCCAATCAGAGCGGCGTGTACGGCTCGCCGTGCGGCTCGCAGGAGGAGCTGAGCAAGGAGGGCGCTGGGCACGGCACCAACCCGGCGCTGGACCCCGGCGACGACAAGAGCAACGAGCTGGTGCTGAGCTGCCCGTGCTTCAGGAACGAGATCGGGGGCGAGGGCGAGCGGCACATCTCTCCTGCCAAACAGGTGGGTGACCCGCGAGAGACCGACGCCGCTCTTGCACCCAAGAACGAGAGCGATGGTGTCTGACGTCTCTCTCGCCTCCCCCGCCCTGCAGCAGGGAAGCATCGGCAGCGGCGGCAGCTCCGGCAGCTCCTCCGGCAGCACGGAGGAGGGGCCTCTGGACGCCACGCTCACCACGCACTTCACCAACGCCGGCGTGGCCGTGCTGGAGGCGCCCAAGGACGGGCCGAGCCAGCACGCCGACAGGTCCAAGCGGTACATCGTGGAGCACGTGGACCTCGGCGCGTACTACTACAGGAAATACTTCTATCTCAGAGGTACGACGGAGACGGCTCAGTCTGCTGATGCGACCTTGAGGAGGTGTTTTTCTGTCTCTAGTGTAAAAGGTGTCGGGGAAGAAGCGCTGGAGCCTTGTTTTTGGGAGAGTTTTGAGTCAATTTAGTGAGTTGGTATCGATTTATCCCTGCGTCTTTCCTCCCTGCAGAACACTGGAACTACTTGGGGGTGGATGAGAACCTGGGCCCGGTCGCGGTGAGCCTCAGGAGAGAGAAGCTGGACGAGCACAAGGACCACGGGCAGCAGTACAACTACAGGGTGATCTTCAGGACCAGCGAGGTGACGCCGCGACTCGCACGCTTTCCTCGCACATCGTCCCGTCCTCGCCCTGTTGTGTTGGTCGTCCGTTTGCTGCGATTCGTTTCTCCTTCCATAAGCGTCTCGCTCCATATCTGGAGCTGCTCCCTCCCCGCGAACGTTCGCGCTCACAAACGTGTCAATATTTTGCACACGCTGTACCGAGTGATCTCACTCTGCAGCTATTATGAGATCAAACTGTGTAGGAGTTAACATATAGGCTATGCTTTGCTCATTGAAGGAGTCAGTTGTGTGTGTGTGTGTGTGTGTGTCGGGGGGGAGTTTGGGGGGGACGACGTTACAAAAGCGCGAGCTCAAAGTTGTCAGATGCGGCTCAAGATGCTTCCGCCTCCGCTCATTAACGTCGCCCCTCCAATGATTTCATCTCTCCGTTTGATTTCCACGCGTTCTCCTTCTCCTCCGTCCACAATGCTCAGTATTCAGCCCGTGCTCTGCAGCGAGGGAGGGGGGCTGGGGGGGCTGGGGGGGGCGTGTCGTTTGTAAATCCCTTTAGCCTTCGCTGCAGTCGGCAGACCCGTGCCAGAGCTCCTCGCTCCCGGAGCCGCGCTCCCGCCCACCGTCTTCGTCAGCCCTTCATCTGCGAAGGACTGAGCCGCGCCACTTCGCCGCCGAGCGCGACCGAAATAGCACCAAAGGTATCGGCGCGAGGAAGGTGGAAGCGTCGCTCTGACACAAGAGCGGCGCCGTGAGTAATGGCCCCTCCGATCTCCCCCCCCCCCGGGGATGACGCACGACCTCCGGCGCCGCTCCCCCTGTTTTCTTTACCTCTCCCGCTTCGCCGGCTCCCTTCTTTTTTAATTGCTATTTTCAGAGCAGGGGAGCGCGCTGCAGCGAGAGGTAAATACCAGCGCGGGGGACGCGCTGAGACCCAACACTGAGGTCCGGCGTGCACGGAGAGCCCCCGTCCCCCCGTGTCGTCCTCACTCCAGCGAAGAGCGAACTCTCTCTGCTGTTTGTTTTGAGGCTGAGTGGCCTGAAAGCCGCGCGTGACCAACGCCAAACACACAAACACTTAAAAGCACCGCCGACTTCCAGCTGTGTTTATTTGCCCTTGATAGATATTCTGGTCCTGGACTTTTCTACGTTGCTCCTGATTTATTCATGAATGTCCTTCTCCAGCTTGTTTTAGCCCAAAGCTGGAGAGGCTTCATGGTGGGGGCTGCACACAGACGCCTCTTTTTCTGCTTCGCCAGTCGGTTTTTCCACATTTTGTGCAGAGTAAAACTATATCGCAGATCTTTCTTTCACCTGGATTCTCTTAGAAATCGGTGAGTTCATGTGTGAATGTCATTACGTGAAGCTGCCAAGACCTTCAGTCGATCCTGAGGGAAAAGAAAGCATCGTTGCTCGAGTAACTCCTTCGACCTCGAGCCGTTTCACACACTTGGTGTTGGAGATTCACAGAAACGACCTTCTGAGTTCATTTGAGTCTCCCTGCTGTTTGTCCTCCTCCTCCTCCTCCTCCTCCTCCTCCTCCTCCTCCGTCCCCGCAGCTCAACACGCTCCGGGGCTCCATCCTGGAGGACGCCGTCCCGTCCACCTCCAAGCACGGGCTGGGCCGCGGGCTGCCGCTCAAAGAGGTGCTGGAGTACCTCGTCCCCGAGCTCAACGTCCACTGCCTGCGCCTGGCGCTCAACACGCCCAAGGTCACGGACCAGCTGATGAAGCTGGACGAACAGGGGGTAAGGAGGAGGGGGCGCTGGGGGGGGGCGTGTCTGAAGGCCCGACTGATGGTGGATTTAGTTTTTTCTCACTGCTTCGCTTTGATTGAGCCCGATCTCCGTCCTGAACCTTCATCCTCTGCATGATTCTTCCAAAATAGCTCCACTTAGTTTTGATTTGATGGTGTTTGACTCACAGGCCGAAGCTCTCCAACTATTAACCTGCACGGTGGACTAGGGAGAGCAATTATCACCGAGTGTTTTATGAATCATTTTCCGTGTGGGCGTTTTTCCCAATAAAAAAAAGGGATGTCTCATTGTGGAATTGAATCATTTATTTATTTATTGCTTTATTCATCTCTTCACTCCCACGGACGATGTGGGATTTGTGCGGCGGATTTGTGTTCATGCGTATCGTGTCAAACGCGTGCG
>JAUESF010000019.1:4659644-4670682 GCA_032274765.1 Malacoctenus tetranemus | reverse complement strand
GGCCTTCAAAAGTGTTTGCATATTCGCTATTCAAACTGCTCCTATTCATTTATTCCTCTTTTATTTGACTCCTCTAACGTGTAGGACGGGTTACCTTGCATTTTTTTCATCATAACGCGGTTGAGATATGATTTTTTTTTTTTTTAAATAGATAACCAGCAATAAAACAGACTGTCAGGTCTCCACCGCTAAAGCAGAGGTGAGGTTTTAAGACTCCCATCAACCGGCTCCATTGAGGTAGTTTTTTATGCCGCACTTTATTCATCTTTAAAGAGAACGGGCGACGTCGCATAAAGAGTCTCGCTCCCGAGACGACTTTATATTGTCCACATTAGCCCTTTAACATCCGGCTCCTCCAACAAGCCATGAGTTACGACGGATTTCTTAAGATTTTAATGGGACTTTAATGAAGCCTGATTGAAACCACCCGAACTTATTTATCATTAGTTTTAACTCAATGTCATGAAAGTTGTTTTTACAGTTTAGTTTGCTTAACATTGATGTGTCCACACTATCTTAAAAAACTTTATTTTATTATTTTTTTATTTTTATTCATTTTATTTTACTATTGTTTAATTTCTTTTTAATTTTACTGCCAAAAAAGAAAAACTGAAGGATTTTTCTCTTGTGAAAATACAATGAAAATTTCACCAAACCAAAAAATATGAATTAAAATGGAAAAAATAAAACTAGCTTAAAAATTAGATGAGTTTTCTACGACAGGCCTGTAGGTGACGCTGTACCTGCTGTCTGTAACATCTCTTCTTCCTGTATCAAGGTCATTTCATATCACTAATCAATGGAGTTTTTTTAATTGTTTCATTTTTTACTCATTTTTTTAAGGCAGTTCCTATTTTTCAGAAATATTTTCCACTCCCGGAGACCAAACCTCATGAACATCCAGAGTCATGTTGCTTTTGACATTAATTGAATCCAGCATGTCTTTTTTTTGTCTGAGAGTGATTGAAAGACTTTTCGGCATTGAACGGACCCCCGTATTCGTCGGAGAGTGAAGGTTGCTACTCCCCCCCTCTCCTAAAACAACCTTAGATCCAGCTTCTGTTCACGCCGCGAACGGGTGAAAGCTAAAAAATCAAACGAGTTGACCTTGAGTGCTGTTTGGTGCCTCTGTTTTTCCTCCTTTCAGCCTTTTCACAGTGACCAGAATAAAAGCCGGTCGCGCTCTTCTTTGGTTTGAGCAACGCGCCGCTGCGTTAAGCGTTTCTGTCCGAATCAGAAACACAGGAAAACTCACAAAAATGAGAATGTGTCAGTCAAAATTAACAGTCGAAGACACTATTCTCAGAAACAGTGACTGTATATTTCAAGGCTGCATCATAAATCAACACTGTCATAAATTTCAGTTTCTACTTTTGCTGTAAATGTCTGAAAGTTTCCGACCCAAGAACAGAAACCGAGGAGTCAGTTTTGACTTCTCGTCTGTCGAAACAAAAAGCCGTCCTGCCTTCACAGGTGGGGTGTCAAAAAGCGAGACCGCCACTGAGCCGTCAATCCAGGAGTAGCCAGGAAGACGTGAGAAAAGAAGGCGAGAAGTGAGTCCGGTCCGTGTGTGGCGTCTGAGTCTGGCAGGTTACAAGCTTCTGAAACGAGGATCACTGGAATAATGGATCACTGTGAAAATTTAACCAGTTGCTCTTTGGAGCATTTCCGACAAATCCTTCAAGTTTCATCCAAATCCACGAAAAACTTTTTGAAATTTTTGCACAGAAACAAGCAAATAAACCAATGCAGGCAACGAGAAATTTTGGATTTTAGCCTGTCGTGACTCTTTTTGGACTCTTAGCATGGAGCTCTATCCTTGCAAGCTAAGCTCTGCCCCCTGCGCCAGAAGATCAAGTATTTGGCGACCATTTCGTCAATATCTGCAAATATCAAGAACGCAAGTTGTGTATGTATTCACTGCAAAAGAAACCAAAAACAACTCCTAGTGCATGATTGTATCTTGTTTTAATATCACATCTTACTTGCTGGACCACATTTACATCCTCGTGTTTCATTAATTAAACGAGCACGACTCTACGCCTGTTTTCTGTAACCAAACACTTGGCTGAGGGGTCTCTTTACATCTCTAATGTGTTAGAGGTGGCACTGACAGGCCCTCCAGATAACCGTCCCCCCCTACTCATACGTCTCCCTCCCCTCCGTATATTTTTAGCGCAGCTGTGCACCGAATCCAAACACCTTTATTGTGTATTTGGCAGGTCTGCTGTGAGGTTATCTGCCCCCTCCCTCCCTCCGCTGCCTGACATGCTGTCACCACATTTGGGAGACGCAAACGCCACGCGAGCGAACGCTTCCTGCGAGCGCTCAGACCTTCGTTTTGCATGTTTGCAGTCGTGAACGCGAGTTAACGGCGCGGAGGAGGAGCGTCGGCCTCCCCGTGAGTCATGCGCGACGGAGGAAAAAAAAAAAGAGGTATGTAAAGGTCATCAGGAGCGGAGGCACTGATTTAAATCACTCTTTGACGGGAAGGTTCTCGGTGCAAAATGTATATATATATATATATATATATATATAAAAAAGGCAGCTCAGTGATGTTCGCAGTCGGCCAGCCGTCCACAAGGTCTCCTCTAAATCAAGCGGAAACAGCTCCTGGCTGAACATCCTGATGACTTTGCAGATTCGGGCCTTTACGGCTCTGCTTGCTGTCCGCAGAGGAGCAGGACTCGGTTCACCGACAACCGACTGCTGGTGGATCCTTTCATTCCCGCAATGAGATATAACTTAGTCTGAAACAAAGACTTTTACTGGATGGTAATAATCTGGAAAAGTTTGCCAGTCCAAAAGATCTCAGCTGGGTTCAAACCGAGGAGCTTTAAGTCGTGAGGTCAGAGCACCAACTGCACCAATAGCAGCTAGCTATTACCAGCTAGCCAGCTAACAAATGCTGTAGTATCATATAAATAACAAATAGCAAATACTACTTCAGCATCACAGTTTACTTTTAGAAAACAAACTAAGAAAATAAGATGACATCATGAGAAATCAACTGGAATCAACTTGTGAGAAAACGAAGCATTTGAAGCATAAAGCAACAGAAACAGGCAACAATAGCAGCTAGCTACTACCAGCTAGTTAGCTAGCTAACAAGTACTACTTTAGCATCATGTAAAACAAACTGAGAAAATAAGATGACATCTCAAGAAAATAACTGAAATTAACTTCTGAGAAGCAATTGAAACATGAAGCAATAGAAAGAGGCGACAATAGCAGCTAGCTATTACCAGCTAGCCAGCGAACAAATGCTATAGTTTTGTATAAATAAAAAAATGAAGCTAACATGTACTAAAGCCTTTGAAGGTCATAAAAATTATTTTGAGAAAGCTAACTTTGAGAAAATAAGACAATATCTCGATAAAATAACTGAAATTAACTTGTGAAAAGATGAAGAATTTAAAAAATTGTGGCTTTTTAGAGTTACCGTAAAAGATGGGAGCTAAATACTCTCATTACTGACTTAAATTGGAAGTTCAGTCCATTTGTTAACCCGAGATAAGTGCTTTAATTTTTAAAACCTGTTAAATTTTATGTGTTCAGCCACAATGTGAACTTGTATAATTCTCATATTTATCAAAGTGAACAGTCCTTCATCTAATATATCGACAAAAAATGACCGAATCGTCGGTTATTTCTTACGTTGCAGCGAGTCGACGGTTTTTTTGGAGGGTTTGAATCGACTCCTACCTCGTGACGTCACACACTTTCTCCGCTCGCGCTCCCTCCCTCTCGCTCTCTCTCTGTGCCTCGCGCTCGCTCTCTCTCTCCCGGTGGCTCGCGCTCGCTCACTCACTCCGAGTGAAACAAAGTGTGGTGTCGGCGAGAGCCCGCAGGAAGCGGAGAGGAAAAAAAGAGCGAGAAACCGGAGAAAAGGAGAGCATGGAGCGGCTGAACCCGCGACCACAGGAGGAATAACAAACGCTAACAACAACCTGCCACAGCCCAGGGAGGAAGAGGAGCCCGGGCGGCGGGTGGAGGACGAAGCGGAACGAAGACCCGGGGGGAGACAAACTTTTCACAGCGGGGAAACTGTTACCGACTCTCGGTTGCGATCATGGATACACTTTCCTCGGTGCTCTCGGGACTCCTGCTGCTCTTCTCCACCGTCACCGGCCAGATACCGACAGGTAGGAGCGATAAAAACCGCCTCCCCAGACGAACACCGTGTCATATTTAACCGAAATGAGGAACAAAAAGGGGGGAAAGTTTAGTTTTCCTCACCGTTTCCCCTCGCCTCGGCTCCAGCCTGTAATTCCGGACAGGTGCGTTTAGGTACGCGGTAGAAAAGTTGGTCATTACGCACCGACGGGCGTGAGTTCTCGCCGCCGCTGTAACTCGCGGGCGTCGGACGACGTTGAAACGGCGGTTTTTTGTTGGTTTTCTCTTGTCTGCCTCATGTGAAGCTGATTTCTGACTTTGTCAGCGCCGGGGGTAAACCGTGTCGGCGTGCCGGGCGCGCTCGCTCACGCATGAGACCGTCGGCACTTGTTTGAATTCAGCTCGCCATGCAGGAAGCCCTTTGACGGACACGAAATGCGTGAACACTGACTCACAGTTTAAGGTCGCGAAACTAAGTTACTGCGTTTCTTTACACTTTTTTGTCTCTTTTTCCCTTCGCAAATCCATTACAGTGCTTTGAATTCAGGACCAAAAATGACACAAATTACCTCTATTCACGGTTAAAATTGGAGCAATTTCTATAAAACCGACGAGTGGTGCAGATTTGGCACGGTGTGACCGGTAAAAACGGGCATTTTCTTGGGGCTCGCACGGAGCTCGTGTGACCGGAGAACATCGCTCCTCGTCCCGGTCTGTGCTGCCTCGCAAGCGGTGCCCTAAAAAGGAGATAAAAGTTAGACACCACTGTCTTACACATGCAAATAAAACCACATCTGACTCATATTCAGTGTATTTATTTCCCTGATCTCGCACTTTGTGGGTTTCCTTTAAAAAATCGTTTATTTTACCGCAACTCAGCAGCGATTAATCGGTGTTTTTATTCGCGGTAACAGATTGTCAGACTGTCGGATGAAAGTGTTCCTCTTATCTTGTGTCGTGTCGGGGCTGTAAAGGTGTCCTCCGGTGGGATGCTTCTACCTCCGTGCGCGTCGCTCGGTCGGTTCGGTTGGCGAGCGCCGTGAGATCGTCGGGTCTCCGCCGAACCCAGACGAGCCTCTCCCGCTCCAACTTTATCGCAGCTGCGCGCGATAAAAAACCCGATGGCTGGGAATATATAGCCGGTGATCGCCTGGTGATAAAGAGACGACGTTTCTCTTTTTATTTAAGCAGTGTGTGATCTGAATCCAGACTTTTGTCCGTGAGGAACATCGCTTTTTACTGGCAGGGCTGGATTCGTCCCCGAAACTCTGAATAATCCCAGTAAAACTCTGCAGATCTCTGCCTTTTTTTGCTGTTCTGGGTAGTAAAAGGTACAAATCGTGACTTTAAACCTCCTGGTTGCGATAAATCTTCTGTTGCATCCAGTTACAGACACCAACTCTTTGCGCAAAGTGCGTTTTTTTCTCTGCAGAAACGCACCGGGAACGCAGAGCTCCGGGCATCGCTCGCTGCGCTCCGGGACAAGGTTTTTCTTTTTTTGTGCGTAAACTCCTTTTATGGGAAGATGTGGAAGTTGCCCCGTAGCTGTGTGTTCGGAGCAGGTCTGATCAGACCCAGAGAAACAGATCAAACTGCTTTTTTTTGCAGCGGGGGGAGGAAAGGAGCTCCGCACGGCACTCCGCGTGCGTGAGTGTCTGCGTGGCTGCTGCTGCGCGCTCGCCTCCTGCGACAGTGGAGGAGTCTCTCAGCTGTTCGCGAGCTGACCTCCAAATCTCGCAATCAAACTTGAGAGTTTTGCATGGGCACGGGGACGCGTCGTGCACGGCCGGACCGGACCGGGCCGGGCCGGACGAGCGCTGGAGACGGCGCGCGTCGGTTTTTTTCTGCTCCAGTATTCACGGAGGCTCGTTAATGACGCGCTTTGAAATTGCACATTAATTCCCGTTTCATCTATGAGCCTTTTACTGCCCTCTCCCTCCCCCCTCCCTCTCCTCCCCCTCCTCCCACCCTTTAACTACCCTCCTCCCCTTTTTTTTACCCTCCCTCGGGGCCATTTGGTGCTCTGGGTAACAAACGTGTGGAATTTCTTTGAGGCCTCTGTGGGAATTTGAGTGCTGTTAATTTGCAAGTAAATACGAGTGGCTGGATGCTGCTTTGCAGGGATGCGATGTGTACTGTTGGCGGCATGTGAAAGGGTTAAAAGAGAGAGAGAGAAGAGGCAGGGGCTTCAGTTGCAGATCACTGACTTCAGATTTATGACAAAAGAAAGTCAAATTTAAGATGTTTTCAGTGAATCAGGCTGAAAAAACGTTGGTTTTGAACGTTTTTACGCATGGAAATGGTTGAAAACTGGTTGTATCTGCATGCTGCACAACACTTCTTCATCTCTGACAGCAACTTTAACTGATAATTCAGATAGAACGCAGCATCGATGAGGCTCGATTGGCTTCGTGGACGAGAAAACCTTCAGTAAGGAGATCAAAAGTCGGTATGGAGGCAGATTTGTCTGCCGCGTCGCTACCTTTTGCCACTCAATCAGCGCAAGGGCAACAAAAGTCAGCGAGGAGGGTTTCCAGCCGTCCGTCGAGCATTAAAGAGTCGCCACGAGTCCCTGTTAAGACGTCTCTCCCTCTGAATTCAGCTCATTTCCATTTTAATCTATCCTCATTCTCCCAATTAGAAAGTCAAACTGTAATTTGAGGCGTTTATATAAATCTGCCTCTCTGGTGTCTCCTCTTATCGTGCTGTTTTTTTTTGCACAGTTTGGTTTTGGCTAATCACTTACAAAGTCAGTGTAATAGATGTGAACGAGCAGCAGCAGCAGCGTCGTCTCCTTTTTTACAAAGTCAGTCGACTGAGTTTATGTTAATTCGAACAACTTTCCGAATCTGCCTGCGCTCTGATCGAGTTGTGACACAGATTCCAGGCGTCTTTTAATCTTAATGAAGTGAAATAATTGTTTTCCCGTCAGTGTCTCCAGACGAATTAGAGAGTCTGCCGCCGCCGCCGAGCACAACATCAGAGCCGGTTTAATTATAATCGTAAATTATTTTAGTATTTTTGAACATTAGGACCAAGTTGGTTTAATTATAATTACTTTTCCACTCCATTTAGGAGATGAAATAAAGAAAATTCTGTGTTTTTAATGGAGAAAGGCGAGGAGGGAAAAAAACGGAGGGATGGCGAGGAAAAGAGAGAGGAGGGGGAGGAAGAAAAACAAGGAAACCAATGGGTTTTTGGCCCTGGGCTTCTCCTCCACTCAGGAGACAGCGAGGACAGCAGGAGGGAGCCTGTGTGTGTGTGTGTAGATCACTGCGCGTGTGTGTGGATCACTGTGTGTGTCTCTGTCATGTCTTGTGTGCGCGCGAGTGGCGCAAATGTGTGTGTCAGCTCGTGTGTTTCACTGTCACTTCCAGAGGAAGAAGGAGGCCGACGCTTCCCAGCCCCGCGGAGTACAGTGGCGCCGAGAATGTTTGCGTCTCATTTAGATTCACATAGGACGTAAGAAAACAACAAAAACAACAACAAAAACAACAAACTCGCCTCCTTGGACTCAAGATTGGAGCCAAATCAAAGGCTGTTTTTATTTATTTCCTGGTTTTCGCGAGTAATGCCTCAGTGTGCCGTCCCCTCAGATCCATCCTCGTGTCTTCTCCTCGAATCAAACGTCCCCCTTTTTTTTTTTTTTTGCTGGCAGCCAATCTGTTTCCAAACGTTTTAATTTAGATTTAAGAAAAAGGGAAAAAAAACCAAAAGGAGAAAAAAGAAAAATATCCATCTTTCTGAAAGTACCGGCTCATTTCTTCAGCTGTGCCTGGGATGAAGACTGTAAAATGTAATTAATCTGTTGAGAGAATTCATTAGCTAATCCCTCATTAGGCCTCGTGTGTGTGTAGTGTGTGTGTCGGGGTATGAATGGATCGCAGGTTCGCTGCTGAGAAAAAAATGGATTAGCGACACATAGCGGCGGCGGCGGCGCGACCTTGGCTGGCGTCGGAGTGAAGAGGAGTGAGAGGAGTGAGAACATCATGACTGACAGGTTGTGATTCAGGCCTCCAAATATAAGCGTGGCGCGGCGTTGCCACGCAACTGTTGGCTTCCTCTCGGACCAGATTGGACCGAGCTTCGGCCTGTGTGTGTGCGTGTGTGTGTGTTTTTTTCTCGTGAGCTATTACGGGAACATCTGCTTCAATTTAACCCAATTTGGAGGACGCGAAAGGAACCGAGCCGAGGTATAAAGTTTTATTGTCGGGTGCGTTTTGGATACAAGAAGCGCAACGAGCTCTTCGTCGAGATGTGAAAGTTTCCTCAATAAAGTTTTGACGATTCAAAGCAGTTGAATTCCTCCAGGACAGGGGGAGGGGAGGGGAGGGGGGGATGTTTTTGGGTACTCATCGTGGGGACGTGCTGAAGACGCGCGCTGATTGAATTGGCGCCTCCAAATAAGATGGCATTTGATATTTTTAATGAATAAATTTGTCTCCCCTCATCTGAGCCGCGCTCGGAGGGGGAGCCGGGCGCGTCTGTCTGGACCCCAACCAGGGATTGTTCACACCTGAACCAGGGACGCTTTCAACCCTCATCGGTTGGAGTTTTTAGGGGTTTCAGTGAGTTGCGGGGTTCGCAGGAGCGCCCCCTGTGTCCACACACCGTATGAGCACTTACAGGTGCTGTAACTGTGCTAAACACGATCCGTCTAGACGCTAATTCCAGCTTGCTATTGCCAAAGCAATTCTCCGATCTGGTGGCGTCAGCAGGCCCCATGTGGTCCATTATCTTCTTGTCTTGGTTGAGTTTCTGACGCTTGATTGGCTGTTTTCTTTATTGGCGTCGTGCGTTTGATACGAACAATCGTATGATGTGTCACCTCCACCAAGGAGGAGCTGTCTTCGGTAGCATCAGTTGGTTGTTTGGTTAGCAGGAAGGTGGGAAAGGTTTTTGAGGGATTGCTCTGAAATTTAAGATCCCAGTTTAGATCCTGTTGAGTTTTTGTGGAGATTCGTTCACCTGGTGATCCAGAAGGAAGGAAAACACGATTTCGGTGACGTGTAACGACACAGTTTGGCCTCTTGGCGGAGGTTTGCGCTCTCTGAGTTGCTTTGTGTAAATCTACGTTGGAGCAGAAGTCTGAAAGCGACAGAAAAAGCCAAACAGGGGGTCTAATGTTTGTAGAAAGCTGCCTCAGTTCAGGCGCAGCATCGCTCACAAGTTGCGAATTTCCCAGTGAAGAAAAACAGCTGAGGGGGGGAGTTAAAAAAACAACAACCCTGAAGTCGTGGTCGGGAGCGAACTTCACACGCCGCTCTGCGTGACGGGTGCGGACCATCAGCCGAGCTGGCGGCGAGCGAGCGAGCGAGCCAAGAAAGTGATGAAGTTCCATTAGCGATGAAGAGAAGCAGCACATCCAAACAAATCCCCAAACTCCCCTCCCCCCCCCGCCCCCGAAAACATCACATCCCTGATGAACGATGGTGCCAGCGCGGTGTCATCAATCTCTGCTCTGCCCTGTTTGGCTCTGGTCACAGCTGTTGGTACAAGGGGGCCCTGAAAAATGCTGCTGCCTCACACACACACAAACGCACACCAACACACACACACGGCTGGCTAATGACAGATTAAGTAATCAACACACATCTGATTAATTACTTTACAGTTCATGCACACACACACTCGCGCACACATTTTTTGCCAGACTCTCTCGCAAACAGACGTAAACACCAGTTAGTGTGTGTGTCGTGATGGCCGACGTGTGTGAGGAAGTGGGACGTTTACGGGCAGGTGAGGAGCGTCCTGGTGAAACCATCAAGCGTGGGGGTCAGTGGGAAAGGTCGAGGTCGGCCATGTGTTAAAACCAGTAGTGACCACTGACCAGGACGGGTCAAACAGAGGGAGGTAAACTCCCGGTCGGGGTCAGTGAAGTGACTGAACTTGCTCTTGTCTTTCATGCACCTGTGAGCGCCTCTTTGCATGCTCTTCCGATCTAACTCTGTCTTCTGTTTCCCTTCTGTTGGACGCAGCTCACATGGGGCGCGCCGAGAAAGGTGAGTCCAAAACCCATCAGCCCCAGCGCTGAGCTTCATCTTCCTCATCTTTTTGTTTCCATCCCCTTCATCAGTGGTTCTCATTTTAACCCGGGTCTTCCTCACTGGTTCCTAGACTCTCATTAGTGGGTTTTGTCGTCGTCCTCCTGTTTTTTTCTGTAGTTTTTTTCCACTGTTGTTGTGTTTTTTCCCTCTAACATCCCATTTAGCCTCAGTTCTCACTAATCCATTCGACACGCCAGCTCTTTTGAAAATGTTTCGGGACAGCTCGCTCGTCACGAAGCTATCCTGCCGAACTGCAAACGACTCGGTTCGCGCCGTAAATATTTAATTCGGTGTCAAAACTGCTTCAGAGAAAGCTGCCTCGAACCCTCCAGCGCACTCGTGCTGGTTTTTTGCCGACGCCCGTCCGCGCCGGTCCCGGCTCCGAGTTAATCTGTTTACCATTTGTTTGTCCCGTCTTTGTCTGTCTGCGCAGCGCGAGACAGCTGTCGAGTCCGTTTGAAGTCTTCCAGGTGCCGGTTTTTAGTCGAGCCCGGCCTTTAATAAACAAGCGCCGCGTAACTTTGTTCCTGCGGTGGCTGGAAACACCTCGTCGACTGCTCGGCTCTCTCTCTCTCCTCCCCGTCTGTTCTCCTTCTCCATATGTCTCCTTCCTCTCGGTCCTTCACACACAATCGCTCGCAGCTGCTGGTGGTTAACGAGGGAGTTGTTGTTTTTTTTTCCCGTCCTGAAAGAGACGAGTTCGGATCGTACGCGACTGACTCCTCTCGGAGGCTGATGGAGCCCGCTGCGTTACAGTGCAATCTGGTTCCACCTCTTTATAAGACCATAAATTAGAAATCCTCCGTACGTTTCTCCCGCAAGGTCACTCTCGGGCTAATCCCGGGAAAGTAACTCGGGATTCGGAGTGCCGTGTT
>JAUESF010000019.1:3938880-3958995 GCA_032274765.1 Malacoctenus tetranemus | reverse complement strand
GGGCAGGTTCAGGGAGGTGATGCAGGCCAACGAGCCCGAGGTGAACGAGGTGTCGGGCCTTTTCCGCTCCGTCCTCCTGGAGGCCCTGGACCACCTGAAGGAGGAGGAGGAGGCGCAGCGGCTCGCCCGCCAGTGGAACAACAAGCGCGCCATGAGCCTCTCCCTCATGAACTTCAGGTCCCGCATCAAAATCAACCCGTTCGGCAGCACGGTGGGCCTGACCACCGCCGCCGCCGAGGGGGCGGGGCTGAGCGACCTCAAAACGGTGTCAGAGGACGTGGAGCGAGGGATGGACAAAGAGGAGCGGTCTCAGAGGGTGTGGAGCATGCCCGACTTCAGATACAAAGGAGCCGGCAGCAGCAAGGTCGTCTGACGCGGTGTGTTCACGGGACACACGCAAGCGTGGGACGTTTCGAGGGAACTGATCTCCAGGCCTGCAGTGCGACCAGTCCGCACTGAGCCGTGATGAAGACTGCTCAGCGTCTCATCCTGCTTCCAGCAGCCACTGCAAAGTGTTTTTGAGATTTTTCAGACCTCGGACATTTTTTTGCACTTGACGCAGGTTCAGTTTTTGCATGAGATTCAGACCTTTTGCAGCGATGCCTGCTCGATTTTTCTAGAGATTTGGCATCTCGGCTCTGAGAGGCTTTTCTATTTAGGATTATTTATGTATTTTAAAGACTTTCTTATATTTTTCAGTCCAGGCAAAAAAAAAAAGTGTTGCACAAACTGAATGTTTTGCTTGAGATTTTCTGCTTCAGCAAGACAGAATCGAGATCTCACTCGAACGTCACTCGGGAGCGTGAGTCATGCTTTCTTTTGACAGCACACAAAGACTCGGCGTTGTAATTCAGGATCCAAGGTCAGGCTGAAAGCTTTTCCTTTCCGTTTGCGAGGATGTGTTTGAAAATGTCACCGAAAAAAGGAGAAAAGAAACATTAAATGTCACCAGACGTTCTCAAAGTAAAATATTTGTAGTTTAATTGCAGTCTCTTTTCTATTCGTCACATGTTGACACTCAACCGTTGCAACAGCTTCATCAAGCTGTCACCCGGCTCGATCCAAGACAAGTCATTATTTGCCGTTTTCATTTTTCTTCGTAAAATGGCAAATATTTCAACAGTATTCACAACAGAACTCGAGGAAACTGAACATACGTAATCAAATCTCATAAAAAATGTACACATTAAAAAGTAGGATTTCTGTACACACTGAAAACTCACCGTGGAAACATTCATCTACACAAAACAGAAATCTATGAGCATTCATAAATGCAACATGTTTTACAAGGTTTACTGTGTCGGAACACAAGGAGAACGGGAACTTTGAAGAAGCGTCGACATTTTTCGGGGACGACCGCGTGTTGAAGAGGGAAGACGGAGCTGATCGGGGGTCAGAGGAGGAAACAAAGCAAAAACGTGAATAATCAGACCTCAGTGGTCCAGATGAGGCTTCATCAGGATGTGTTCACACAAAGCGATCACTGGCACACTCTTCTTCATATCATCTGACGCCTCTTCCAAACAGGTCATGACAGCTTTCTTGAAGAAAGATAGAAGCAATAAAAATTTGCTCTCTGTCAAAATACGTTGTTGAAATGTCCAATTTTCTTTGCTCATTTGCACTGACTGAGGAACAGCGACGTCGGTGTGAACACATCCTGGAAGTCTGAATAAACTCGTTCAGACGGAGGAAAGGCAAGCGTTTGACATGAATCATTTCTGTGTGTGTTTCTCTTAATAATCCGCCGTGAATAGAAATCGATGGTCTTCTTTTACAGCCGCCAAGTTAAAATGTTCTTGGCAGGCGGGCCTCAGAATTTCATTTCCGTCCGTCCAGCTGGAGATAAAACTCTGAACGATGCCACTCACAACAAAACGTTATCAGCAGAGCGGGCTGCGGTGTGGAGGCGAGGTGGAAATGGACCTTGGAGTCTGAAGAGATTGATGGCAGGGAAAGCGCCCGTACCCGGCTCAGTGCTGCCCCTCGGTGGTGAAAGGCGTCACCATGGGAGACCGTGCGAGTTCTTCTGGGGAGGCGAGTTGTCGCCTCCTGAGGTCTGACGGTGCGTCTCCGCCAGGCCGACGAGACGTCTGCCTGCAGCAGCATCACAGGGTGGAGTTCAAGAAGTCGAGCAGCTCGGCGCGATTTTTGTCCCGCTGCGATCAAACAAAACGCGTCAGTGAAGACAATAAAAAGAAACCTTTGGAGCTGCTTGACAGCAGAAAGTCGACAGTACCTGTTTGTCCTTCTTTGACTTCTTTACTTTCATCTTTATCTTTTTCCCTGAGATCATGCTGTACTTGCCCTTTTTTCTGTCCTTCAAGTACTGAAAGAAAACAAGATTTTGACAAGCGAAATCACATGATTGGTCGTGTAACTTCTAAGGGAGAACATGGATAAATATGGAACAGAAGGTATGAAAGGACCTAAAACTGTCAGCTTGACGTGTGGTACGAGGCCCAGATTGTGATCACCTTGGAGATCTGTACAGGTCCCGAATTGTCGTCTTCTCCTTTAGATTTCTTGTCTTTTTTACGTTTATGTCGCTTCTCCTTTTTCCCCTTCTGGCTCTACAAACACAAGCAGTGAAAGGTCACTTTCTGTGACAGACGATAGAAAGCAGTCAGTGACAAAGGACACGAGAAGTGAAGAACATTACTTTTTTGTGCTTCTCCTTTTTCCGTTTCTTCGACTGTTTTCTGGATTTACTGCGAGACTCTATGAACACACGAACACACACACTCACATCTTGGTCGAGACCTTAAAATCTCTTGGGAAAAAACTTTCAGGTTTGATTTTCATCCACTTACCACTACTGCTGGAGCTACTCTGACTGCGGCTGGAAGAGCGCGATGATGCCGAGGAAGATGAGGAGGAGGAGGAAGACGATGAGGAAGAGGAGGAGGAGGAGGAGGAAGACGAGGACGACGAACTGGAGGAAGAGGATGAAGAAGATCTGCTACGGCTTCGTTTCCGCTTCCTCTTTTCTCGTCCTTAAAACATGCAAGTAAAACGTTACGCTGACTCCATGAGTACATTGTCATGTACAATGCTTGCGCGTGCGTGCACACGTGCACACACACACACACACATACACACACACACACACACACACACACTTGCAGTAGTGCTAGTTAAATATCGTTTGTTGAATCCCTCCATGCTTATCACCTCACTTGATTAAAGGCTGTTTCATGACATGATAGAATTTGTGTGAGACGTTCACTGACTAAATCATCTGATTGAAATAACGATAAACCTGGAACATCTCAGCACGTTGAGCTGAAGCTCAGCTCTGACTGTAGGTGGCTCATGCATCCTTGTCGCGGGTTGACTTGCCTCTGCTCCTCGACCTCCTCCTCTCGTCTCCTCTGGAGCTGGTGCTGGACACTCTGCACTCCGCCCTCGTCGACTGAAAAACACACAGGCAACAAAGTTTGTGTCGGATGCATCTCTGTCTTCGTCAAACTCCCTCTGAGCAAGTGGTGAAGACGGCGCCAGCCAGCACAGCTGTGAACTCACAATCTTCACTCCACAGCTTAATTCAGTCACGCTGAACCGTCGCCTGAGCTTTGCAATTGACCGTTTTGTTTGCGGACACGTTGATACTTTAGCCGCAGCCTACAGCACCCAGTTAAAACTGCGTTCAAAGATGAAGCTAGAACGCGCTAAAAAAGCAACTTAATGAACAACGAATACGAACAAAGAAGAACATTTTAACTCACCATATTCCAAACTCAATGCAGAAAATGTAGCCGTTAGACACTAACACCACATCTACAGCAAACGGAGAAAATTATCTATTTATCTGCTGCTCTTTTCGATAGCTTAGCATCGGCTAACACTCCTAGGAGACATATTGTATCCCATGATGCAAAGCTGCTCGCTCCCCGCACAAACGGGGAACACGGAAGTAAACAGCGTCTCCAAGTGGTGAAGCACATGAAATGCAACGCTTTGGATGTTTATTCAACGACACAAACGACACAAACTGCGGAGTTTTGAATCCCAGCCAACAGTTTCATTTATTTATTGGTTATAAGTTTATTTATCTAATATTTTTTTGAAGTTGTTGAATTCAGAGATCAACTTCAGAAAAAGTCCATATATTCTATTTAGGTCAAGCAACAGCCGCGCCCCTTGTATTTTTAATTGGTTAATTAGCTACAGTTGAAGCACGTCTGCACACTGCAGGCTGCTCTCGCCCCAACAAGATAAAACCAACATTGACCCCAAAACTTTTGAAGAAAGAAAGTTTCTTGAGCTGCTTTTTCCTCAGTTTCTGCTCTTCAGCTCCTCTGCACAGGCGCCTTTCATCAGATCAAGAAGACGGATTAATTCAGGTGAGGAAAATGTCGCGACTTCTTGCAATCACACGACGCTGCACGGATCATCATTGAATAATAAACTCTGAGACGAAGTTTCAAGGTCGGAGAGGTAAAAGTACTCAGATTACAATTTAGGGCTAGCTCAGCCTACTCTGCAATCGTCAGCAACCGATTTGTGGGGAATAGTTTATCCAAAGAGTGTATAACACTTTAATATTTATTTTATCAAAGTTCGAATATTTAAGAATATGATCTTTATTCAGTATCTAAACATCAGCCTATAAACTACTATGAAACATTGGTGAAGGACTTCAGTTTTGCAAAACATGTGCAAAACATGTGATACAAAGACAGCAACTGTTGTTGGTGTTGTTGTCGACTTCAGCACATGTTCCTGTTACTTTCTGGTGGATCTTCCCTGCTATGAGAGGACCCACCTGCGTCCTCAGTAGGTTTCCTGTGGAGGGCTGGTTCCCCCATCAGGAAACAGCAGACAGGCTGGTCATAAAAGGTCCAACCATCTTCCTAAACAGGATGGACAGAAGGAAATCCACCTCCACTATATGAAGCGGCACAATCCAACAAATATGCAACTGACGCAAAATGTCAGAATATCACGTTTCCATGGGGAGGGGAGCCAACATCAGGTTGTAGTTTGTGGTGGTGCAGCCGCTGCTTCATTTGTCTTCATAAACACCCTTCAGGCTTTTTTACAGACCACAAGCTCAGTATCAGACAGCTTTGTTTCTTCTGTTTAATGCATTAACTTAAAAATAGAGTTGAGTTAATTACACCGGGCACATAAAGAGCCAGACAGGGCAAAAATACACTCAGTCTTCATACTCAAACAAAAACATCGAGGCTCTGAAATGACATTGCTCACCAGCTGTTTCTGTTCTTCAGAGCAGCAACTTCAAAAATCTAATTCATCTCCCTCATACACACTAAAATATCAGTAAATGAAGGAATCTTTTTTGTAAACTGGTACAAAGTTTAAATACTTCTGCTAAAAATGTAAATGCTAAAAAAACATTGAAAAAATAAATACATGTATTCAAAAAGGACTCGATTGCAGTAACAATGTGGTTGTACTTCATTACTTCACACCTCAGTTTATAACATATCAAAACGTATTCTGAATGCCCACGTTAGTGTGTGTCTCTTCACACTGTCATGTTGCGTTGAATGACGCAGACGCACACAGTGACCATGAATGTCCGGGTCTGTTTTACGTGATCTTCTTCATGCTTTTGAGTCTTCCTGTCCTGTGAAGCAGCGAATGAGTTGTTTCTGTCTCTTCTGAAACTTTGTAACGTTCATGATTCCATTGACGTCCTCTGGATCAGTCACTACACCTGGAGTCTATCGCTCGGTGGTCATCAGGTGCAGGTCTCCTGATAGGCTCTGATGATGCTCTCGTACGCCGGAGGCGGCGTCTGCGTGACGTGGAACCCCCTCAAACCGTTGCTCCCCCAGAACGACTCGGGTCTCGAAGGCGTGGCGGCGGCAACCTGTGGCGCCGCCGACTGGGCGGACCCGGTCGACATGGTCAGCGTGGGCGTTCGCGGCAGCGTGGTCTGGCTGCCTTCCTCCGCCTCCCTGGCGATCTGGCTGCACTGGAGGAGCGGGTGGAAGGTGGAGGCCCTGAAGCTGGACTTGTGGCCCAGCGGGTCCAGGTGGTCGGGCGACGACGTCTGGCGGTGGAAGCTGAAGGCGGCGCTGACCAGGCTGTTGTTGCTGCGCCGGTCGTAGCTGCTGTTGCGGTTGAAGCCCGGGCGGTTGCGGGAGGACGAGGAGGAGGCGTGGGAGTGGCGGGGCGGGCGGCGCGTGATGCGGGCCGAGCCCGCTCGGCGCCGGGACACCCAGGTCAGGAGCACGTAGACCAGGGCGCCCAGGAGCAGCCCCACGGCCATGGACACGCAGAAGGCGATGATGAGAGGCACTGGAGGGGAAAGAAGTAGAGAGGGTGTGATGCTCCGAGCTGCTGCTGGTTTGATTGATCAGGTAGTGGTTGGTTCGCTCGCCTCACAACAGGAAGTTCTCAGGTGTGTGAGTGGGTGGAGCCTATCTGTGTAGTTTGCAGAGTTTATTTTTTGCTTCAAAGTGTATTCATCTTGTTTCACGAGTGAATTTTTCACTAGTTCATCGGCAGATTATTTCACTTATTTGAAGCCCAAAACAATCGCAAACCATCAACTTTGTACGTGAAATATTTCGCTCTTAACTAAGACGAATCTACTTGTTAAGACTCTGGTTTCTGCAGCACGAGTGTCTTTCTCAGGCTCCTCTGGTTTCCTCGCTCAGTCTAACAACATGAGGTCAGCAGGTGACTCTAAATTATCCATTGATGTGAACGTGATTGCCTGTTTCTCTGACGACCTGACCCAGGTGTACCCTGCCTTCGCTGGAGATTGACCCCATCACTTTAAAGTTCGACAAACAACAGAGGAAGACTCCGGACGTCAGAAACATCTTCTGCATTTTCAGGTTGCAGCTTCATCCTCTGCTCGTTTTGCCTCCTTCGCCGACTGTTTTTCTCGTCCGGATTACTTCAGGAATCCAGTGCAACGGACTCACGCAGCACTTCCAGAAGCACTTTATCCCCATCGACTCTCTCTTTTATCATTCCTTGGGAATGGAAGGAATTTTAATTAGGATCTATTGCTTTACCACGGTTGCAAAAAACATCTGCTTGTAACAAATTGCCAGAAGTGTCTTGAAAGATGGTGCCCCTTGACGAAATAATAACAGGCTTCCCACTTCACTGTTTACCAGTTCAAGTCTCACAAAAAAAACAACAATCTGACAATCTCAATTCCCACCAAAACCGGCAGCAACTTCCACACTCAGTTTGTTGTTGTTGTTTTTTTCCCCCTTGGACGCAGTAATGCCAACACAAGCATGCTCGAGAGGAGACGGAGAATGCAGTGGATAAGACAAATCCTGCTGGACTCGTTCCAGAGAAAACAAATCAGTTTCCCTTCCAGAGTGTCAGAAAGAGCTGAATCCTGCA
The DNA here is from genome assembly GCA_032274765.1 of Malacoctenus tetranemus. Lineage (NCBI taxonomy): Eukaryota > Metazoa > Chordata > Actinopteri > Blenniiformes > Labrisomidae > Malacoctenus > Malacoctenus tetranemus. The sequence continues at coordinate 3,951,651 of JAUESF010000019.1, read as the reverse complement.
TGTTACCAACCCACATTTCCACTACATTTTTTTTCTTCTGTTATTTTAGGAAAGGGAGGAAGCAGAGGCTGGTCAAACGTCATCTGGAAATGACATTTGGAAAAACTGGGAACAAAAAAAAAAATGACAAGCAAATATATGAGGAGCATAAAGACGCAAAGTTAGTGTTCAAAGTTAGAGAGCAGATTCTACTCTGAGCATTTACAGTTTCTGATAAGGGGCCGCGCAGAGCGAAGCCAGCTCGCTTCGTCTCCAGCAAGATTAAAGCCTGAATTCTTCTGAGAACAACAGCAGCAATCAGAGCGACCACATGAAAAAGACGCGCTTAAAAAAGAAGTTTGAGGGAGGAAAAAAAACACACACACACAAAAAAACCCTCACCGGCATCAAAAGTCTGAAGAACTTCCAGGAAGAGATTTGTGTTGTTCTCAGCCATGACTTTATCTGGAGAAGAAGAGGCGCTGATCCTCGGCTCCGGCTGACGTTCAGCCTCTGTCGCTCTCTCCCTTCTGATGGGTTTTCCTGTCTCTCTCTCTCTCTCTCTCTCTCTCTCTCTCTCTCTCTCTCTCTCTCTCTGCCTCGTCTCTTTCCTGCTCTCCAAACTTTCTCTCCTCCCTCCGCTCACTTTCTCTGTCAGTGTGTCGGTCGGACTCCCTCCGAGGGCCCAGAGGCGCACGGGTCTGGCGGCGAACTCTGGCAGCCGTCTTGTTTATGGGAGCGGAAAAACGACACTGTCACATTTCCTGCTTTTCTGCTTGAAATTAGCAACAGGAGTGGCTTATCTATGCAGGACAGAGATCCTGGAGGTGGAGAGTCGGGGTGTTTTCTGCAATCATTTCCTCTCCCATCATTTCCTCCAGGTTTGATTAATGTGAAAACGAAAACTGTCACAGCTGCAGACTCGGAGTCAGCCGTTCAGGAAGAGTCCGTCGCGCTTACTCACATTTCTCTTCCTTTTTTTTTCCAGAAATGATAAATATTTCACCCTTTCTTCACCGCAGAGCCGGCAATTTTCCTCTCGTCTTCCTGCAAAGTTGCAGCTCTGAAACTGGTCGTGAAACCTGAATCTGTAGTTAAAGCGACGGCGGCGAGTCCGCGACAGCTTGTTTTTGTGCGAAAAAGTGCAGCGACTTGGGCGCGTTTTCGATCTTTCTTGCGAGCGTGTGGATATTTGCCTGATTTTTAACGGCTTTGTTAGGGAGCTCAGTGTTTCCACTGCGCCTGCCAGGCCAGCCAGCGCTGCCTCGCTTGGATGTCTGGTCCTTTCTGCGGATCCAGTAAAAACATTGTAGTTTGATTAGAAAGAAAAGCAGCTTAATGGAGTTATTTATTTTTCACTGTGGCGATGACAAAACCTGGTGAAGAACAAACGAAACTCCCCTTGTTCCTAATTCCTTATCGCACGCTCAGCATTGTTTTAATCCACCGAATCTGCAAGGTCATCAGTGAGAAGGATGCGAGTAGTCGGATAGGTATGCATGTGATGGAGGCCGGCTGGTTTCCTTCCTCTGTTTTTGGGTTTCACGTCACCGTGCAGTCAACCTTTGAAAGTGTTTTTTCGTTTCTTGAAATAATTAACCAGGTTTTTCGGTCCAAATCTCTGCGAGAGTCTCGTTTTATCAAACTGAAAAGTTCAGCTTCCCCTCCTGGCCAAGAGAAAGAGCGAGTCGACTGACCAAAGGCTGAACTTCCTTTAATTGTGAGCTTCGCTGTTAAATCTGTCCAAAATAACCAGCAGGCACGGTGCAGAATGGCATGTGTAGCTATTGTGTTTGTGTCAGAGCCGAATCAAAGGACAGGAGTCCATCTGTTCACAGGTGAAGGACACAGTCTCTGTGCTGAATAGCTTCAGTTTGGGTGAACATGTGGGAGCGCAAGAGTCCTGAAAACCAGACTGACTGAAGATTAAATCCAGGATATAACACATCGTTATCGTAAATCAAAGTATCTGTAATCAGTGTGTTACTGTGGAACAAAGAGAAACATGCACAAAATGTATTTTAGTGGAAGATACAGTGGTTAAAATGGAGAGATCAAATGTTTTTCAGTTCCTACTGAAGTTTTCATTCATCTCCAACTCCTCCTTTGACCAGAAGAGGGCGTCATCGACCTCTCTGACCTCCCATTATATCTGTGCATGGTTGACTGCTTCCTTGTACACAAAACATGCTGATTAATTTCTATTGAATGGATATAAATGGATAAATATATGACAATAAAGTTATTTTAATGGAATATAAAACCAATTCGTAGCGCAGCAATTTAGCTGCTAATTTCAGGCCGACTCAACTCCAGCTGATGAAAGCTCCCATCACATTCAGAGGCTTTCTTGATATATTTCCTGCAGTCTCAGACAGGCAGGATGTTATGCTGCAGTATGCATCATAATGAGCGTTGGTCAGCAATCACATGAGGCAGTGATGAGTGAAAGGCAAAGCCGTAATTCATCATTAATACTTGATGAGCTGCAGAACCAATAACATTTCCATCCACTGTTGTTACTGTTTATTTGACACACGAGCGCTGACTAAAAATCGAGTAAACAAGCATCGTAGCAATGATTGATTCCAAATTAAATGTGGTTTTGGACTGTTTATTGTTGAGCAAAGGCAGTAGTTTAAAGGAAGCACTTTAGAGTTACAGTAAAGGTAAAGAGAAGTGTTGTTACTTTGAAGGACTCTGCAGATCTGTAGTCATCTCTTTGCTTCTATGTTGATGTGGACATGCAGGTCGACGGGGAACTTTCTAATGAGATTTTAGAAAACTGCTGACTGTGCATGAACCAGATTAGCACACTGGCGGTCCTGGTCCCAGCCGTGTGCCTGTGCAACGGTTAGATAAGGAAACGGATCATAAAGGGAGGGGGGGGGGCAAGCTTTGGCATCTGTTGGGCTACGACCCGGCGTGCTTTGTCTCCCCTCCTTCACCGCTCCGTCCCTGCCGCAGCCTCGGCCCGCTCTCCATTTCGCTGAATGCGTCGGGTCCTGCGGGACTCTGCGCAGCAGAGGTCACCTCGAAGCCGAGCCGCGTGAAAACGGAGGAATCAGCAGTCCATCCTCGCTGCTGCTGCTGCTGCCCAGCAGCCGGCCAATCCAAACAAATCCCTCCACATCTCAACACGCTGACACATGCGCCGTCAGAGGGTCGAAGTCCTGATTTAGTTGATACTGAATGAAAAGTTGGACTATTTTTTGTTTCTTGGACCTCTGCCTGTGGCTTTGCTGCAGCAGGTCTGCTTGGCCAGGCCTGTAATTTGTCTTTTTTCGACTGTGACCTGTAATTTCTTTGTGACACTGTAGAAAAACTTTGGTTGAGAGCGTATTCCGTGGTGACATTTGCTTGTAAAACACGAGAAACACTTTGCTGTTTTTGGAATAGGAGTTTCTTTTCTCCCTGAACTGCCAAAGTCTCAATCTTCACCCTCCTCTCCACAGAAACTAGGTGGAGGATAAACATCATAGTCACTGAGTCACTGCAGAAACAGGTGCTGATCGTCTTTTATGAAAAAGGCTTTGGGCGCCTCGTCCAACTTCTGACTGAATGGAAGCGAAACACCATCAATTATAAGAATGGAAAGAAAAAAAACATCAATCAATCATTGTTTAATATCTTTTTATGTTTTCATGCCGGCTCTTCTGTGTCCCTGTTTTTATTGGATGATGTTGTGGCCGGGGCGCTGCGGCTCCTATTTCAGCTCTTCTAAGAGCTCTCTTGAGATGATGATGAAAGGATCCGTCTAATGGGATTACACATCGCGATAAGTGCTCAGAGCCCGGTGGTTCATCACACCTCCCGCCTGCATCTCAAAGAGTGGCATCGATCGGCCGTGCAGCAGCATGTTTTGGATGTTATGTTGCTGAGGTGCTCCACTCTCAGACAGGATTCGTTTTTTTTAATTGAGTGTTTACTTTGACCGTAAAAAAAATCCTTAATTCAAGAACATTTAAGAGTTATTGAGCACAAAGGGAAACAATGTTATGAACTATTTATTGGAGCAACATTTAATGTTTATCTTCAGTTCAGGACTTAATATCCAACAGTTTGTCTCTCCGAAAACTCATTCTCAATCTTCTTAAATGCTGATTTGTTTTGAACCGCTTCTGTTTTCAACACTTGATCGTGAAGTAACAGTTGTTTTGTTGTTTGCACTGATTTCCTGCAGCTAATCATCTCCTTTCTTTCTTGTTTCACTCTTTCTCCTGCAGACCAAGCATCAACTGCTGTGAAACGAGCAAGAATGAGAGGCGCCCTCTGTCAGGCGGGAGAGCAGTACTGCGAGTCGGACAGCAGGGGGCAGTGCGTACAGACGGGAAAGCTCTCCTGGCTGCAGAAGTGATTCGCTCAGGCGTGGGAGGGAGAGAGAGAGAGAGGGAGAGAGAGGGGGGTCCTCTAAGATCTCCAGTGCACACATGCATGCTTACATACACCTACAGTATGCACTTACATCATCAATATCAGGGGAGGAGCGCTGCTGAGAGTGAGGATTGCAGCCTGCTACTGTAACTGATGACCTCAGAGGAGGAGCACAACAGCATGGCCCAGGCTTGATATCCTGCAGTCAGACTCAGGACACCAAACTACTGCAGCCCAGGCAGAGTCCTGCTGCTGCCGAGGAGGAGGAGGGGGGGCGGGGTGGACGCACGGGCGCCGGGACGTGACTTTTGGTGACCCCAGGGCAGCAGCATGGCATCGCCCCGGCGCTACGGACACTCGGCGCGGGACATTGCCAACGTGATGCAACGGCTGCAAGGTAGGTGCAAAATGCTTACTCACTCGCTCTGCTCCAAGTTGGTTTGCAGTGTTTTCTGTAGAGGTGACCCAGAGCTCAGCATGACACAGCATAAAAGCAGGGTGAGAACAGACTGATGGATGCTGTGGAGAGCGCGTCGTTAGGGGGGGGTCTTATCCTTGCTGCAGTGACCCTTTGTCACTGGAACGTTTGGTATGAGAAGGACATCATCGGATGAGATATGCAATGTCACACTCTGCAGAAGAATTTAAGGTTACAGTCAGGTGTTTTGTGGACTGTTTGCACAGATATTAGTCTGCATAGAACTGAACTGTACTGATTTTTTAGTGATGAGCAGATAAACAGACTTGTTTTGGATTCATCCTCTCACAGTTTATTCCTCTCTGGTTCATGGTCGTGCTCTGTGCCGTCTGCGCTGCTGTCTGTATGATTGCTGCACTTGCGGTGTGTGTGTGTGCGTACAGAGCGCTCGCACACACATTACAGTACAGTACGTGCACGTGTGTGTGTGTGTCTTTAGAAAGGGAAGCAGACAATAACAGAGCTAATCCCCAGAGAAGCTGACAGGATGAAGTCTATTCCTCTCTCTTGACTCGGCTGTAGCCGCAGGACTTCGTCTTATTATAGACGGTTGAATCCTCAGTCTGCTGTGCAGCTGTACTATGCCTGTACAACATGAAATACAAAGGTGCATTTTAACCTCAAGTCTGTTCTCCTAACTTCTTAACATCAGTAGGAGTTACCTGCTTTTCCTAAGAGCTCCTACCAAAATAAAAGCATGCTGCATTCAAACTGAAACAGTTTCCCTCCGTTTGGCTCGAACCAGCGTCTCACTGTGGCAGGATCACCCGTCCCTCACTGACAGGACCAGATTGATGACGCTCGCAAAGTAGCGGAGAAGTCAGGTGACGGTGGAGCCCCGAGCCAACATGGCCGCCGCCTGCGCGGCTTCTGAGGTGGCAGTTTCTGTGCGAGGCGAGAGCAGCATCAGCAGCCACGTGGCTCCCCTGCATCACTGTGTGCAGGTGTGGACGCGCTCTTTGAATCCCAATTGTGTGCTGATTGATCTAATTTTAGAAACCGCCCCCGAAGCCGACTCACCAGTGCACAGACAGATTGTTGCGCACATATAATCACGGAGAATTAAAGCAATTTGTCACCATGCGGCGCAGCGAGACTGTTTCATTATTTATGTGAGAGGATACAATCCTCAGAAATGGGGAAAAATCATCCATGAGGAAACGCCCATGTTTGTTTCTGCTGCGTAATAATAATAATCTCCTCCAAAATGATGGTTTTTATGTGCTTGCGAATGAATCGCGCGAAGCTTACGAAGCTTAAAGTGATTTCAAGGCTGTAAACTTGAACTGTAAATGAAGCACTTGTGTGTTCCTGCACTACTCTGACTGGATTGTGTTTGGTGTGTGTCTGTGTGTTTGTGTGTGTTTCTGTGTGTCTGCACCAGTTAGTGAAATCTTTATCTAACAGTTTTTACGAACAGTCGTGGTATTCCAGCTGTCTCGCCTCGCGAGCGTCGCAGATAAGGACATTTCGTGCGACTCGTGCTCGTCCTTGGAGAGCGGCTGCGACGCGGCGCCGAAGGTTACAACAATCTCAATCTCAAGTTTTGAATTCCAAATTTCCCCGAAATGTTCATTTATTTCCCGGACATTTGGGGGATTCATTTGGTAGCCGGAGATCTAATCGTCCTGGCCTCCGTGCTGTGTGATTAATGAGTCCCACCTGTTGTGTCCTTATTGTCTGCAATTTGTGCTTGAGCTGGTTACTGATCCAGCTGCCGCTTGACGCCGTGTGTACACAGACTTTTCATAGAAATAGCAGCCAAACTACTGAAGGTAACAAACAAGTTCCATTTATATTGTTGTTTATTTTTGTACATTTTAAGTTTTTTGAGTCGAGACTGTTGTGAGGTAAACACAACCTGCGGCCATTAGCGACCGTTTTGGTCTTTCCTCCTTCTCTTGCGTAACGTTCGTTCTCCGTGTGTCACAGCAGCCGGTTTATAGGACGCACGCAGTGAAGTCTGATGTAATAATGTACTTGATGTTTGGCGGTTGGCGTCCGTCTCCCGGGAGACGAGAGATGAACCTGTGATAATATCATCAAGATGTTTCGTGGGAATCAAAGAGGAGCACTTATGCTTTCTTTAATGTGCACATGAAACGGCTCGCCGCAGCCGAACACAACGTAAACGCGTCTCGGATCATATAGTCAGGTGCTGGATGACGGCTTCAAATTGAATCACCGTCACCTTTGTGGTTCACTACGTCACTCCAGCAGGTTACAGCTGGATTATTGAGCCATTTTTCACAATTTCGAAATGTAATTGATCACCTGAGAGCCGTATAGACGCATGTATCCGATGTCGTTTGTATTCCTTGTAAAGGCTGATTACATTGACACGTTATTCTCAGTGTTCTCAAATTAGCCACCTTCTACAAACCACCAGATACCATGAAGCGATCCAGTTTCTCCCCTCAGGCTCCATTTGGAAGCGGTTAGCAACGCGACATCAAAAAACGATCCAAACTTTTGCCCCACTTTTTCGCGGGCTGTGTTTCCCTCCCGTCAACCGTCTCGTTTGGTGCACCTCTCCGTCGCAGCGAAAAAACAGCAATTAGTGACACCATATGGCGGAGAACGGCGAGGCCGCTTTGAACACCTCCCAGCCTGAACTCCTCCATATGCTGTGGAATTTGCCTGTTTGTTGTCTCCTCTTAATGAGAAAAGCGATGCGCTGGGTTTTTATTCCCCCCCCCTTCCTATTTCGGTTGCTCACCTGTTTTCTCCACGGTGGGTGGCAGAGGCACAAACCTCCGCCTACGCCTCTGGGTCTCTCCGTCTGCTCACCTACCAAGTGGACAAGTTTCACCAAGTCTCATCGTGTGAGGAGCACCTGCTCCAGTTTAGGGATCCTGTGCGAGCAATTTGCTTATGAATTGATGATATTATTTGTGCACGCTTTGAGGGTAGATGTGAAAAAAGGAGGAGGCGATGTGTGGCTGGATTTTGGAAATCGCACATTGGTGGTTCGGAGGTTAAAGGGCAACGGAGGTCAGCACATCTGGAAGACGTGTCGCACTGAGAGAATCGGATGATTGAAGCAGGAGAGAGAGAGAGAGCGAGAGAGCGAGAGAGAGAGAGAGAGAGAGAGAGAGAGAGAGAGAGAGAGAGAGACTAGCTTTAAGCTCCTGCTTGCCGGCAGGCTTGGCACCCGTCCGGTGGTTGGCGCGCTGCCAGGGTGACATCCTGTGTGCCAGGGGCGACATTATGATTCGGCCGCAGCCAAGGAAGGCCCGAGCAGACGGTCACCTTGAGCCACGCCAGCCTCCTGTTTAGTTGTGACACCACCATTTATCGTCGACGGCCGCGGACACCGCGGCTTCCCCACGTGCACGCGCACGTGTCCGGGCTCTCACGCAGACACCGAAACAAACACTTGGTGTTTAAAAATAGCTGCGTTGCATCTCCTCTCCCCCCCCACACACACACACACTCTCTCATCACACCGCTGGGAGTCAGCATTTTTAGCCGAGTGGTTTAACGGACCCCCGAGCGAGTCTTCAAGGCTGCCAGGCCGGAGCGATGGCAGCGAGGCCTGAGTGGACCTCGGCTTACACTACATCATGTGTTGTTATTTATTCGCCTCCTTCTTCTGCTCTCCACAGATTGTGTTTGTGACTCGTTGCCATGGCGGCGGTCGCATGACAGCCAGCTCGGGTTTTACTGCCCTGTGGGCTTGTTTTGGTCGTGTCTTATTCAGACTCTGTAACAGAACATTATGTTTGATAAAATGGTCCATTTGTGACTCTGTAAGTGTGTGTGTGAGTGTGTGTGTGTGCACAGAACAGAGATTACTACTCTTGTTGGGACCTAAATGTTTTCCTTATGGCAACAAAAAGGCGCCATAATGAGATGAGCTTTTAAAATGCAAAGTGAGGACGTAGATTGAGATTAGTCAAGTTAGGTTGAGCTAAATTGATAGTAATTAGTTACCTGCACTGTTGGATTGATGCTCTGGCTTTCCACTTTACTGTCCAATGACACACCTGACTTTTAATGTGACTATACGTGTGTGTCTCCTTGTGTGTGTCTGTGCGCTAATGGTTATTTGTGTTGAGCGCGTGCGAGGTTCTCAGTGACAGTTTCTATTGCAGATCAGATTATAATCTCATTTGACCCGACAGCCAGTGAGGGTTTGAGTGACGTATCACAAGATTGGGTCACCGAGGGTCCCTCCCATGAAATAATGAAGGTGAGACGGTGCTGATTTACTCCAACGCCTCCCCCCCTTTGGAAAATGTAAAATGTCACACTCTCAAAGGTCAGCAGTTTTTTTCATGTTGAAGCCTAACTGGGAACACGACTTGGTGTCTTTCTTTGTCTCTCTGCTCCAAACAAGTGATGGCGTCGCTTGTTTTAGGAAGTAATGCAGATTTGCTTTATTCTTGGTGCAGCCCAGACTCTGCTGACCCAGTCTTGGGTCCACGGTGGAGCTTCTGGCCCCTCTGACTCCTCGATCTTCCTCCACCACCTCTGTCAGATTGTGGCTTCAGATAGTTTTGATCGACGCCCTGAACAATGTCCTCGCAGATAAAATCCCAACACCTGAGCTTTTGACCCCGAGACACATTCAGCTGCCGTTCCCCAATACTTGGGAGTCTCCTGCCAGCTCTTATCTTTCACCCACAGACTCCTCTGTCCTCCTCTTTTTCCACCTGTCACTGTGTGATTGGGCAAAAGGGGGAATTTCGCCTCTGGCGGTAAATTTTGCACTTGCAGGTTTTTTTTTTTTCCTTTAATAGAGGTCAGACGGTGGAGCCGCGACCTTTGAGAGGTCATTCGGAGACATAATGTGGTGATTTCAGTCCAGGCGGCGGAATAGGCAAAACCAAAGTTTTAGCTTTAATCAGCTCGGAGCTTCAGATGGGATTTATTAGAGCATGTTTCAATAATCTGTCGCACACAATGAAGGATGTGACATTCGAGGAGCACTAAAGCCTTCCTGATTCTCCCATGACTCATTCTCTCAGCCTCTTCATTGAAGTCAACACATCTCGTACACATCAAGGCGAAATTAAACGCTTTGTCAGCTGCTTGCACCTGCACGGCCATTTTTAAACACTAGATTCAATTATCGTGTTTGCAGCAGGGTGAGAATCACCATCACTTCTCATTCACCCTCTCCAAACACACGGATGAAATGTTGTTTCCTGTTGTGACGGCGGCTGCCGACCTTGTTTTTTTTATCTCTCAGCCTCCAGACAGAAAACACAACACGCCGCCTGACATCATCACCCTGTTTTGTTCTGCTTTTTATTAATTCAGGAATGTTGTTTCGTGAGCATTCAAGACATTTTCGGGGAAATTAGTCGCGGATTGTTCGGCTCTGAACAGGTGGTTGCATCGAAACAAAAGGAAACACGTGCGGGTTGCGAAAACAGTTTTTCCAGGTGTCTCTTTTTTTTTTTAAAGCAGGAAAATGGATCCGGCGGGCCAATCGCACTCCAGTGTCTGGTGTGCAACGAGATTGTCGAGACGATTCTGGCTCCGCGCCAGGTGGTGTTTTTATTTCACAGCAAAGACGGGACTTATAACTGAATTGGCTGCTTGGGCCACACTGATTTATTTAGTGTGCTGACGCCGGTCCTTTCACTTTGCTCGTCGCTGTAATGTGTGGCGAGCTACTGAACCTGGATAAAGAGCTTAGACTGTCTGACCCACTCCTGCACTCCCCCCCCACACACACACACACACCTCCTGGCACACACACACACACACAGACGTCATACACACACATTCATGAAGAGCAGCAGAGAAACATCAAGCTGGAAATATTTTTCAAAGCCAAATTGAGTCTTTCTAATGCTCTTAGTGCCACTGAGTGGTGTTTTGTTATGACCCCTGGAACCTGCGGTGGAATAGATGCTTTGTATTAGCTGCGTGTTCAGCCTGTTTGCCGTCGGTGTTAAAATTTGCTTTTATTCAGCTGAATGTATTTCCCCTGATGGAGGAGGAGGAGGAACAGGATTGCTGCTCACGGTGTAACATTGATTTGAAACAGGATATATCAGATATTTTTTAATTCTCTTTGAGAAATAAATGAAATTGAAAAAAAAACTGTTGGATTGTGATATCCAACATAACTGGATTACATGCTTTCATCTTATTTTTTTGTTTTACTCATTCCCTTTATCGTTTTCTGCCTCCTTCATTTGCCACATTGCTTCTTTTTGTCTTCACACAAGTATCACAGATGCTGGAAATGCTCAAATTTCAATATCACTGGCCTGGCTGTAATGAACCCTGTGATATTTGGACATTTTTGTCGACAACAAAGTGCTTTCTCTGCACATCTGTTCCTGAAAAGGGAGTGATGGTGCTTGAAAGAGGGGAAGGGGGTTGTTTTGATAATCACTTTGACTTGTTCCCCCCTTCTCACACTCTTTAATGTGGTGTCATTATTACTGAAATGCAATTAGCTATGCTAATGGGCTGACATTTGGACTTCCGTCTCAGCACTTACGTTTGGGACTGGTAAAAATGTGCCGCAAATGAAGTGGGGTGGCGAGTGGAGAGGCTGAATGGACACGTTTGGGCTGAGTGGAGGTGCTGAGAGGGTGATCGAGGGTGTTATTGAGAGCGAGGGCTAAAGTACCCCGGCGGAAGTGCAGAGAAGGGGTTTTTAAATTAGGAATTGTTGGGGTGAAAGAGAAGAGCTGGGATCAGGAAGCGGATAAATAAGCCATTGGGAAGAGCGGAGGGGGCAGAAAAGCCTCCGAAACCTGTGAAATCACTTTTGTGTGTCAGTGCTGCGGATTGCACCAGCACGCGCGTGTGTGTGTGTGCTGGTGAAATTGCTCGTGTGTGTGTGTGAGTATGGAGCAATTACAGGGTACCTCTGTGGCACACAACAAAGACCTCCATTTAGTGCTATGATAGCTTTAACAGGCACCGTCCCATTAATGTTTTACCACAGGAGAAAGCTGCATTACGCCAAACATAAAAGAAAGAATTTCTGTGTGGCAACATGTTTTTCGACACTTTCACTGCGACTCTGCCGTCTGAGTTATTCATGCCGGCACCGTGTGCAGCCGCCGCTCTGTAAATTTAAATGTCCGCCGGCTACGATGATATAATTGAATCGATGTATTAGTAAATTAATACCCAGCTGCCGAGAGTGTGACCTCGTACAGTAAGTGCGCGGGAGTGCCCGTCCACGTCTGACCGACCGTAATCGCGGCTGGTGAGTTGTGGAGTCATTAATAGATTAAGAGAGATCAGAGATGCTTGAGTGCAGAACAGGGTCACCCGGGAGGCTGCGGTCTAAAAGCTGAGCTCAGTGCTGAGCTGCTTCGTTTTCTCTCCTGTCTCCTCTCACCACATCGTGATGTCTCTGGTCTTTGTCTTCACATTTAAAAGAGTGTGTTTAGAAAGAAAGACTAAAACTTGCAGCTTTATTCCTCCAGAAGGTGGCGCTGTGTCTCTTTACAGTCGCGGCAGGGGCTAAATAAGGAGTCTTGGCTGCTCAGAGAGCAAACCCAAATATCCTTAGGCTGAATAGATTATAATGCGAGCAGGAGCCGCGTTATTCCGCCCTGCAGGAGGCCGTTTGTTTTTCCTTTAATGGCTGAAAAGAGGCTGTTCCTCCTCTCCTCAGGAAGCCCGGCGCCCCGCAGACATACCTGTGTGAGCGCCGAGCGCTGACCCGTGTCCAACCTCCGCAACCTCAGTCAGAGATCTGGTGTTTTGTTGGGCTGCCAGGGGCTCCAGTAGGGATGTGGACCAGCTGAGGTTCGTTCTTTTTTAAACCCCCCCCCACCTCCATCCTTCCCCCCCTCGTCTTTTTTCCCCTCTTCTCTCCGAGAGACGGAAACACTCCTGAGATGCGCAGCCTAAAGGAGTCTGTTGGTTTTAGTCCTACACATACAGTAGAAAATGATGCCGTCTTCAATCGGCCCCTTTCTGCTCTGCTGTGAGTGTGTTGTGTGTGTGTGTGT
>JAUESF010000019.1:3900907-3915216 GCA_032274765.1 Malacoctenus tetranemus | reverse complement strand
TTTATAGTCTTATCAAACACTTGACTTCCCTGAAATTGCCTCTATGAAACACAGATTTTTTCAAAATAAAAGCAATGCGCTCTATCCTACGTCTGCTTCAGATTCCAGGAGGTGAAATGACCTAATTTGAGTATAATTCTAGTAGTAATTTAATCTTTTTGAAGCATTAAAACACATTATGATTAAGACATGTTCTTCTGTCTGTGGCAGGATTTGTTGAACCAGCAGCAGAGCTGCAAGCGGTGCCTGTCGGTCATCGAGAGGAACCACCACACGGTGCAGAGGGCGCTCTCCAGCAGCAAAGTGCTCCGAAACCTGGACCTGTCGCTGCTGCAGAAGAGAGTTGTTGAAATCCAGGCCTCGGCGCAGGTCGGTGTCGTACGTGGCGGCGTGCCACTCATTGACTGAATCAAGCACAATGCTGATTATATTAAAGAGATTACAAGAGCATCCAAATGCCCGGGAGGGAACTGTGCAGATTAGTGTCTTCCGCGTGTGTCATTTGCTTGATGTAAGACAAATACTTTAATTACATTGTGTTGGCGAGGAGGCCCGTTATCATCAGCGCTATCGACCATCCATCCTCTCAGGCGCTGCTGAAGGAGGTCGGGGACTGGAGGAGGCAGGAGGAGGCCAACAACTGCCTGAGGAGGAGGTTTGAGGAGTCTCGACAGGAGCTGGAGAAAGTGCTGAAGAAAGCTCAGGGCTGCTTGAGGGAGAGCGGAGACGCAGAGGAATTACTGAAGAAACACACTGTAAGATCCAATCTGCTATAAAAAGATCCCTGGAAGGCTGCAGCTTATCCAGAGAAGCGTTAGTTTTATTACCTTGAAGGAGAGCGGAGTTGGAGACTGAATTCTCTTGTTTTGCTGCTTTGTGGCGCAGGATTATTTCGGCCAACTGGACCAGCGAGTGCTGAGCGTGTTCCTGAAGGCGTGCGACGAGCTGACCGACATCCTACCTCAGGAGGAGCAACAAGGGCTGCAGGAGACCGTCCGCAGGCTGCACAAACACTGGAAGGTCAGAGGTCACCCTGCTTTAACACTCTCACTAATTACTGTACATCTCTGGAGGCGCATACCCAATACTTCATTAACTTAACCAGAGAGACCTCCGACACCATGACGCTGGTTCCAATTAACATGAACTAGTCGAAGCCAATCGAGGCCCTCTCAGCGATCACTCGATGTCCCGCCTCCTGGGGACGTTTTGTCTCTGACAGGTATGATATGATGCTCAAGCTGAGGTGTCTCTTTGACAGGACGTCCAGGCCGAGGTCCCGTCGCACCTGCTCCGCCTGAAGGTGGAGGTGGAGCAACAACGAGTGGCTCTGATTTTACAAGACTGCCGAGCGGAGCTGGACCGGGAATTGCGAGCGCTGTCGGGCACCTGCACCAGCGAGCGCGTGATCAAAGAGCACAGGGTGAGCCGCGGCTTTGGAGGGAACTTAAAACAGATTAAACCGAGAGGGAGAGAAGAAAAACGAAATCACTTAACGTCACCCTCATAAAGCCTCTCACGTTTCACCCTGGGTTTTTTCAGACTTTCTTCAGGGAACGCAAACCTCTGACTTTGTGTGAGAAGAGGATTAGAAACATGGAGGATCTCTGTCATAAACTGCCTGACAACGACGCAGCCTATCGAACCCTCGACTCCTGTCGAAGGGCCGTGGAGGAAGTCACCGAGCAAATAAAGAGTCGCCACCTGACGCTGGAGCAGCACCCCGACAAATGGAAGGAGTGGAACGAAAGGTAGATGTCCCCTCGAAGACGCCATCTCCAAGAATTTCCAACTTTAGGTTTAAACTCGATGTTTTTTCTGCTTCTCAGGTTCTGTGAGCTTTCTGACTGGCTCTCATCTCAGAAGAGGCAGGTGAGGCTCTTGAGGGAAACAGCAATAAACTCCAGGCATCAGGAGCAAGTCGACGCTGCCGTTCAGGTGAGCCGTCAAGGTTTGTTTTTGTGCTGAGATTGAGCGCCGTTTCAAGCCCGTTCCGCGTCTTTAAAAATGCATCCCACCACCACCCCCCACCACCACCCCCCGCCTCCTCCTGCTCGTGTTTCCAACAACTGCAGGCGCTGCAGGAGGCGGTGGACAGCCGAGAGGAGAGCCTGCTGTGGCTGAAGAGCCGCCTTGCTGGGCTGTCTGACGTTAGCTCTGAACTGGAAGTCCAGAGACAGAGAACAGCGTTGGCCAAACTCTCAACTGACCTGCGGGCAGTTTTCTCTTCACTTTGTCAGGTACTTTCAAAAGGAAAAGTGGATCTCAGTGTTGAAGGTCGAACAAAATGTGATGCTCGGCTTGTCCGTCACAGCTGGGTGAGGAGGGCTCCACGATGCTGCAGTACGAGGAGCTCAGGGACGAGGTGCACGTCGCTCTGGAGGAGGTGTTGAGGGCTCGTAAGGAGTCAGAGGAGCAGACCAGCAAGATCCTGAACGCTGAAGGTTTAGAAGAGGCCAAACAACTTTACCTTATTCACCAGGTGGGTCCAGCATCTCCTGCTCCTCATGAGGAAATTCAGGATCTCTGACTGTAAATCTCCACCTGACAATGATTTCTCGTCTTTGTCTGTTACAGCAACACTTAAAGCGCCTGCATGCCAACAGGAGGGAGGCGGAGCTCCTCGTGTCTCACTGCCGCCAGCTCCAGAAAGGGGAGGTGCTCAGCCAGAGTCTGAGGGAGCTGGAGGGAGCGTTCAGCGAGGTGGACCGCAAGTCAGAGGCGAAGGAGCACAACCTGCAGGTGGACTCAGTCCCTGGGACACATTGAACTTTCAATTAGACGACACTTATACGAAATCCTTCGTATTCTCGTGTTCATACTAAGTAAGCATCTCTTAATTCTTTATCTCCAGGCAATTCTGAGCTCCTGGCAAAACTTTGAGGCAGAGAGAGAAACAGTGTGGAGTTTCATCAGCAATACAAACAACGAGCTGCACAAAGAACTTATTTTCAACAGCTTGGGCAGCTTGAAAACTGAGCTGGAGCGTAACAAGGTGTGTGAGCACAGTGTATCTGTGCGCATGTATCATCCTGCGTCTATTTGCTGATATATTAAACAGAGACTGACGCTCTCTTGTCCACAGGAGCTTTTCACGAAGGTGGAGGAGTTTTCTGTTCGAGCCGACCTCCTCTTTGAGATAGCAGCTGATGTTCAGCTTGGTCCGAAGAATCAGACTCTGCTCCTGCAGCAGGCTCAGTCCAGCAGAGACGGCGTCCTGCAGCTTCAAGATCATCTCAACAAAAAGTGCGTCTCACTCTCGCTTTAAGCCGAATGAACCCTGAATCACTGTAAATCCTCCTGCAGCATGTTGACTGTCAGTTTTTGTTCTCTGCAACATCGAAGGTTTAGACTCCTGCGATGTGAGGCCCATATTTATACTGTATGTTTCTCTCTTGACCTGCGAGTTAGACTCATATTATTGTGTGCTTATTTGTTCTGCTTGGTGCACTGACCTTGAGCTCTCGTCTGATCCTGCGCCTCGCAGCGTGGTCCAGCTGGAGATGATGTGTGTGTGGTGGGAGCGATTCAGCGGCGAATCGGAGGCGTTTAATCTGTGGATCAATGAGAAAGAAAAGGAGCTGGAGGCGGCGGCCGGCGCCTCCTCCTCTTCCTCCTCCCCCTCAGATCCCCTTGACAAACAAATCAGCATTGTGGAGGTATGTCAGGTATATCCTATCACTGCATTTCATTATGGGCCTTGTTTCTGTGTTTCCAACGATGCAGATTTCCTCAGACACATTTTACATCCAAATCCAGATTTTTCACCGCTGTAATGGCTCCAGTAATCTCCCAAAATAAATATACAGACACGTTTCCAGTAAATTCTCATGGAACTGGTCACATTGCTGTCTTGCTGTAGTTTACAGTGTCACAATTATTAAGATTAGAATCAAATTTTAATCTAACCCCAAGGGGGAAGTAGGTCAGAGCTCCTGCAAGGACGAGGATATTGAAAATAAAGTGATCTAATAAATGAAATATAATCTCAGCTCGGCAGACTGCAGCCTTGTCAATCTCCTGACGGGTAACCGGATATAACAAATCCTGAGGCTCCTATTTGATTAGCTGTAAACACATATGCGTCTGAATGTATTGGATGCTTCTGTTTCGGAGGGATTTTTTTCCTCCCTCGAATCAACCTTCATCCTGTCAAATTTCCTTTCTAAATCCTCCCCTAAATTCCCCCCCCTGTTGTTGTTGGACCTCCTCAGGGGCTGATTGAGGGTTTGGAGGAGAAACGAGCCGCCCTGTCCCACATGGAGTCGGACTGCGAGGCGCTGGCCGGGTTCGTGACCCCCGGGGAGGCCGGCCGTATCCGTGCGCTCCTCAGCCAGATGAGGCGCTACTGGGACGAGCTGAAGGGGAGAGTGGAGCAGCTCGGCATGCAGCTCCACCAGAGCGCCTCCGACAGGCAGAGGTGCGCCGATAACAGCGAGCAGGTACAGAGCGACTCTCCAAACAAAGAGGATATTTGTATAGGTTGTTCTTTGAGTTGTAATATTGACAAATGGTTTGTTGAAAGCAGGTCAAGAAAGCAATAAATGATCTGAAAGAAAGAGTGGACAGTCCCATCACATGCTGCACGTCCTCATCAGAGACCTACAAAAGCCTCCAGGATCACATGGTGAGAAAAAAGGGGCCTTTTGTCCTTCGTTTATGAATTTGCTTAGCGATACGTGATGTTCAAAGGTTTGCTTTGTAGTTGATTTTGAGTTCCTTTACACGATCTCCAGGAGGTTTGCCAGAGTGTCGAGCAGCTGAAGCCCAGGCTGATGGCTCTGTGCTCGGCCACGAGGAGGCTTGGGGAGGGCGGACCGCTGGAGGACGAGGCGGCTCACCTCCAGAAGCAGCAGGGGCAGCTGATGGCAACTGCTGCAGAAAAGCAGTCGACTCTGGAGAGCCTTCTGGCTCTGTGGCAAAGGTACAAGAAACAGGGAAATGTCCTCTTTTTTTTTTCAACTCCCTAATTACCGAACACACGTCTGAGGCACATTTCTCTGTTTAGTCACGCTGCATTCAAAAAATGTCTGTTTTATCAGGTTCCAAGTTCCCAGGCCAGTTAATCTGCAAATCATCTTATTTCTGACTCATGCTCCACTGAGTCAAATCCTCTTGTTTCTCTGAAAACCTTTTGTGCTCGCCAGGCAGGGATCCTGTTGTGTAAATAGGAGTTTCACGCTGCCTGGACCTTTTTCAAAGATTTCACAATTTACACTCATGTTATTACTCCGTTATATAAGAGCACGCCTTAAATCTTATATCCTGTTAGGACCTTTGTGAGAGAGTTTTACTGAATTTGTTCAGGACCTTCGTGGAGAGGCGTCACATTTTGCACGGTGGGCTTGAAGCTCTGACTTAGTCAGAAGTAGATTAAGAAAAACATAAAGACTCCTGAAACTGCACAGTGCTTTTATTTTGAAGGCTCCTGCCTGGTGCGACTGTGTGTTTCCGGTGGTCAGACAGACGCTCTGATTCAGTGAGGTGTCCCTAATATTCTGCTCCTCCTGCTCGTCATGCAGAGGCTGATTTGTGCTCATGATTTCCTGGTAATATATTCCAGCAGAGGCACGTGGAGCTCAGGCTTGTTCCTCTGATCAACCTTCACCTGTGGACTAATTGCAGATTAACTCACACATCAAGTTAAATACGTGATAACGTGTTAACTCGCAGATATGTCGGCATCACACGGAGTTTGGTCTCCCGTTTAATCCCGGTTGCGCTGCCAGCCGCGGCGCCGCCCTGCTGAGCTGCATGTCTGATGCGCGTCCTCCCCAGACGGAGAAACGAGGAGCGTTGGAACATCGAACAAAAGAGATATCGGGGGAAAAAATCAAATTGTGTATGAAAAGAGACTTTTGAGCAAAAACTGCTGATGGATCGCGTTTATTTTATTCCTCCTTTATGAGGCTTTTTTCCCCCGTTAACGACGGCGCCCGCTCACACATGCATCTGATTCCCTTTGTACAAACACTGCTATTTTCTCCTGTATTGTGCGCGTGCTCTTTATGCTGAAGCTTCCTCCTTTCTCTCTCTAATTTCCTCTTTTTTAATCAATCCCTCATCTTGGCGTGACGTAGGAGAGCGAGATCTTGTCTGGATCGTGTTCTGTCTGTCTGTCAGAGTTTTCCTATTCCTCCTCTAATTATACGCTTTTATTTTTTTATCACGTTCGGTGCCAAACAATAGACACTAAGCAGAGGGATTGTTTCCTCTTTTAAAGGAGAAAATAATGAACCATTCTTGTGGGGTCTGTGTAACTGTTCCAGCTTTGTCTGGTCTTATATTTTGGGATTTTTTTGGTAAAAAGTTCAGCCGGGTTTGTTTGTGTGTCTGTGTGGCGGCGCCTCATCCTCTCCCCTGCAGGTATATGTATGAGGGATTACTCACAGCACTGGGTGCTCTGCTGAGATATGGCTGCCCCATTATGACCCTGTCACTGATACTAAGCCATGGTCAGATAAAAAAAGTGACACACAGGCAATATCTCTGTGTGTGTCACTGTGTGTGTTTTACACTGTCACTGTCTGTTACGCATCTACTAGAAAATCAACATGTATTGTTGCTGTTTAGGTTTTTTTCTTTATTTTGAATCTGTGCAACATTTATTTGCAGATATGAAAAGGAGAATTCCTCCATTAAGAGCTGGCTGGCCCGATGTGAGGCTGTGTGCTGCCCAGACACTGAGCTGCTCTCTGCAGATAAAGTGAAGCTGAGGACTGAACTGCAAAACGTGCAGGTAAAATCATTCCATGTCTCTCTCTGATTATCATAATAAGAACCTGATTTGCATAATTTCGATGTATTGTCCCTGTTTTTGCAGGAGATGCGGGGGCAGACGGCGTCCTACGAGGCTCTTCTTCACGGCCTCGTGAATCTCGGTCTCTGTCTGTACCCGACAGCACCCGAAGCTCGAGTCCAAGAGCTGAGCGAGGATCTGACTCTGATCCAGGAGAGATGCACCACCGTGACCGGCTGCATTTCTCACAGGTATTTCTGGGACTCTACCGACGACATACGACACCACAGTTAAGATTTTGGTTCTCAAAACCACCGCAATGTCCTCGCTTCGTCTTCAGGCGCGAGGTGCTCGAGTTGCAGCTGCAGCAGTTGGAGCAGTTTGATCAAACTCTGCTGACTCTGACTCAACGGAGTGAAAACTTCCTGTCGGGCCTGAGAAACTCTTCCCTGGTTAATATCACCGATCTTGAGGCTGCAATTACTCAGCTGAAGGTGAGAAATCAATGATTTGCTGTCAGCCGCGTTGTCGTTTATGGGCTCTGTATATTCAGGCAGTTACAGTAAGCAAGTTTCTATTGATCGCCAGGCTAATATAAATGTGTTTAATTGGCCCGTGTTGTTGCAGGAGCACGAGGTGCAGCTTCAGCAGATTGCATCGCTGAGGGAAAGTCTTCACGACAGAGAGGCGTCGCTGCTTGGCCGCTCCACGCCGGAGGCTCAGCAGCAGCTGCAGGGGTGGAGGGAGGACTGCCTGCAGCCCCTCAGCGAAGCCCAGCGTCTCCTGCTCCTCCGCACAGAGAGCCTGGCCGAGCTGAAGGCTTTCCTCGGGAAGCACCAGGCGACCTCCAAAGCGGCGCGCCACCTCCACGAGGCGGTGGAGGGCAGGGGGAGCTGGGACCGGTCCAAAGCCGAAGAGCTGCACCGCGGGATAGGGGAGGTGGCCAAAGACGTTGCCCGGCTGGAGGCGGAGGCGGTCGGGCTGGACGGGCAGCTGAGCAAGGCCCACCTGCACCTGTGCGGGGCGGAGTGGACGGGCTCCAAGGACGCGAGCCACCCTCAGGGAAGGACGTCCTGCCGAGGGCAGGCAGTGGCCCTCACCATGTGCGTGGAGGAGGTGCAGAGGGGAGTCGGGTGGAGGCAGAGCGAAGCTGATGCTCTAGGCGCCTTGTGGGGCTCCTTCAGAGAGCGGAGGGAGGAGGTGATGAAGAGTTTGAAGAAGCTGGAGGACGATGCAAAGCAGGAGGGGGCCAGAGAGAACTCCGTGCAGGCTTTCCAGAACAGGTATGCGCATTTTTATTCAACTGAGTCCCGTTTCAGGTACACAAAGGATTTTTTATAGAGATTACTTTTGCGCAGAAATAATCTAAAGAGACGCTATCATGATTTAGTAGAAAAGGAAGATTTTTTTACCTTCTATGTGCTGTTTTTTTCCACTCTAAATGCACCTGTTTATCTTTTGACTCACACCGTTTCGTTGACTCCTCCAAAACCCACACTGTGTGTTACTGAAGCCAAACTACAGATGGGCAGTTCCATTGAAACGATCTCCTGAAAAATGAGATGTATTATGCTGGAATCAGCCTGGTAATCCCCATTGTTTCCCCCCCCCCCCTGCATCTATTTCTCCCAGGCTGCGTTTCTTTGTCCAGCTGGAGGATGAGCTCCAGTCCCTGCAGCACTCCCAGCGCTGGTTAGAGGAGAAGGGAACCCAGCTGGCCCAGAGAGACAGCGAGCTGGCAGGAGACGCTCTGAGGGAGGTCGGGCTGGTGAAGGCTGCCTGGGAGAGTGTCCGGACTCTGATTACCAACTGGTAAAGACAGTTACAAAGTCTCACTTTCTGAAATCTGTCACTTCTTGCTCTCTGGTCATTGAGCCTTGGTTCCGGTTGATCTTTTTCCAGTCAGGAACAGAGCGGCGTTGTGGTCGATCTCCTCCGCCGGTTCCACCACCTGAAGTCCATCCTCCTGACTGCGGTGGAAAACGCCCAAGCCGTCGCTCACAATCTGCCCGACCATAACCACAACGCGCTGGAGGCCAAAAGGACTTTCACACGAGTCCGTACCGTTCTATGTTCTACCTTAAAAAGAAATTGTATCCAGCTTCATGTTGCACTTTTCTAAGAGCTAATCTGTTTGTAAATTTCTATTTGCTTCAACTCAGCTTCAACTGAGCAGAGACAAATAGTAAAATCTATTGTTTTCCCTCAGTCTTAAGAATCCTTCCATGAATAAAGTCTCCCCTCGATACTATCTATGTGCAATTCCTTCCTCCCTCTAGTGGCGGCCTGTTGTCACTGCTCTTCTCTCTGCCCGTGCAGCACGAGGCCGTTCAAGCGGAGCTCCGGGACAAACAAGAGGACATGGACCAGCTGATCAGCGCGGCTGAGGAGCTCCAGAGAGAGCTGGGGAAGATCCCCGGCTCCGACTCGGGCTCCATCCAGAAGGACACGGAGACGCTGAGGGACCAGTGGCTGGAAGTGAGCGCCGGCTGCGTCAGTCAAAATGCATCCGCAGACAGAAATCCTGCTTATTGTCTTGAAAAATACACAAAAGCCTGCTATCACAGAGCTGTTCATGCCACATGTTGAGAAGAAAATGCACTGAATTTTGTGGAATTAACAGATTATCCTGAATTTTATGCATCAGGAATCCATTAAATGTCCTCAAACTGACAGTATTGATTTACTGGTGGCTGGTGTTAAAGTCTGATAATGAGTATTAAAAAAAAAGTATGGAGACATTTCTGCCTGTATAAACAAACAAACATTTATAATGTCCACCGTCCAGCTCTGCCAAACACTCACACCTCAGCTATTTATTAATATTTATCTCCCTTTGTTTTTTATTCTGTATATTTTCCCTCTTCTGGGATTATAATAGCTGCCCAGCTGTGACAAATGAGACAGAAGAATAAACAAGTCTAGACAGGTTATCTGCCTTTCTGTCTCTCTCCCTCACTTCCCACTCCCACATCTGTCAAACTAATTAAGCCAAGATTTTCTTCCACCTCCCAGTAAAGCACAACACCGCTTGTTAGAGGGACCGAGCGAGCGCTTAACACAAAGGAGGTGCGGCGCGTCTCCTCCTGTTGATTGAGACGTCTTCTCTCCTGTGCTCACGCACACCGCCGCTCTCTCTCTTCTTTCAGGTCTCGGAGAAAATACGAACCAATTCGGAGCGGCTGGGCTACTGCGTGGGGCTCTGGGACGACCTCAGATCCATGGAGCAGGACATTAATCAGTGGAGCGCCGCCTCCGTCGCTGATCTCACTGACACCGTCGCCACCCTCAGTGACAAGGACAAGACGGAGGCCCATCTCGCCACCTTCCAGGTCAGAGCTGCCTGAACCGCTCGGCATCAAGGGGGAGCAGTAATAATGATTTTCCGTGTAATGTTCGGTGAACTGATCGTCGGGGTGGTTTGATTTTCCTGCACTGTGACCTCGCAGAGCGAGGTGGAGAAGAGGGAGCAGCGGCTGGATGTCCTGCAGGAGAGAGTGGCGGAGCTGAAGGAGCAGGCCAGGCTGCAGGAGACACCGCTGCAAATGCAGGTAAACAGGGAGGAAGGAGAAACCAGGAGGATTTTAATAAATGACGAGTAAGAGTCAAAAAACGAGAGAAAACATTGTGCAATTTGTAGACCACTCATGTTGGATTTGAAAGCACTTAAAAGGAACAAAAACAACTGAATGATTCTGGAATTATTTATTTTAAAAACCTGCAAATGTGTTTAATGAGTTTTTTTAATGTCTTGGTTGATGCGTTTTTGCACACTCTGCGCCTTAAATCACCAGATTTGCTTTTTGAATTACTTTGAATTGACAAGCACAAAACAAACATTCCATTTTTAATGAACTCGCCCGTTTGTTGCCCTGAACCTCGTTCCTGCACCAGGTCCTGGAGTCCGAGCTGAGGAAGAAGATGGCCCACGCGCAGGAGGCGTACAATCAGGCCAAACACACTCTGACCTACTTCAGCTTCCAGAAGCAGCGGCTGGAGGACCTCATGTCCCAGATGGCCGAGCGGCTGGAGGCAGTGGAGGGTTCCTTATCGGATCTCACCGAGGCCACTTCACCCGAAGACATCGGGACAGTGAAGGTACCACGCAGTCGTCTCCTTCGAAGGACGAGAACGTCACGATCTTTAGACAATCAATAGATCTTTCAACCAGGCTCTAAAACATACAGGTGAAGGGAATTGTTGTCAGTATTTATTATTTGTTCACTAATACGATTGGATTTTAACTAAATGATTGTTGTGAACAAATTCAAGAACAACAATCTGATTTAAATCCCCAAAATACTCCAGAAAGATCAACAGCATGTTTCTATATCACCTATTTTTTGTCTCCAGGCGTTTTGTTCATGATCATCTTTATTTGCAGCACTTGTTTTAATCCTTGCTGGCAGATTTAAGTGTTTCATCTGGGAGCAACATGCAATCTGTATGTTATTTGAACAAGGTAATTGACTTACTTCCCTGATTGGACTAATGTTAAAGGACATCGCCTGTCCTCATTCATTACCCGACTCAGGAAAAAGATGTCAGGCACATGAAGGCAACAGCAGCCGCATCAGAGCTGCAGGACACCCTGCGACGTGCAGAGATGTAGAGATACGCTCTGCACAAAGTGCCGTTATCTGTTCTCCTCCCGCCAGCCTGTGGCCGTGATCATAAACACGCTGAGGTCTTTTTCCTTTTATGTCTCGCTCGGTTGGCAGGACCTGCAGAGCGTCGTGCAGCAGCAGAGGGCAGACATGGACTCGGCTCGAGACGCCCTGAGCGCCCTGTGCAGGTCTCACCCCTCCCAGGAGCTGTCGCGCCTCTCCTCCGACCTCACCTCCATCGCCAAGCGCACCGAGGCGGTCGCCCAGCGCTGCGCCAAGACCAGGGGCAGCCTGCAGGACGGGCTCCAGCTCCACTTCAATGGTGCGACACGCGACGGATCCTTTTCACTACACAGAGTCTAATAGACTGCATCATATTATCTAAAAAGAGAGATTACTTTTTATCACTGATAAATACATTAAGTGATTTATTCGCAACAGTTACTTGCGCCATAACTAAATCCCTGATGAGGAGAAATTAGGGTTTTATTAGCTCTTGCAGCCTCATAATCACCCAGTCAAACATGCATTATCACACAAAGCGTTGTCATTTGTCCGTGTTAGTGGTGCAACAGATTTGGGGGATGATTATCCTCCATTTTTCCCCCGAGCACATTCAGCCCGCCCACCACAGCCACACACGCCGCTCACACACACACACACGCACACACACACGCGCGCGCGGGCTGCCAGGTAAACCGATGCACTCTCGCCGCCGCGACACACACCTGTGCCTCGGAGAATTATGTCGCTCCCGTCACATCTGCTCTCGGGGGAGGCATTTCGGGCTTGTTGCCAGGGCAACGGGGCGCTGCATGGCGTGGACACGCCCACACTCCCCATCTGCCTCAACACATTGCCTCTGTGCACTCCTGCCTGTTGTTTTTTTCCCCGTCACTTTCAAAGTGTTTCCTACCTTTATTTGTCTCACCACACTTTCCTGCAGCTGGTCTGAGTATGTTTGATTTTTTTCATTCAGCGCGTTTCTTTTTTCCCACTTTTCTGAAGCAGAGCTGGTCCAAGACTTCCGGTCCTGGCTCACGGATCAGAAGTCGGAGCTGAAAGACTGTTCGAGCCAATCTGGAGACATCGCTGCTCTCAAAGCCAAATTACATCGACTGAAGGTATTTATTTGTTTTTTTATATGTAACTTTGACCTTATTTGGGTCTCGTTTCACATTATCAGCAACTCACTTCCTTTTCTCCCTCTGAAGGTGTCAGCGGAGCATAAATCAGAAGGGAAGGAACGTCTCGCTCAGGTCAGCGAGGAGGCCCAGAGGCTCCAGCTCCACCTGCCCAAAGCCGGAGCCGCACAAGTCCAAGAAAATCTGTCGTCATGTCAGAATGAGTGGAGGACCTATCTGGAGTCCTGCTCTCAAAGCCAGCAGGACTTGGAGGAAAGCATCGAGCTGCTGACAAAGTGAGCCAGCACTCGTCAGGACTTGTGTTACAAGTGACGTTTTTGTGAAATCCAGAAATTCATCTTTCCCCCCCTTCTTGCTCCTTCTTGCCTGCTGTAGCTTCGATGACTGTGTGGATGATATTCGAGACTGGCTGAAGCAGATGGATCTCAGCCTCAAGAGCGAGCCTGTTCTTGGGGCAGAGAGCCACCAAGGCACCCCCGATGCCACGGAGGAGCTGGAGCGGATGGAAAACCTCCATAAGGACTTGATATCGA
Organism: Malacoctenus tetranemus; assembly: GCA_032274765.1. Taxonomy (NCBI): domain Eukaryota; kingdom Metazoa; phylum Chordata; class Actinopteri; order Blenniiformes; family Labrisomidae; genus Malacoctenus; species Malacoctenus tetranemus. The sequence goes on along the minus strand of JAUESF010000019.1, from coordinate 3,902,192 downwards.
GAAGGTTTCTATACATACGAATGTCTGGGACCATATGTCGCACATGCAACAGCATCAGCTGGTAAGTGTCCCAAACAATAATCGATCGTTTTCTCTTGTAAGGGAGTCCATCGAGCGTCTTTGTCAGGAGGCCCAGGCGCTCTCCGAAGCGGGCCGGGGGTCGGGGGGAGAGGTTAGAGTGACGGGCCAGCTCCAGATGGAGCACCAAGCCCTCCTGAAGGCAGCCAGGGAGAGGCTGCGGGGCTGCCAGGAGAGCCAGGCCTTTGGAGACACCCTCCAGGGAGTTTGGGCCTGGCTGGAGGAGATCCAGGAGCGCCTGGGTACAGTCGACAGCACGATGGGGACCAAGGAGCAGTTGGAGCAAAGGCTGGAGACCGTGCAGGTGAGACGGATCGAGGACACAATCCAGGGAAATAGTTTCAAACTTTTACCGACTGACGGGATCATCGTCCATGCACATAATTTACATGCTTTCACCCACTTCATTGCAGTATAGATTGTTTAAATACAGTGTGGTAATATGACAGTGTACATTTTCTTAATTGAACACTAGAGGGAGGTGTTTGCTTCAGCTTCCAGTCCAGCTTTTTTGACATCTAAATCCAGCTTCATTGAGACGAGACGCTTTGTTTACACAGGACATCCTGCTCCTGAAGGGAGAGGGGGAGGTCAAGCTGAACATGGCGATGGGGAAGGGGGAGCTGGCTCTGCGCAGCTACGGCGCCGCCGCCCAGGACCTGGTCCGCTCTCAGCTGCAGGAAGTGGAGGACGCCTGGGCCACGCTGCTCGTGACGGCCATGAGCTGCCACAGGTAGAAGCATGCGCCTCAAAACCGTCTCAGAACAACGCAGCTTTTACATTTTCCCACATGGTTCAATTAGCAACCTGAATTCAGTCCTATTATTCACGTATTGTGCGTCTGGACTCTGCCAAATCTTGCAGCCCTTTTTGATTTTTGGTTTTTAATGTGCCATTAAAGCGTTCACTCATTTAGACATTTTAGAGCCAATTTATCCGCGTGCCAAAAAAAAAAACTGTCTCTCTCGGGAGCCGGTTATTTCCACCATGATAGATTCATGTGTCAATGCTATTAATTACCATCGGGTTAAATACATAATGAGAAGTATTTGTCTCATTTCTAACTTTGATTGATGTGTGTAAGTGCGTGCTCCTCTGTCAGTGTGTATGTGCATGCATGCACGTGTATCCGGTGTGTGTGTGTGTGTGTGTGTGTGTGTGTGTGTGTGTGTGTGTGTGTGTGTGTGTGTGTGTGTGTGTGTGTGTT
>JAUESF010000019.1:3884823-3900807 GCA_032274765.1 Malacoctenus tetranemus | reverse complement strand
TGTGTGTGTGTGTGTGTGTGTGTGTGTGTGTGTGTGTGTGTGTGTGTGTGTGTGTGTGTGTGTGTGTGTGTGTTTAATTGAGCAATTATGGCCCCTCCTAGAAAAACTGATCTCATTAGGGACTAAATGGTGGATGGCAAACAGTGGGTCACACATGGCGTGTGTTTGCGTTTTAAGAGGGAAGGGATAACAGGAGGCGAGGGGTAGCAGGTGAAATCGAGGTGTGTGTGTGTGTGAGTATGTGGATTTTGGCAATATTTGTACATGCAGGGGTAACAGATGGCAAAGGAAATTATAGATGTGTCTGTGCATGTTTGAACCTCCCAATAAAGGAAAATAAAGGCGCAAAAGGAAATATTTGCACCACAACTTGGATATACGCAATGCAGTTGCACACAAATACAGTTAGTAACAAACCAAATTGGCTATTTCTAGTTCTATTTGAAAGGATAAAGGAAAAAGTCTTGAATGTTCGATGTTCTGCCTGCGTTTCGGTTTTAACCTGATGTCGTCTTTACTCCAGTCGGTTGGAGTGGACGGTGTCTCAGTGGGGCGGATACCTCGAGAGCGCGGCGCAGCTTCGGTGCTGGATGGAAGCTGTGGAGCGGGAGGTGTGCGCCCCGCTCACGCCCCAGCCAGGACCCAGAGAGAAGGCCTCCCAGCTGGAGCGGCTGCGCGCCCTGCTGGCCGATCTGGAGGACCACCAGATGGCGCTGTCCAGCCTGGAAGAAAAAGCCAGGGAACTGTTCAAGAAGACCGGCGATGCCAGCTTCAACCACGGGGCTCGGACGCAGCTGCAGGTGCAGTTTGATGACCTCACGGCCTTGGTGGAGGTACGAACGATACTACTGTGGATTGTAGTACGATCACATTGGAAACATTCAGCCTCTCGCAGCCCACATAGAGAATAAAGTGCATGGTTGTGCTGGTTGTGTAGGAGAGGGTACGTCTGGCACAGGCGGTGGTGTTGGAGCACCAGGAGTACCTGGAGGCCGTGAGGGAGCTCACCGATTGGCTGATGACTGCAGGAGAGGAGCTCCACCATTGGTCCGACACTTCTGGCGACTCCACCTCGATTAGGAAGAAACTGACGGAAGTGAGGGTGAGAAAGCTGTTTTCTTTGTACATAATGGTTTGAAAATGAGAGAGAAATGAGCAGTATTTTGTGTACATGTCTGTCTACAATATAGCCACATTATCAGCAGAACATTGTAACATCGATGTGAACTCGGGTTGAGATTCAAATGCGAATGTGCCGCCTCGTTTCAACACACTGAAGACAGTGTGAGAAAATTGTTTCACACAGTCCAATTAACAGTTTTTCTCGAGCTGCACCACTCGTTTATTTTCCCTCCACACGTAGATCACACTCTGTCCTCCGACGGAAGATGTTGAGAGGTTTCTGTTGGAGCTTCCACTGCCCTTCCTTAAAAGATGCGTGTAAAATGATATCTAGTTTACTGGGTCCAAATTAATTTATCGGCCCTTTTGTATCACAGTGCGTGGTCGGGGTTTCATGCGTGTAGAGTGAGCAATCATCGAGCAATCTTGTACTGAATCATTCGCTGTGCAGCGGGCTTCAAGGTTTATTTTCCTTGCATCTGTGCCCGGTTCAGAGGGGTTGTGCAGCTATTTTCCTGTGCCGAGATTGAACTGATTACTGAATTATCTGAACCCATCTCATCAAAATGGACCCTCGCCGTAAGAGAGCGCAAATTACGCCGGGATTTGGAATTGGTTCTCAGTGTGTTCTCACATCATCGTCGAATATCTCAATCTCCCCCAAAACATTTTACTACCAATTTACGGGATCGTTTCGTGCGAAAAAAGGTAGAAGACAGGAGCGGTGGGATTAATGTCGACGCCTTTCCCACTTCAATAATGCCACACTTACATTGTAGAGAAAAGGAGGAGAAATCGATTTGCATTTAAATTTTACACTGGGGGTCTAATTATCTCATTATAAATGGATATTTGCAGAGCCATGATGATCACCACTTCAGTACGAGAGGAGATAGAAATTCCTTGTTTACGCAAGCTGGCGTTCTTTTTCATTTTCATTCACCGTTTCAAGGTTAACGTTCATATCCGTCTTCTTGTGCGCGCCAGAATAATCAGACGCGGTTTCCCCCCCTTCTTTTGAATCCCTCTATCAGCTCACTGCTATCTAATCACACTCAAGTGTTTGCTTTTCACATCGTCTGCCAACCTTCCCATTGTGCAAGAGAGCGAGGTAGGGCCTGGTGGGGGGTTTGGGGGGGATTAGAAAACTAGAAATGATGATAAAGTATTAAGACGAATGATAAGACTGGACATCAGAAGCTCCCATTCACAGAGAGACAGACATGAGAAGGGGTTGAGGCAGGAGCCACATGAGTGAAAGATGTAAGGAGCTTTAAATAGAAACGGTTGCACAATCAGAGGTTGCAGTTACCGTAGCAACTTTGTCTCCTCTGTTCCTTTAGGAACGAGTGGAGTGTCGGCTCCTGGAGGGCCGAGACCGCCTCAGCCGGGTACGTCGCAGTGCGGCGTCCACGGCAGAGCACACGGCCGCGGGAGGCTGCGAGGCCATGGACCGCCAGCTGGGGGCGCTGTCACACGCCCTGGAGCAGTGGGAGGGGGCCGCCCTGAGGGCCCGGGACGGCCTGGAGGGGGCCCTGGCCGCCGCCACCGCCTCAGAAGAGGAGTACGACCGTCTGACGGCCCGGCTGGAGGACGAGCTGAAGGAGTTCGACGTGCGGCTGAGGGGGTGGAGCCAAGAGCTGAATAAAGCCGAGGGGCGGAGCAACGGCGAGGAAGCAGTGGAAGGATGGCAGCTGGCTAAGGTAGCACGAACTGCCCCAAAAATGTCCACAGATTGTCTGAAGGCTTCACTCTTTATCTTCCCGAAACAGTTTCTTTAAAAATAATGAATAAAACTTTGTGGGCTTTGTAAAAACTGACAGTTACTGCACAAGTGATTAGCATTGTTTAATGCTAAATCCCCACAACACACAAACACACACGCAGTGTGTGCAGCGCAGACATACATCCTCTGCATTCAGCGCCGTCTGTCAGTAATTATCCATTCTATTTGTAAATCCTAAAAACAGATTAGTTTGCAAATCAGCTTTGCTGGAATGACGGCGGAGTGACAGCCGCAATCCCATCAGTTTCCCTGCTTTTTGTGCTCGTCCTGTCGTCCCCTCCACTCCTCCTCCTTTTGTTTTTCGGTGCCATTATTCCCCGCTATCTCTCCCCTCCCAAATACTCTTCATTTTCCTTCTCTCTCTCTTCTCTGCGCCCCTCTGCGACTCGGTCCCACTGCTTTCGCCGCTGCCGGGGTTGTTTCTTCGATGCCTCCGCGCCTCCCCTGCTGCCCTGTTTCTAACCTCCGCAGGATGTTTACACTGTGGCAATTTCTGCGTGCTGTCGAGGCCGTGCCAGCACGTACGACCTCACACTCCTCCACAGGCGTCTTTGGCCATGCCTCTCTCCATTTTTTCTCAATTTGTGGGGCTGTCAAGCAACAGAGGAGGAGTCTCTCCCCCTCCTCCGCGCTCCGTCCCCTCCTCCTCTTTCAGCCTGTTTCCTGTGTCCAGCCTTGTTTTCGTTGCGCGCTCGTTTGTGCGCGTTTGAACCAGCTCTCGCATCTGTGAGGGCTGACAGCTGAATTCCACCGGGAGAGAGCGTGAGAGAGTGAGAGGGAAGAGAGAGAGAGAGAGAGCGAGAAAAAAAAAACCTGTGAGAGGGAAGGAGTGTGGGAGGGAGGAGGGAAGGAGAAAGAGGAGAGAGGAGGGAAGAGAAAGTAGTGAAACGACAGGAGGAAGGAGGGAGGGAGGGACGGAGGAGAGGGAGAAGAGAGCAGTGAGTCCACAAGAGCGGAGAGGGAGGGTTGTTCAGCCGTCATACGTCAGGAGGCGAGCCAGTGAGGGAGAGCCAGTGAGGGAAGGGACGGCGCTTGTACATATTTCATGGGACAGGATTTCATGACCGTGTGAGTGCAGAATGTGAGGCACGCCGAGGCGAGCAGGAGACCGTTATCCACCGCTCCTTCCTGCCGCTCTGCTCGGGGAACAGATATGCTATTGTACCGGCAGCACTGTGAGTATGTGTCGCAGCGAGCTGCGAGCGCGCGCGTGTGTGGATGTGAGAAAAGCGAAGAAGCAGGGAGCCAGCATGTGAATAGGAATGTGAAGGCACTTATTGAAGGGTGTCATGCAGATCCGTTGGGCGCGCATCTCTCTCGACACACACACACACACACACACTCACACACTGAGCCAGCTGGTGTCTGTTGTGCGTTGTTCAGGATCTACTGGAGGGCTTGCAGAGCGCCGAGCCGATGGCAGAGAAGTTGAAGGGCCAGCTGAACGACCTGGTGCGCTACTCCAGAGACTTGGGCTCGCAATCAGACCGGGTCACGGCGCTCATCAAGCAGCACAACAGGTGAGAGGACGCTTTTCAGCCGCGCGCGTGGGAGAGCAGGAGTTTTCTGCCTGCTCACGTCGACCGTTTGGAGCGACGGCTGTGATGCAACAAGGCTGCCGCCAATTTTCTTGAACATGTTTGGATTTGAACCTCCTTCAAATTTCAGCTATAAATTGACAATTCAGACATTGTCAGCCTTTCGTTTTTCTTACAGAGAAAATGTTGATGGTCATTGTAATGTCACTCAGTTTCTTTTCACTCTTTGTTTACTTTTTGTAACGTGCTGACTGCAAACACTCTCCGTTGGATGTTCTCATAGTTTGGTGCCACATAGATCATAAGTTATACTTATAATATAACAAGCATGACAGGTGCAAACATTGACTTGGATTCACCCTCAGTGTCAGTTTTGTAAATGATTTCTACAAACATTTAAATATCATTATTCGTGTTATGCAAATTATGTTGAGATATAATGACAAGAACTGTTGACCTTAATAATTAGATGTGTTTGGACTAAAAAAGGGAACTTCCTGAATATAACAACAGGAACAAAAGACTTCTTTAACATACACATGCAGCACATGTTCTCAATCTGACAAGCTGTTTGTGTGTGTGGTCAGTGTGTGGTTGCTGTGTGGTCAGTGTGTGGTCGGTGTGTGGTTGCTGTGTGGTCGGTGTGTGGTTGCTGTGTGGTTTGTGTGGGTGTCGGAGGTTTGGCGTGTGTGGCAAGGTGAAAGGTGACGGAGAGCAACACAGCCACTAGTTGCTAAGCGACATTCAACCGCCACTCCTCACCTCCATCCGTTGGCTTTGCTTTGTGTCCTTGTGCGTTTTTAATTTTATGCAACTTTGAGTGTAATTTTTTGTTTTTGGCAGAATTCGATACGTTGAGAGGGGCTTTTTTTTTCTCTCCCTCTGATACATCGTGTGCTTTACTCTTTTTACTGGGTTTGTAATTGCCTGCTTTGAACCCACAAGTGGGCCCACGTTCACCGAGCACTTGTTTGTAAAAACACCATGAAATCCCTCTTCAAAAGGACGACATTGTCTAGAGAAGAGCACGTGTGCACACAAGCCCGCTCTCTCCATACAATAATAACTTCTGCAGCGCCCCCATTGATCTGCTTGCTTTCGCTTTACCGTGCTGCACTGTGACGAACGGTTATTGGCAGGCGACCCGGGTGGATTCAACTTGTTGGAAGCACTCTGGGTGGTAATTGGCTTCGGGTGCCGATTGGCAAAAAAAACGGCACCTTTCCTCATTCGCGTGGCTTTTTAGGCGCTGATAGACTTGGCCTGCGTGCTCTCTGCACCTGTGCTGCATTAAGCGCTGCAGGAGGAGGAGTGAACCAGCAGAGTGAAAGAAGAGGGGGGGAGAAAAAGAGAGAGAGGAGGGAAAGACAGTACACTCCCCCCCTCTCCTTCCTCTTCTTAGTTGATGCCAGATTTTGTCTGTCACAGCAGAAAAAAAGTGCTTCTTCTCCACCCGTGCGATCCCCACTGTGTTAGCCTTTCATGCCCTCATCACCACATTAAAACTCAAGGGTGTTTGTGTGCATATGTCTGGGCATCCATTAAACTGTGTGTTTGTGTGTACTGAGGTGTGTTAGAGCGGGGAGTGGGGGGCGGGGGGGGGGGGGGGGGGATAAGGGCGGTGGGTGTGTTTTTGCTTTGTTTTTTCATGTCTCCCTTTGGACGGCAACTCTTGCCTAAACAGCTGCGCACCTTGTTTTCCTGCTGTCATCCTCTCCATCACTCCTTCTCCTTTAACCTTCACCTCCTGCCCGCTTGGTGGGAGACGCATGAATTTCTCTCTCCTCTTGCCCTTCACCTCCCTCATTTTCTCATCTCGATGCACATTTGTTTGCATATGCTTGTGCAGTTGAGGGCTCATTTTGCATTTTGGCTGAATTTTCTCTCTTATTTTCACAATTTCAGTGATTTGAATGTAGAAACCTGATTATGACCAAAAAATGATTCGAAGTGAAGCATTAATGAGGCCTGAATACTAAATGATGTGTTATGTGAACAAAAGACTAATGGCTCTAGGTGTATGACGAAGACCTGATGGAAAACTTCAACCCTCCTGAACCTCGGTGGCGTCGCTGAGACTGATTGCTGTGATCTCTCCCTCTCGCTCTGCCACATCTCCTTCATGTCACCCTTTTCCTCGGAACACGGAGCTGTCATGCCTCGTTCCCTCTGTCTTGTCACCCCGGTGAACTCTTGCCCCAGTCATATGTTGCCCCTCACCACCCCTCCCACGCTGTACCCCCTACCACCATCCCCCACTCTCCCCCGTTGCCCCAGCACTCATTCCTTCCACTTCACCCACTTTGCCATTTCTCCACCTGCCCGTTTCTCATTCCTGCTCAGCCTCTCCCTCCTCCACACGCTGAGGACAGTATGGACGGTATCTGTGCGTCTCCTTTGTTTTGGTGAACACGTGGACGACAGGCAGCGAGCTCCTCTCTCTGGTTGTTGCCACTTTCTGTGTTTCCTTGTTTTGTACGGCTCCAGATTTCACCCTCTTGTATTTGCCCCCCCTTTCTTCTGTCTCCCCCCCCTCTCACAGTCTCAGCCTCCGTGCATCCAGGGAGTGTCAGAATAAGGAGCGCTTGTTGGAGCAGAGGTTTCGCGCCGCGCTGAGAGACTTCCAGCAGTGGCTGGTTAATGCCAAAATCAGCACCGCCAAGTGTTTCGATGTGCCACAGACTGTCACAGAGGCCTCCACCGCTCTGCAGCGGATCCAAGTAAGACATACACCTTCTTTTCTCTTGAAATCTTACTTCCTGCAGACAGCTGGGAAACTCTCACTGCACTGTGAATATATTGCTGACTAAACTCACCTTACTGAGACGTTGTTTCATTGCCAATTTGCACCTGAAAAAGCACTTTTGTCACATGAAGATTATTAAAATATTGTTGCTATTGCGCGTTTTGTTTTGACAGATTATGAAACGCAGAACCTCCTGTGAGCTAAAACGGTTCGTCCCAGAGTAAATCTGTCAAACACCGAACCACAAATGTATGGTTTTAATCACGCTTCTGTTTTTTTATTCAGCTACAAAATTTATTCAGAGGCAGGTGCTCGAACAGAAACAGAAAGGAGGAATTTATTTGTATGGAAATGTCACTAAATGAATAACACAGCCAATAACGTGTTGTAATGCTGGTGGGGATGGTGCAGGGTGTGTGGCAACACTCATTTCAGTGCTCGTGGCGGCGCACAGGGTGGTTGTTGGCTCTCATGTGATGGTGTGAGTGTCGGTGGCTGTTGATTGCTGGAGGAGAAATTATTCATTTACTTATACTAACCAGTTTTTGGGGGCCAGAGGAGTCAACAAGCCCCTCAGCACAGAAGTATCCGAGTCCACTCCAAAATCATAGTGACTAATCGCCACCCGACGCTGGCCAGAAAAGTCTTTTTGCATAGAGATGTCGCGCCTAGCACCGTTTGCAGCCGCAGTACAATTGAAATCATTAAAACAGGGAAATAATCAATCTGCTCCGAACCAACGACGGCTCGTCTGGGAGGCCGTATGAGCACGTTCCACCGCCGAGTGTCCTCTGGTGGGCTCGTCGGAGTGATGGGACCTGTAGTCGGCTGGATAAGCTGGAAAACGGCACACAGCCAAAGGGGATAAGAGAAAGCTCCACAGCGGGGTCTCTCTGCCATTCTCCTCAAAATATCTCTGTGTGTGTCTCTCACTCGGAGGAGCCTGTGTGTCTTTTTCTGGGATCCTGGCAGGTCTGGCAGCCTCTTTAGAGCCCCCCGGGGCCCTGGCTGAGAGTCAGCCGCTTGTCTGTTAAAGTAAACGGTCCCCATAAACCTGCGTCGGACAGTTAATTACCTCTCAGACACCTGACCACCGCCACAGTGCATCGAGATGCTGGTGTGTTTACTGATGATGGTTTATGGCGAGACAACAAGGAAACTTGTTTATCAGTCTGGTGTCGTGTAAGGGCTCAGAGAAGGTTAAAGATGATTCCATTAAATCACTTATTTACCTGGGTGATATTCACCTTCTCACAGGAGGGAGTCACTTATTAACGCCAGTTTGAAATGTGAAGTTTTAAAGCTGTGCTGGGAATAAAATCTCTCCTCAGAAGTTCAGAATCTCTCAGCTTGAGAGACATTTCATAGAGAATATGCCGGCAGCAGAAAGAGGAATACGGAGGCAATCATGTTTTATTTATTATTGACTTGGTGAGGAATGTGGAACAATGTTTCCACATGGCTGACCTCCAGGAGGGCCTGCATGGGAGGGGCGGGGGGGGCATCCATTGTGCCACGCTTAATTGGGGGTATACAGTTACACTGGCGGGGTGAGAACGGTCGGAAGTGTGGATGAGTGAACGAATGCAGAATGGAGAGAGGAAATAAAGAGGCTGACAGATAAAGAGAAGAAAAGGAAAAGATGCAGACTTTGTGTGCTTTGCCTCGACTGTACCAAGTGTGTGTGTGTGTGGGTGTGTGTGTGTGTTTGGGAGGGCTGAACCTATAGTGTGTCTAAGTGATGTGCTGACTGCACAGATGGTGGAGCGGTCCCTGCTGCGCTACTGTCATCAGCTCAGCTCCGAGGGAGGGGCCTGTGTGTATGCGTGTGTGTGTGTGTGTCTCTGTGTGTCTATGCCGTATATGCATGCGTGTCTTTGTGTGTGTGTAGGTTGTCAGTGGGTGGGTATAGAGGACCCCCTGAAATCCGACACTTTTCAGGCTCACTGACTTTCCTTATCTGTGATTGCATCCTTGGGTCAGGCCCCGCCTTCTCTCTGAGCGTGGAGAAATGGTAATGACTCGGTCCGCTGTAATTACCGCGTTTCATCGTGTAAAGTCAGCTTTGTATGACATTGAGAGAAAATCTGCTGGCCAAGCAGGAAAAAAGGAGGGAAAGACTTTATTTTATTTATTTAATTTCAGCTTCATTCAACCAGGAAATCCACTTCAAGCCTAAATCCTTCTTGTCCTGTCAGACAAGCCGCAGCACAGTCCGTCTTGTTACCCTTCAACCACCACAAAGATCCACAAAAGAAGAAAAACAGAAGTTGAGGCTTGTCACTCAGTCAATGCCCCCCCCCCTCATTCCTGTCACTTTCACCCCCCCTCCCTTTGTGTGCGTGTTTGCGTTAAATAGTCACCGCTCCTTTGTCTCTGTCTGTGTATCCCCACAGGAGTTCTTGAATGACAGGGAGAATGGCCAGGCCAGGCTGAGTACAGTGGGAGCCAGCGGGGAGCTGCTGATGGCTGTGGTGTCCAAAGACAGGGTGGAGGGGATCAAGGCCAAAGTGGCGAACGCGAGGGAGGACTGGAAGAGTCTGATGAATAACCTGCAGACGAGAGAAGATGCACTGAAGGTTGATTGGCATTTACTGTTCGGGGAAAACGTGGGGCACAAAGGCGCCGTGTGATGAAATAAAGCTTTAATGTCATTTGGAAATAACTGCAGAGTGGATACAGCATGATTGTAGTCTCCTGTCATGAGCTGAATGACTATTGCTTCAATTTTGGTACAAAAACATGGTAAATACCAAATCTTAGACGTCTATATTTAAGGATATTCTCCTCTACGTTAACTGAACGAAGTGTTTTTGTTTGTGCAGAAGCAGGTCGAGTCTGCGTCCAGCTTTGTTTGACGATGTCATGTGCCATAATTACAGAGCTTGCAGTCCCAGATGACAGAGTTCGAGGCCAGCGCCGAGCCTCTGCAGGAGTGGCTCAACGGCACGGAGGTCAGAGTTCAGGAGAGCAGCGCTCGACTCCACGACCTCCCGGCCAAGAAGCAGGAGCTCAGCAAGCTGCAGGTAGCATTATGGTCCCATTTTTCAGACCTGGTCCCGTGTCGCCTGGGTCTCATTGTACTTCCTTTGCCCACGTGTTTCCAGGGCTCCAGTATAGCGACGTTTTTGTATCCATATTGAAGGACTTTGCAGGAGATGCACATTTTCCATGTTCCCCTCCTGCCTCCACCTTTGATATCCTCTCTTTCCTCCTCTTCACTCAAAAAACCCCCATTGTCATTACACCATAAATTGAAAATCAAGTCGATTTTTTTTTCTACGGACACTAAATAGCTCTCCATCAGATATGGATCCCTAAAGTATAATTTGGAGTCTGCGGGGAAAAAGAGAGGGACCTAATTACATTTGTCGAGCATCGCTGGATCAAAATAGAGCCGCGTCTTGACACAATAGTCAGAGGAAAAGTCCAGAAATCTAATTAATTCTCCCTCTGTCACAGCTGAAGCGCTGCGTGGCTAAAAGGCCTCTCTCAGGATGCGATAACAGCCTCCGCCACGTCTGGCGGTGACAAAAAAAGAAAGAGACGCGCGCGCGTGAAGCGTTAAAAAAGATAAAACTAACAAAAGAGAAGAAAAGAAAATATATCAAACCCATCTCAAAGCGCTGCCCTTATCATTGTTGCTATTTTTGTATTTACTCCGTCGCTGGAGCACTTCTCCTCGTCGCCTTTTGTCTGGCCCTGCAAGCAATTACATTTATTCTGCGAACACCTGACGTACGACACAATACAAGCAGGCTTCAGTGTCTCAACCTGTGTTGGCAAAATCCTTCCTGCCTCCTGTCTGCATCACTTTATCAGCCGCCGTCTCCTTCACCCGTCACGTTTAACTGAATAACAGCATTTCTAATTAAAAACGGACTTCAGGGGAAACACTGCTGACGGCTGTTTTACCGTGTTTCTCTCTCCTCTGTTTTTATCCGTGTTCTCTGACGTGTTCTTGTTCCTCTGTGTGTTCTTGTGACATGTTAACTCGACTCCCTCCTCTCTGTGCTTCTCACACCTCCTGCATTTGCTCTCACATAAACCACCTCTTTTTTTTTTGTTGTCGTTTTTCTTTTTACACACAACCTCCCCTTCCAATCCGTCACTCCTAACCCCCGCGCTCACCCCTGTCCTGTCGCTCCATCTCTGTGTTTTTTCCCATCTCCTCCTCTCGCTTCATGCTGGCCCAGTGTGTGCTGGAGGAGATGGCCGGTCGGGAGGTAGAGCTGAGCAGGCTGAGGGAAAGAGCTCACCGTCTCTGGGAGGGACAAGCAGCCGGCAAGGGCTTCGTCCACAGAGTGTCTCAGCTGTCAGCACAGTACCTCGCCCTCAGCAACTTAACAAAGGTAACCCTGCCTCCCCCGTCCCCCTGCGGTAACCCTGTTGCCTCCCCCTCGTTCTTGTCACTCTGTCACAGAAATGCTGCTTGCATGACGCGACGTGCTTTGCCTGATTCATGTAACTCTGGGCCTGTCTGTCTGCCGCGGTTCTGCGTCTTCCACCTTGTCGTGGATTATTCGGCGGCCGCTCATTAGCAACGGTGGCTCCTATCAGCCGCGTCTCGGGTACAGAAATCACACACGAGAGGGAGAAAAAATCCTGGTGTTTGGAATAATTTACCTGAGCATAATGAGTCAGTGTCTCTCAGCTCCAAAAGGTCCCCGTGTTTGCAGCCTCATCAACATAAAAAAAGGCCACGGCTGTGCAGGTTACCTTTAACCACCGCTGCACCTCTGAAATGCCACAGCTGAAATGTGTTAGTGCTCAAGGAGGTGACCTTTTTGAAGCTCTGATTAGATTGGTCACACTCTTATGATTAATTTGATATATCGCAGAACAAAAACATTACGCTGGCGGCAGAGCGCCACTCTCCTGCCTCAGGACAATGAGGGCACCCCAGCGATGATAAATAGGATGTATTTACTTTGCTGGCTGGAAAGTGGAGGGCTATTTTTAGGTTTTTCTTCCCTCCCAGACCTGGCAACAGGAACAAAAAAAATCATTTGAAATTGTCACCATTTAAAGTGTGTTTTACTTTCTCGCAGCTGATGTTAAAGATGTGTGAGTGGCGACTGCAAACAAAACGGCACTCCGCTGTTTCGTGGAGGCGGGAGAGTCTCTGGAGATGTCTGCGCGAATGAATCGGGCCCGTCATTTCAAAGACAAACAGAGCGATATGAAGACACTGTGTTGTTTTAATTTTCAGCCCGGCGCTCCGAGATCCAATATAAAGCCGGGAAAGTGTGTTTACAGTGTTGTGCTCTCGTATATAAAGGATAAAGCCTCCCGGATCGAGCGCATTGTCGGGGAACACCGCCTCTTCTCGCAAGGACTTAAAGAGCTCCAGGACTGGGTGTGTGAGGCTCAGAGGGTCCTCAGCACCTGCATCTCCACCACCACCGACAAAGGCGTGTTGGAGGACCGGATGGTGCAGCTGGAAGTAAGATGGATGCACGACTCTTTATGAGAAAATTCGTGGGCTTTGCTGCGCTCGCTTTGAGTCCTCGGAGATTTGATCTCATCTAGGGAAATTCAGTTAGGGTAAGTGAGCGCCTTCAGTGGGCTCCACCCCCATCGCCACGATTGTGTGCCCTCAGGCAAAGAGCCCGAACCCCTGACTGTGCTTGGAACTCAGAGTATATATAGGAAAGGTTAAATATAACGAGGAGAGGTCGAAAACAATGAAGTTACAGTGAAAATACTTCTGAGGGGATGAAAAAGGGGAATTAGTAAGTGCTGGGGAAAGTTTAGGTGGTCATGTTATGTCCATTTACTGCCAAGCTGACAGCTATTCTATACATGTTGGTTCTCTGCTCTCTCCAGGCCTTGCTGGCGGCTCGTCAGGAGAGGGAGATCCAGCTGAAGATGCTGCTGACGCGAGGCGAGGCGGTGCAGAGGAACACGTCGGCCGAGGGAGTCCCGGTGATTCGCAAACAGATCCAGGACCTCAAAGACTCCTGGGACTCGCTGCTTTCTGCCTCCATCCAGTGCAAAAGGTGACCGTGAACTAATATATCTGGCATTGATTAATGGGACTGGAGCCTGTCTAGTTTCACTTGATGGATTTCACTGGGTTGAAAGGTTAAAAGGGACAATTAGATTTATAATGCTGCACGCTAAACATTGCGCAATGTGCGTTTGGGTCTGTAATGTCATGGTGTTTTATGGTCACAGTCAGTTGGAAGGTGCCCTGTCGCAGTGGACCAGCTACCAGGAGGACGTGGGCCAGTTTGTGCAGTGGATGGACCGAGTGGATGAGACGCTGGGCTGCTCGGACAGACAGTACTCTGAGATGAGGGACAAGACGGCCAATCTGGGGAAGACGAAGGTATCAGAGAAGAAAAAATATCACTTTCACCACATTTTATGACTTTTATCTCTCTTTTCAAGCTCCTGTTATCACACTAAGCGCATTAAAAATAAACCAGAGCTCCTGGTGTTTGCGGCTGAAGTACGATCAGACACGTCTCCTTTTTTTCTGTTCATTTCAGCTTCTCTATGAGGAAGTATTAAGTCACAGCAGCCCCCTGGAGACCATCGCAACAAAGGGTTCCAATATGGCTGAACACTACACGACCCAGCAGGAGGTGCAGCAGCTGCAGTGTAGATACAACGCGCTCAAAGAAAAGGCCAAGGTACTTACACACAACACACTGCTTCAGTTCCTCCTCTGCAGGCATGTGGTTACAGAATGCAGGATTATACCAAACTAATCAAGAGTAAAGTCTACATTTTGGGCAACTTGGTAACTTATCTGAGAAACAAACATTTTAACATGTCTTTTCGAGGGAGATTATGTTTCTGATCTGTCTTGTCTTTGCTTTCTTTCATATTGCAGAACTCTGTCAGTAAGGCCAAAGGTCTGGTGCTGGTCCATCAGGAGTATCAGAGGGGGCTGCACGTGTTCGAAGACTGGCTGGAGCAGGAGCACGGCTCTTTGGCCTCGCTCTCCCATCCAGAGGGAAACGTGGACACGCTCGAGAAAACGCTGCAGCAGCTTCAGGTGACCCTACTGGAGAGTTTTGCGCTGCTGGAGTCCAAAAAAATGAGCATTTTATGCGTTAGTGTAATGTGCTGATGTGTAACTCTGGCTCCTCACTGAGTGGGTTTAAAACGAGGTCTCTGTCAAAGACAGGAGTGCTGTTGAAAACGTTCCAGAGGTCATAAAAGCTGGATTTTGAGGGGTGGTTCTTCACTCGGAGGTGTTTTTCAGTTCTTCACCACAATGCTGCCTTTTGAAAATGTATTAAAGCATATTTCATGCTTCAGAGGTCATTGACTTCAACTCAAATCACACTGGAGCCTTTTTAATATTTTATATGCGACACTGCTGCAGTTTGCAATTAATAATGAGGAGCTTTTTAAAAGGGAAATGTTAAAAGACACAATAAAAATGACTTAAACCATAGTTCAAGTGCCAGATTGAGCAGGTTTTAATGATCATATCCATAAAATATTAAATTATTACATGGAACCGTGTCCCAAAAATGGTTTTGAATGGATTTATTCACATTTGGAGAAAATAAGAAGCATTCACTTGAAGTTCAACCAGTTTCTTTGTCGCTTTTTCCACTTTCCACTTTTCCACTCAATTTTTGGTCTTCCCCTCGCCTTTTCCTCACAGAACCTTCAGGACCGCTGCTCCAACGGCCAGTCGCTGCTCTCCTCGGTGCTCTCCAGCAGGGAGCGCGTCATCCCCTGGGGGATACCCCAGATCGAGGACCGGGCGCTGGACACGGCTCAGAGGGAGTGGGGGGCCTACCAGAGCCGCCTGGAGGAGACCCGGGCCCAGCTGCGCTCCACGCTGACCCGACTCCGGCAGATGGGCCACCGGTTCCTGAGCCTGGCTCAGTGGCTGGAGGAGATGGAGAAGGCGGCCAGCGTCCGGTGCAACCGGCGCTCCGACCGGAGCAGCAAGCAGACGCAGCTGAAGAAGCTCCAGGTCAGAGAGACGCGCGTCCTGCGTCGTGCTCGGGGCGTTGCCACGTATCCGTCAAAACCGTGAAGCTCGAGCGAGGATCAGCAGACGATGCGATATGTAGAGTTAGTTTGTTTGAGAAACAAAGCTATTTGCTCTCCCTCACCATTTGGCCGAGATCAGTTGCCAGGCAACCGGCAGCAGACTTCTCGCCGACAAGAAATTGTTTTCGTACTTCAGTCAACATCAATTTGATGTTCTTAGTCTTTAATTTTAAGGTGGATGAGAGGGAGAGTGTTTCATGTTTAACCTCCAGCTCATTTTGTACCTTGTATTCATCGACCTGTTGTTCCTTTATCTCTTTATCTGAAGCTATTTTTTTTATTAAAATAATCAATTTGGGTTTTTTTCCCCCAGCTCATGTTGTTTTCATTTTTCCCTGATAACGCTGTCAAATGTGATTAACTTCTCCTGCACCCGAGGCTGTTTACAGCATCTAAAAATAATGCATATGTTACGAAGTGGCAGGAATGTTTACCGCACATCCTCTGCCATCTGCTCTTTAAGATGCCAATCAAATGAGTAACGCTCTCTTTGTACTCGGAGGCTTTTTTACCAGAAATATTGAAGCATTGTTTCTTCAGACATGGGTCTGTATTCCAGTCACCTCGGTATGTGTGGTTCTAAACTAGGAACAACGTACCAGCCCAAGATGAGATCCTGTCTCACTGAAAGTTATCTGTCACTTCTTACTGTTCCGTGTTTCAAGTTAAACAGCAGCATTCCCCACTTGGCCTCCTCCCTCTGGAGCAGGAGCAGCTTCCTGCCAGTGTCAGGATGTCAGACAGGCTCCTTCCTTGCACTGAGA
>JAUESF010000019.1:3857850-3880080 GCA_032274765.1 Malacoctenus tetranemus | reverse complement strand
CTCATCATTTACAGCAGGTGAACAAGCAGCTTGACACGGATAATTGGGGTTGACATGGTACACGACCGTCTCGGCATTAAGGGCACACCGTGGTGAGAACCTCATCCATAACGGTCACCACGCTGCACCGTCGACACATTACTTTCAAGCTGTTGAGCTCGAACTGCAAATTAGCAGAATACTCGAAAACAAAGTATTTTAAGCTGCATTCGAGGTTTTGGGGATAAACTGGTTGATGTTTTCTTATTTAATTGCGATTTCTGACCTTTTAGATTACAAACAACTCATCAGTTGCTCGAGGAAACAATCAAGAAATGATTCATTTAGAAAAAAATTAACCTCTTTTTTTTCATCAATCCCAAATTTGTTATCAAGACAGAGTGTGGTGCTGAAATGTCATCACTGTATTATCAATCAGGTTTATTGGTGGGGTGTTTTTTTGCCTTTGTTGGAAAGCTAACAGAGTTAAATGCTAAATCAAGCTTTAATCATTTTTTTTCAGACATTCAGACATTTAATCTGTATCTCAATTAGCGCTGAATATGCAAATGTGCAATTAAAATAAATGAAATTCTTCCGAAATGTTTAAAGAAATCTCGCTGTGTACCAAAGCCTCACAAATCCAAATCAATGTTTAGACAAACAAAGAGGGAAACTCATCGTCCGGAAACTTCCTGCAGGTGTGTGAGGTATAACGTGGAGGTGATGTTTCATATGGAGCCGAATCCACAGTGGTGCAAACGGCAATTACCTCCATTTTCTTTGTTTAGCTCACGTTAATCACCCAGAATTGTACGAGCGCCGAGACATATTGAGTGTCGCTCGTTATAAAGTGGCGAGGCAGAAACGTTGTTATTGGAGTGATAAACAAGCCCGGTGTGTCGCATTAAACAGGAAGCGCAGACGTGTGCAGACGGACACACATCTCGTTAGATTATATTACCAACAGCCATAGCTGGAGATCTGGGCTTGTTGAAGTGTGGGGCTACTCTCCACACAAGCAATAATAGGCCGATGATGAAAGCTAGATGGCATCCCATCGAGTGGATGTCAGTGCACGTGTGCGTGTGTGTGTGTGTGCGTGTGTGTGATGTGTTGTGGTTGCCCTGGAAACCCCTGCAGCTACTGGTGCCTGTTAAGGGTCCTTATAATTGGGTCCTCCTTTCATATTATTGGCTGTGGTTTCTTCACACCGTGACCTCCCAGGCCTCTCCACAGCTCGCCGTGCAGGTGTTGGCCTACCTGATGGGTTCAAAGCCCATCAAACACGCCGGCAGCCTGGTCCTGGTGATCAGGGCGCCACGAGGAGTGAAGGACAAAGAAATCTGCAAGGCTGAGATAAATGTTAATTTCAAAGTCTTTCAAACGATGGTTGGTGAAAGGAAATGATATGAAATGACTACTTGTACACAATTACAGAGGAACAGCCCCCCTATTTTTTCCTGTGCTTATGTAATGTGTAAAATAGCTTATGTGTGCCATACAGGTGATAATACTCCCATGATGCCTACACTGAGCTGTTTTTCTGCTCTCCTTTGCTCGTAGACTCTCCAGTCGGAGCTCCAGCATGGTCACGGTTTCCTGAAGTCCCTGAGGGAGCGCGCCGAGCAGGCGGCGGGCTTCCTCAACGAGGCCGGAGCGGAAAGCTTGGGGGGGGAGGTGGAGGCCCGTCTGTCCCAGCTGGAGGAGCTGGCGGGGGGCCTCAGGCAGGAGCGCAGCTTCCTGGACCGGGCCTTGCTGCTGGCGAAGGAGTTCCAGGACCGGTACAGGGCTCAGGCCCAGTGGCTGGTGGAGACCAGGGCCATGCTCGGCACCCCGGTGGAGCCCAAGGCCGAGCTGTACCAGCGCAGGGCACAGCTGGCCAAGTATAAGGTGAGTGATTCAATTTAGATCGCTGTGCTGTAATTTTGCTCTGTGGGTTCATAAACTCGCAACATGTGGCTGAATATCATCAGCTTAATGGGCTACATGGGTGACCTTGTATGTTTCAGTCCATTAACTCTCAAACTGAATCTATTTTAAATAACTACTGACCGTTTTGAAGATTATATTGTGGTTTTTTTATGTTCATGTGAGCCTGTGGTGTGCTGAGATGCTGCTAAAGGCTCAATTTGTCCCTGTGTGTCTGCAGGCTCTGCTGCAGATGGTCCAGTCTCACGATGGATCCATCAGGTCAGTGGTGGAGAAGGGAGACGCTCTGCTGGCTTCAGTCCACTACCCGTCCATTAGAGACAAAATGACCAGACTGCAGAAGGACTACACGGGACTCTGTCATACTGCCATGGTGAGAACATGTGCTCCGATGGCAGGTGCTGTAATTTACAGAAACATTGGACAGATAGAAATCTGTCAGACGTGGTCACGCGGTGGCTTTGTGCTCCTGTAAATCATTAAAAACGAGTGTTTCTGGTTTCGGTGGCTCCCAGGCTCACGTGGAGAACATGGAGGTCCAGGTGAGGGAACAGGAAGCTTACCACAATGAGCTCCAGGAAGTCGAGCGCTGGCTACTGCAGATGTCGAGCAGGATGGTGACCCCTGATCCCAGTGTGAGCGGCAGCCTGGAGGCCGCAACTCAGCAGCTGGCCAGGCACAAGGTGATCCAACGTCTTATTTCTGAAGATGTGGTACAGCTTCAATATCAATAATTATTGTTATCCTGCTAAATTAGTCAAAAACTCAAACCTGAGTCTTTCCTTTGAAACTGAACTGAGTGAATCCTGAAGCCGAGCTGCACCAGGATCCCCTCTTGACCTGCTTTGGATTTATCCACCCAGGCCAGGCTGACACCAGACCACCATGTGTCGTGTCAGCCTGCTCTGACCTCCTGTGTCACCGGCCGATGGTGCGACCCTCCTTGCATCTCGTCTCCGCGGGACATTCTCTCTAACATGACCCTGCCTTCCCCTCCCCGTCCTTCACAGGCCATCATGGAGGAAATCGCGGGCTTTGAGGATCGGCTGGCAGGCCTGAAAGAGCAAGGAGACCACCTGGTGCAGGGCTGCAGTGACCGCGTGCAGAACAGGCTGAGACAGCAGGTCCAGGCTCACCAGCAAGGCACCAGAGACAGCTACTCTGCCATCTGTAGCACGGCGCAGAGAGTGAGTGAGGAGGAGGAGAACGAGGAGGGAGAGGAGGAGGGGCGGGAGCTGAGAAGGAGAGAACTGGTCCTTACAAGTTATCATGAAGGACGTGCATTTGCTGCATGGACGTTCGCACACACCAGCATGGATGCACATGTCGCCACAGACACACGCGCCCTTCATACCAGTGCTGGTGATATTCCAGTGGCCTCGACATCCACTTAATCCTAACCCTTTCTGACACTTCAACCCGTTTCTCAAGGCAGCCCTTCGCTGCCAGCGTAGAGGGCACAACCAATTAAGGCTGCCAAGGCGGCGCTCAACAGCAGCCGCACTCAGACGGACCCCACCAGCCAAAATCACTAACTCAATCTCCGCGTATTAATCCCCACATATCCCCTGTCAACTCCACTTTTTTTTCATGCCCGAGCCAAAAGTGGTCACACGCCACTATTCAGTAGATCTGGCGGGCGCCATAATCCAGCGCCACTCTGTCATGTTGGCACCCTCGCCGCTGTCATCATAGCTCACCTCCCAAGATACCACCTCCGCCGCCACCGCCGCGCGCACGTCCAATCTGGCATTGTGTGATCCAGCCATACTTTACCACTACACTGCTGGCGCGCCTACAACTGCGCCTCCAGTGTTACGGTGGCTGCCAACTGTGTCCCAGCGCAACACAGCTCTAATATCCTGCCTGCCACTTGCCACCATGCCAGGCTCCTCGCCTTTTGCCAGATTCATCGGGCACTTTGCCAGCATTGCCCCCCCCCTCCCTCCCTCCCCCTTTTTCTTCTCTCTTTCGGGCACTCATATTAACACTGTCAGTCACAACTTGGTGTTTCGCTCTCCCCTGGAGGGCATGGACGCCTCCACATTCAACACCTGTTAAATAAAACACTGCATGACCGCCTGCTCATCCTGCTTTTGTCATTTAATGAGTCTCTGTTTGGTCATGATTTGAGAACTGTGCGTTTTAATGTGTCACACCATCTTTTATTGGTTTTTTCCCTCCTCTCAGTTTATATGTAAAATCCTTTTTTCGTGGCCTTGAATCATCCAAATGTGTCACCCTCTTTTTTTCCACAGGTGTATCAGAGTCTGGATCATGAGCTGCAGAGACATGTGAGTCTGCAAGACACGCTGCAGCAGTGTCAGACATGGCTGAGCTCTGTGCCAGAGGAACCCGAGCCGCCCACGCAGCCTTCGCTGAGCCTGGAGGAGGCTTTGCAGCAGGTCAGTGAGCTCCACTATTCACACCTGATCAGAATTGATTGGCTGCATTATTTATTTCTCTTTACCATGTCTTTACCTCCTGCAATTATGCACCGATCCTTTGATTAATGATACGTCTTTACATGATAATGACATGGTGCTGTCGTGCCTCCTGATTGCATGAGAACACGGGCTTTCAAACAGACTCTGAGACCGATCGGAGCTAAAACAGGAAAACAATCCTTGTGTTAACAGGTGAAGCAGGAGCGGGCTCTGCAGGAACAGGCCAGCACGTACCTCCAGCTCGTGTGCTCAACGTGTGACCTGTCTGAGCCGAGGGTCAGGGAGACCGGAGCAGCGATTCAGCAGGTCAAACTGCAGGTCAGTTCACTTCAGGGAGGCTTTAAACAGAGAACAGATGTGAGCAGAGGCAGCTGTATGTCTGCAACGCTTCTCCTGACCATGACACACATCACGTGTTCTCGTCTCCAGATCGAGGAGCGCATGCTTCTTTGTGAGGAAGTGGCGGACAGCTGGAGAGACGTGGAGGAGCAGAAAGCTGATCTGGAGACGCATTTAAGGGAAACGGAGCAACAACTTCAGAACCTCATCAGGAGACCAGCAGAGCTGGAGGCCAAGATTGCACAGAACCAGCTGGACAAGGCACAGGTCTGTGTTCCACCTGTCGAGACCACAAAGACACAGTTATTGGCTGAGCTTGCATTTCTATTCTTGACTGTAATTATCCACTCAATGAGTTATTCACAAGCCAGAAAAACACGTCAGGGATGAGGAAAAGTTTCAGACGATGTCGTGAACTTGGACTCGCGTATTTCCTGTTTCCTGCAGGAGTTCCTTCAGCAGATTAGAGAGAGACAATCGGAAGTAGCACGTTTGAGTGAAGCCATCGGCAGGCTGACGGGTGCACAGGCCTGTCCTGCCCTGGAGGAGATAAGAAGACTGAAGAGAGGCTGGATGGACCTCGGCCAGCGGGCTGAAGAGCTGGAGGCTCAGAGGGGGGAGGACATGCAGAGGAGCGGCGAATACCAGGAGAGCGTGGTGGCTGTAGAGGAACTCTTCCATCAAGTGTCCAGAGAATGGGACTATCTCGCAAGGTATTCAGGTTTATGTATTTATTTAGGTCCATCTTATCGATTACTTTCACCAGAGATTGAAAGAGAGAATCTGGTGTATTGAAGGACCTGACCTGATGTCTTAAATCATTCTGTGAACCTCGTGTCACTGAATCAATGCATGTGTACGTCAGGGCTGACACAGAGAGTACGAGTGAGCATCTGGAAGCTCTAAGAAAGCTGGCCAGTGACCTGGAGGATCAGAGAGAAACTCTAGAAGATCTGAGGGATCAGCGACAGGCCATCCTCCCTCGACTCAGCCTCCTCGACAAGGAGCTGGTCAAACAACAGGTACGAACAGGAGATATTCTCAGGAATCTGTCTTCTGAAGTGGTCAGGACCCTCCAGTGATGTGGAACTACTTTGTATCTGACCAGGTGGGCCACCTTGAGCAGCGCTGGGCCCAGCTCGAGACTCTGATCCAGCAGAAGATTCAGGACTCGGCTCAGACGCTGGAGGATCTCGCAAGAGTGGAGACGCAGCTGAAGGACGCCAGAGAGTGGGTGGAGGAGCAGCGCCCGGCGCTCACCTCCGCGTTGAAGACCAGCCCGCCTCCCGATCTGGCGCAGAGTTTCCTGTTCGACCACCTGAGCGTGTGCGTGGAGCTGGAGGCCCGTCAGCAGCTGCTGGGTCAGGCGGTGAGCGAGGCCCAGGCTGTGGCCTCCCGGCTGGGGCTGAGCGAGAAGCGGTGCCTGCAGGAGCTGGTCGAACAGGCCCAGACGGAGGTGGAGGCTCTGGGGGCTCGGGTTGCACAGAGGAGGAAATACCTCAGCAAGGTAAACAGCTGGTCTGTGGATGCAAGCGCAGCTTTAACGAAGCATCTGAGGAGCTCATTTCAAAATACAGAGTAATCCAAAAGTAAGCACTTTAGCTTAGAAGCCTTTTTTTCATCAGTGTTCATTTTTGTTTGAATTTTCCTTCTCAGGCCTTCACAGAGCGAACACAGTTCCTCCAAGGTCTGGGGAGAGCGTTGTCCTGGGTACAGCAACAGCAGAGGAAGGCTCTGATTGACGATCACATCGCTCTCCTGCCTGAAGATCTAGCCAAACAGGTGGCTGCCTGCCGGGGCGTGCAGAGCGGCTTGCGGGCGTACCAAAGGGAGCTGGCCTCTCTGTGGGTCCAAGGCCGAGAGCTGGAGCGAGATGCCACCGAGAAAGAACGCGCCGAAACCCTGGCCCGGCTCGAGGAGCTCCAGGCCGCCTTCGAAACGGCGCTGCAAAAGACCACCCAGCACCTCGCCAGCCTGGAGAAAGCCCTGACCTCCAGGAAGTACTTTCAGGTGGACCTGGACAAGACGTGCCTGTGGCTGAAGCGAGCGGACGCCGTAACCTTCCCGGAAATCAACCTCAGCGGCGTCGGCGCCTGCTCCGACCTGCAGACGCAGCTGTCCAACTTTCAGAACGTCCTGGAACAGGCCTCGGAGTACGAGAACCTTCTTCTTATTGTCCAAAGAATCGGCCAGGAGATCCTCCCCACCCTCAACGAGATCGACCACTGCTACCTGGACGAGCGGCTCAACGCCCTGCCGCAGCAGTACAACGCCATCCTCGCTCTAGCCAAAGAGAAAAAAGACCGAGTCCAACAGATAATCTTAGAGAGGAAAGAGTTCGGTACGTTCTTCGAAATCACTCGAAATGCACTGGAGGAGCTTCAGGAGCAGCTTGACAATCTGGAGAAGCAGACTATCAGTATGAGAGAGGATGAAGCTCTGAGCTTGTTGACGGAGCACAGAAATATAAATGAGAGTTTAGTTCATATAAGCCCGGCTGTGAGGGAGCTCCACGGGAAGAACGAAGGGTTTCTTAGTCGGGGTCAGCAATACAGAGCGGAGGAGACGCAGCAGCTGCTCCATCTCCACAACGCACTGCAGAGGAGGAACGATCAGAGGATCACAAGCTTGAATGATTGCCTCAAAGCGCTCGTCCAACACAGCGGAGTTTTCTCTAAATTAGACTCCGAGTTGAAGTCGGTTAAAGAAAAGCTTGTTGGGCTGAAATCAGACGGAAAAACAAGTGCCATAGATAAAATCTCTTGCCTTTATTCGTTGTTGGAAAGTGTGGACGGGCTGAGATCTCAGGCCGAAGAATGTAACCAAGGAACGAAAAGCCTTGATGTCAATTTCGACGCTGCTGCCTTTAAGGAGACGTCGCTGCTGCTGGAGACGTTGAAGTCTCTGCGGTGTGACGTCCAATGTTTCGTTGAAGAAAGTGAAAAGACGATCAGAAAGGATGAAGACTTCGCCAGAGAGGTGCAGAAGATGTCGGACTGGTTGAACTTCACAGAGAACAAGCTGAAGGAGCCTCTGACGCTCTCAGGGGTCCGAGTCGACACGATCGAGGAGGAAGCGCGGAGAGTGAAAACTGTGGAAGCGGAGTTGCGAAGTAGAATGAAGGTGGTTGATGTTTTGGGAGTCAGAGAAAAGCAGAAACACCAAAGCAGAAAAGAAGCCGTTCCTGCTGACGTTGAAAAGAAGCTTCGAGAGCTGCTGCAGCTCGGAGCCGTCATTCAACAAGAAGTCACATCAAAACAGGTGAGTGTTGGTTTTATTTGTCCATCAGCCTTTTGTTGATACTATCATTTATGTGCATTGAAGCCAGGCCTAGGAATGAGCTCCCAGTTTCGTTCCACTCAACAATTTATATAAAACTGATCAATTATTGATGGTTTTAAACATGCAAAATAATGTTTTCCTGCACCTGTTTCTGCACAAGTTTATTATTAATCACATTAGAAGAGAGAGATTAAGTTCTTCCTTCATTTATACCCGATTTTCCAACTGTTTCCCAAAAATCCTCTCCTCAAACTAGTAAAAAGAATCTAAGTTCACCAAACCACCTTCTGCCTGTTGTAGCTGGCTGTGGATCAAGCCGTCTCCCTGGTCCGGAGGCATCACGTAGCGCTGCAGTCCATGCAGAGATGGCTGGACTCTGCCGCGGCTCTGCTCCAGAGGACCAGCCTCGGCGTGGAGCTGGAGGACCAGGCCGACTGCGCTCGGGAGCTGGAGGAAATAGCAGCACAGGAGAAGAGTTTCGGCGCCAGCTCAGAGGAGCTGAGGGCTGTGGATGCTCAGCTGGAGGAGCTGGTGGAGGCTGGAGCGATGAGCGAGCGCAGAGAGGAAGTTCGGGCGATGGAGATGAGAAAGACAGAGTTCAAACAGCAGATGGATGCTCACAGAGAAGTGCTGCAGAGGTGTGTGGCACATCAGTTATCAGTCATCTTGAAACCTTGTTATTTAACAAAGATTCGCTTGTGTTGAATCTGGACACACGTCATTCTAATAAATAATTCTGGCTTGTTATCAATGTGTTTCTCAGGTGTGCTTCTCTTTGGAGCTCCTTCCAACACGAGAAAGACTCGCTGGTGGAACAGATGAACGACTCGGAGGACAAGATGGCCGTGTTCACCACGGCGAAAGCTGTCAGCGTCCAGCAGGCAGAGGAAAAGTGCCAGAGATACAAGGTGGGTCTGTGAAGTGCACTCAGAAAGAGAGAGAGAGGTATTGCTGAACAGAGCTGTCAGATATTTAGAGAACACATCGATGTAACACGTGTTGCGTCCCACCAGGCTGCTGCATTAAATTTCAACATTCACTCTTGTGAAGGCGCATTAATATTTAACCACTCCACTGTTTTCATGTTATTCTTTGCCAGCTTGTGTGTGGCTGAAAAGTAGTAACTTTACTCGGGGAGTCTCTGGCTTCCCGCAGCATAAATGTTTGAGGAGTGTGTATTTATTGAAGCGCCCGTGCGTGCGCGTCTGTTGTTGCCGTTTGGCTGCAGTCTCTGGTGGCCCACGTCGACCTGCTGGAGCTGCCTCTGAACGCGCTGAAAGAGAGCGCCACGGAGCTGGAGCGCGCCATCTCCGAGGCCAGCAAGGCCGTCACCAGTCACGCTGTGGCGTCGCTATGGCAACGCTGGAGCAGGCTCCGCGGCGTGGCCCGGGCGCAGGAGAGGGCGCTGGAGGACACGGCGCGGGAGTGGAGGAGCTTCATTGAGAAGGTGAGAGGCGACGGCGCGGCGAGCTCGTAGGTGGTTTCCTCCACCGTGTGGGAGGGTTTTTTTGCGCCACTCTTACTCACGCTGAGGAGAACTGAAGCCAACTGGAGACTGAAGAACACATGCTTGAAATAAACATCCAAACGCAAATACAGCCAGCAACCAAACAGAGATTTTGTGTTTGAATTTAGAGATTTTTACCTGCTCAATGAAAGAGAAAGAAACCACATGACCTTTTTTCTCACCCTTTTCTCTGCTTTTGCTGTGATTTACTCATGTCTTTACCTACAACTTTTTCTCTACAAACATGTCCTCCTCTGCTTTTATCATAAATCACACACTCTCTTGTTGGTTACGGTTCAGGCTCTACTCAGTGTTTCTATCCCTCCACATGTGCAGTGTTTTGTTAGCCAGCGCTGTGCCTGCAGCCACGGCGCGGCCTCGCCGTTGTTGCCGATTTAGGTCAGACGCAGCAACAACTGAATACCAGTTGGTGCGCTGTGATGTAACTCCAGGCTGCGGGCCAGTTGTTTCCTCCTGCCAAAACATTGTGTCATGAAGCGTTTTCCCGCCTTTTGACCTAATTCGCCTTCGACCGCTGTCGGTTCCCGAGAATACCCACAAAGCACCGGCGCTGAAAAGGGAAATGATGTCAGGCTGCCGGGACTTCCTCGTATGTGGCGCGTTGCTGTTGTCCAGCGTTTTCTCTGTGAACCTTTGTTCAGCTGGACATGATGTCATGTGATGTGTTTGCACTCTGAACCCTGCTGGGTTTGTTCATTGAATGTCACAGAAGCATTTCACAAGCACTACACACACATTTTAGGCTCACACACTCTGCACTACTGACATGTAGTGGGTTGTTTTAGAGTAGCATAAAAGAACTATAACACTGTAAATACAAATAAACTGTTACAAGATGATGCTTGTAGCAGTTTTTCATTACATCTATTGCCCAAAGATTTACCTGTTCAGCTAAGACTTTGCATACAATCTCCTGTCCTACAGATGGAGAAGGTGCGCTCTGTTTCCAAGGACCTCCACGGTCGCGTCCCGGACAGCACTGTTGAAAAAGCCGCCACCAGGGCGGCGCTGCAGAGTCTCCTGGAGTACCACGATTCCTTCAGTCTGGAAGTAGAGAGGGAGCAGTCCATCCTCGCCCTGCTGGGGCAGCAAACCCGCAGCCTCAGAGGAGACGAGGAGAAGGAGGAGGGAGAGGAGAGGAAGGCGGAGAACGGGCACCAGGAGACGTCGTGTCTGCAGGAGATCAGAAACATGCAGGAGCAGTACGACAGGTGAGAGGAGAAGGAAGACACGGCTGAACCTGAACCAGTTATATTTCATTCATCACTGCTTTTCTTTGTGTTTAGCCTCATGTTGCAGGTGCGAGCCAGCAGAGCGCAGGTCCACCAGGAGCTGAGGGAGAGAGAGGAGGTCGAGAAGGAGTTGGGCTTAGTCAAAGGCTGGATCCAAGACACTCGCGGGCTGTTACTGAGTCCCACTGCAGACCTGGACTCCCTCCTGCAGGAGCTGGAGGTACATACACACCTGATGCAGCGCAAACTGTTGGTGCCATGTTTGAAATGAAGTCGCTTAGAGGATGTGCCTCCTTTCCTGTGCTGCAGACGGCGCACGGTGAGGTCATCAGCAGGCGACAGAGTGTGGAGCGCATGACGGAGCTGCAGCAGTCCAAGTACCACGACCTCCAAGCCGGTCTGCCCTCTGAGCTCAGCATGCAGCTCGCTGAGGTGACTCTGGCTCTGGGCTCTGCTGAGGATCAGGTAACCGCTCCCCTTCATGTACTGTTGTTTTAATGCTTTACTGTATGGTTCCTCTGGCTGGGAGAGTCCTAGTTAAAGTCCTCCAGCTTTCACCAATGATTCTGCATGTCAGTGAAGACTCTGTCTGTTAGATGTCAACAAGTGCCAGAAACATTGAACATCTCTGGCATCTCCAGGTGCAAGCGAGGGAGCGAGAGGTGCAACAGACCAGAGACGTGAAGCAGGACTTCAGCTCCAGACTTCACGACATCGAAGCCAAACTTAAGACGGTCTCACAGAAGCTGGAAGACAAGAGTGCTGACCTGGAGGAGGCCAAAGAAGAGACCAAAGTAATCAAACAGACAGATTGACTAATTAGGGAGCAATTAACCCCTGTTAAATCGACTATTCATTTTGCAGATGTTGAGGTTAATGAGCGCGTGTGAGTTGGACAGGCATGAATTGAATCCCGCCTTTCAACACTGACCCACTTTGGAGAGGAGCCCTCCAGATGGGAGCTGGAGCCCCTTCCCTCCTGCTCTCCCTCTTTCTTTTTCCGACTTCCCTGCCCATCTGCAGACCCCAAAGGTCTCCGTTAAAATGCATTTAGAGGAGTGGTCGGCCATTTTGGAGACATCCCACACATCTGAAATTGACTAATTAATCACGGCTGCTGCCAAGCATGAAGTTCTGCCTTTGAGTCTTGTAGAAAGCACAACGTTTATGTTCAAAACAAGTATGCTGCTTGGTAATTAGTGACCTGTCTTGCTTTTACTTCTGAACAAATGTCAATAGATTTTTTTTCTCTGAAAGACTCCATGTGTGCCTCCTCTCCTCCTCAGGCTCTCTGTGAGGAGTGCGACTCCTGCGGCTCCTCTCTGGCGGAGCTGGGAGTGGCTGTGCAGGAGTTTGGGGAGCAGAACCCTCTGCTGTGCAAACAGCTGGGTGACGCTGTGGCTAAACTGACAGAGGTGCAGCGCCACGCCATGCAGCAGGTCCAGGACCGAGCCAACAGAATCAAGAAGGCGAGACGGATATTAGCTTCTGTGTTGTGTCAGCTTCCCCAAACACAAACCCTGCTATGTGGAGCGTGAACAGCTGTTGATGAATTTTTTGGTCCTTTTTTTTCTCCACCTGTGAGCAGGCAGAGAGACAGGTGGAGGAATATCTGAGCATGAAGGCTTTTATTCTGAGCTGGGCGGACAAAGCCGAGGCTCTGGTCACCGGTCACATCATCTGGAGCTCTGCCTCCCAGCTGCAGGAGCAGATCCGAGCCCACCAGGTGAGACGTGACTCTTCTCACAGCACTGATCCCGAGCAGCTCGACGGTCCGTGCAGAGAAAAGTCCTGTTGTGCTTTGTTTGCTCTCTCGCAACAATAAACGCCGCTTTTTTCTACGTTAAACTGTTGGATGTGAAAACCCTCCACAAATTTACAGCTAATTAGAATTCCACGCTCGTTTGATTTACAGTGAAATGCCACATCGCAGACTGTTTTGGCCAGCCTTAATTAGTGTAATTGCACAACAAGAGCAGCTCCTTCCGTTGAATTGTAATTTATGCCCCCTTCGGTGACAGGCGTTGCTGCGCGAGTGCCGGGGTCTCCATGGCGACTTGGAGGCCATGGGTGAGAGGGAGGGGCAGCTGGCGGATGTGCTGCAGACGGAGGGGTGGAGCCAGCAGGTGAAGCACCTCAGCAGACGCACGGAGGAGCTCCAGCAGACCGCCAAGTCCCGCCTCCAGAGCCTGCAGGACGCCGCCAAGGTAAAAGCCGCGTCGGAGTGACGCGTCAGTGTCACTTTGCTGGCAAAGTTTGCAGGAACTGTGATTTAATAGTCTCTATACTAGTGTCTGTTAAATTGGTCAAAATGTTGCTGTGACCATTTCCATCCTGAACTAGAAGCGAATCCTCTCCATGAGTGAGGAAAAAACAGTTAATCTGCAGCCCCACAGTGCCCCCTCGTGGACACATGTGCTAATACGCCATCATTAATGGAAGCCACAGTTTCAGCATGTGCAGCAATAATCTTTCACCCTAATCTGATTGTCATGCGGCTGATGCCCAGAATACAGTCTGCTGCTGTTTGCTACTAATAACATTCTGCGATGGAAATCAGTTTACTCTTCCTCCTGTGAGTTTTTGTCCCTGCGCAGCACACATTTAAATTATGGTGATCTCAATTTAGTTAGCTCCACATGAGCAACTATCGGTCAGATGCAGTTTGGAAACAAATAGCTCAAAAAGTGCTGATGCAAAGGTTAAATAACTACAGACCTGTAATGATGTCATACATGTGTTGATGTCTGTTGATTTGATGTCCGTCTCTCCTCAGGACATGCTGCGTCTTGAGGCAGAAGTCAAGAGTCTCCATGCTGCTGTGGACCAGATCCAGGTCACACTGGCTTCTCCAGACCTGAACAAGCTCAGCCTCCGAGAGCAGCTCACACAGAGACAGGTGAATATTCACACATCAGAGTGAAGCTGTGCATCATCATAGCATGTGACAAAAGCCATGTGTCACTCCTCCACTGATGACTCAGATCTTATTTCATGGCACATCCAGCAGCAGCCGTTTCTCCCCTTTAAAACTCCCTTTTTTTGCTGTTCTTTAAGCGCCTGCTGGTGGAGATGGAGGGCTTCAAACAGCAGGTGGCAGCGGTGCAGCAGTGTCAGAGCGCCCTCCGGCTACCAGAGGAGGTAGTGGCCAGTCTGTCCATCTGTCGCACGGCGCAGACTTTGCAGCAAGAGGCCAGCCAGCTGCAGCACACCACCATCCAGCAGTGCAACATCCTGCAGGTAGAGGGCGAGTCTCCGCCGTTAAATTAGCTGCCGCATGCTCGTAGGCACATCGCATAAAGGACCAGACTTAATCATGTGAATGAACTGCCTATTTATTATAATGATAGTAATCAGTCCCAAAGCAGGAGCCATTTATTCGGCCTTTTGTCCAATAAATGTTATTTATCTGCATTCAAGCCACTGAAACACCTGTTTTATTTGCTCCACCGTTCATTTGTTTCTGTGGATGCTCTGAATTCGGCCTGGTGGTGTCCCAACAGGCCTTTCCAGGAATGCTTGTGTTTTCTTTTTGCCCCCATGAGAATATTGTTTGATGCAAGATAAGAGATCAGAGAAGAAAGCAGAGGATTTAAAGAGAAAAAGAGAAATTTTTCCTTCCAATTTTCAACATTTTGTGTGTCTTCCTTCACAGGAAGCCGTGGTGCAGTATGAGCAGTACGAACAGGAAGTGAGGAACCTGCAGAGATTGATCGAAGAAGCTCACCGCATCATTCAGGACCGGCCCGTCTCCACCAGCAACATCCAAGAGCTGCAGGCTCAGATTCACCACCACGAGGTACGAGGGGGACGCACACCTCAGCCACAATCAGTCTGTACATAATCAGTAGGTTACTGAGGTGGTTCAGCCGCTCCATAATCATCCCATTAATTGTAGGCATGCCGCACATTTTAAAGGCTAAAAACTAAACTTGAGTCATGATCCATTTCCTGTTGTGATGTCAGCGTGTAAAATAGCTGCAAAAAGAGAGAAGTTGTGGTTGGAGGGTGTAGTAATCTACTGTACATCAAGTAGCTGAAGGAAACCATGACTCACTCTGGCTTCACTTCAAATCAATAATTCAAGGTGTCCAGTTTGTTGTCAATCAAAATGTGGATGTACCTCAAAAGCTCTTAAAGTAAAGAAACAGTGAATCGCCTCTTTCTGTGCAGAGACGTCCTCAGAGCGCACGGCGCCTTTACAGGCTCAGCTCGTGCACATTCCTCTTTTATCTGCTGGCTCATGTAGATATAATCTGCAGAGATAGGTGGCACAGTTACACAGTTTTTACACGAGCCTTGTGCTTTCTGTTGCAGTCTCACTTTGCTGAGTAAGTGCGTTTTTCGGTCCCTCACGCAGAGAGAAAGATCAAGAATGTGGGAACCGAGTCAAAGAGCCCGCAGAGAGGCAGCTCAGACCTCCTCGCAGGCTGCGCATTTTTAGCAAACCTCACATTTCCTTCATAGTTCTGGCTGATTTCCAGTCACTTGACAGGGATTTCAGGTATCTGCTCATAGCTTCAGTTGGTTCAGTCTCCTTGTGGCCGCAGCGTAGTTTGGCATGCTGGTATGTTTATGTCTGGGTTTGATCTCTAAGCTCAGCAGAGAGCTGCAACTCTATTGGCTCTGGTCGTCACATGACCTGATTATCAGTGCATTGACCATCTGCGGGACAGAGGGAGAAGAGGGAGGGGGAGGAGGCGGGGGGAGGAGCTGGGCCCAGCCTGCCGGCTCTCAGCGTAGCTGTAATTTGACACCATCTCTGTCATTCTTCCTCCCTGAGCACTCCCTCCTTCCTTGCGGCTCTCTTTTGTTATGAGGAATCTGCCCCGGGGATTGGTGGAGAAAGGAAGCGACGGGGCGGAGGAGTGGGTGGGGGGGCGGGGGCACAGTGCAGTGAGATCACTTCCTGTTTTCGCTTGCCATTTGTGTATGTGTACGAGAGGGAGTGTCTGAGGGATTTTGAACTATTCCTGCGAGGGTCTCTCTGTCTCAACCAAACATCCTGTCTGCTCGCTTCACCACCGATCTGAGTCACCCGCCTCTGAGCTGCTCTGATTGGCTCGGAGATACAGAAGAGCGAGAGAGCGAGAGAGAGACAGTGAGGGGGGAAAGAGAGAGTGAGGCTGTGCTATTCTCTTTTTCTACTTACTCAGTGTTGAGCTAAACGCCGGGGAGCGGGCTGAGGAGAGAATGCGTCCGCTCCACTTACTTCTCTCACGCCGGCATCACATTCAGCGCTGAACCAACTCAGCCTCCCCCCCTTCTTTCTCCCCCAGGATCTCTGTTTTTTTGAAACCAGGAACTATTGATCTTCTGTTGTGGACTGAACCACACTCTCCTGATCCTGGGGGTGCTGGGGTTTTCTCTTTTTCTGGGGGGGGGTCATGGTTTGACAGGAGCTCGCCCAGAAGATCCGTGGCTACCAGGAGCAGATCGCCTCGCTCCACTCCAAGTGCAAGATGCTGACGGTGAAGGCCAAGCACGCCACCATGCTGCTGACGGTCAGCGAGGTGGAGGGACTCTCGGACGGCATGGAGGAGCTGAGTGATGAGGAGATTCCCACTTCTTTGGCCAACACCAACACAGCCTCCGGCAAGCAGCTGCCTGCACATCCCTCAGTCGTCATGGTGAGCTGCGAAGCATTCGAACAGTCGCACTGACACTGACACAAAGCACGGTCGTCTGCATTTGTGTGTTTGCATGAGTCTGAGCTTCTGTTGCTCCCTGTCGGGTCCAAAGGGGAAACAAGGACTCTGACAGGTTCACAGCTATGTAATTAACTCAGTGCTCTTCCAAATTAGAGGGATCTTTAGCATTTCTGATTACAGGTTAAACTCCTGTTATTAGTGAGCAAACTTCCATCACTGCACTTAAATTCCGAGTTTAACCACAAGATTAAAGAAATCTGAAGTGTAGCATTCAGTTTGTGTTTAGATAAGTTCATAAATAGCTTCACAAACAGAAAATAGCTCAACTCGATCACTGACGTGCCTTCAGACAGGCAGCGTTTCCTGTGTGCACACTGGCAGGTAAATGGATCGAGCGTGTGGGTCTTGGCACAACTCTATTGTAGATTTAGGCTTCTGTCTCCTCATGTAATCCTAGACTGACTCAACGATGTTGAGATCAGGGCTCTGTGTAAGTATGTAAGTAAGGGGGCTCCACCATCTGTTGCAGGGCTCCTTCTTAGAAGATAGTCTGTACAGTTTGGGGGGGTCTGCGTCGAGGCAGAGAATGAATGAATGAATGACTCTCCAATACGTGAGGCAGCGAGCACCTAAAGTGTCTCATCTTTCGCAGCCTGCTGTTAGAGAATCCCATTAATTCATTCCTCTGATCTCTTACTTTCCCTGCTCTCTTTTATGTGTGTGATTTTTGCATTGCACCAAAACAAATCAGCCTCCTTGAGTGTTGCTATTTTGGCAGCTTCCTCTCGCGTACCTCCCTGCTGGTACCTTTGTTACTTCGAATCAGCCTGAAACTGTCTACCTGTGCCTATGAAGTGCCGTCGTGAGCTTGATCAGTCCATTTTCTCGTGTGTTGGCGCACTTCCTTTGCTTCCTCTGCCTCGGTGCTCTGGTTGTGAATCAGATTGCTGCGCTTTGTCGCCCGGTTGCTTTTGTTTGCGGTGTTTTCTGTCCCAGCAGGCCAGGAAACAGGATATTACTGTGTGTATGTGCGTGTGCGTGTTCGTGTGTGTGCGTGTGCGTGTGTATGCTGATGATAAACTTGCTGCACAGACTGCTGATGTCCTTGATTTCTTACTCCTGAACAAAGTCAGTGTCACTGTTAGCTCGCTGTCGATACATCGCTGCTCAGCTACAATGAATCCTTCTGTGTGAAACCACTGAAATTCCCACTAATGCCGGCATGCCGATGCTGTCCGTTACGTGGCGTTGCATCATAAAAGCCCGGGAAAAAGTCAGCTGAATTTAACAGCGTCCCGAGTCAGGAGACCCGAGTTCTGCCAAAACGCAGCCCAGTCGGGCTTGGCTCACATTTCAGCCCTGCCTCTCCGCTGAAGCATGCAGGCACTCTGACAACTGTGCTACTTCGAGGACAGCTGCTGCTGTATTCACTAACCTCAGCTAGCTTCGTCAGCTTCGGTCTTTGTTTGAGTTCGGGCCTTGGCACCGATGGGGGTTTCCATCAGACGACTTCTCTCTCTCTCTCTCTCTCTGCAAACTGTTAGTTTTTACTTCACACACAACCTGAAAGTTTGTGACTTAACGCTCCCAACGCGCCTGGTTTTATGATCAAGGTTGTTTGACTCTTTTTCTGGCTAAACTTTGCGTCAAAACTTGCGCGTGAGGAGGGAGAAGTCTGGATGCCACTTCAATAAACACATCTGTGCTCTAAAGGAAATGATTGTGGTTCTGAAACTGAACCCGACAGTCTGTAAAAGTGTCGTTGTGGTGTGAACAGCCACCGTGTGTGTGTCTGTGTGTGTGTACCTTGTGATTGTGTGACTGTCAGCTTCCTGGTAAAAGCCATTCCTTTACGCTGAGGTGTCCTGTAACCAATCCAAGTGACCCGCTCGTTGCTCGGTTCAGTTTGGTGTTTGATTATTTGCAAGCGCAGAGTTCTGTGTCTTTTCTGCTGCGTTGGGCAAAAGCTCCACCGAGTTTGAGGTCGGCCGCAGTAACGCGATCCAGTGGGTCTCCTTTCTGTGATATTTGATTACTCACTATCTGATTAATCAGCAGTGTGCGAGCTCACTGCAGTCTGCCTAACCTGCACTCCCTCCATTAATTTTTATGCTCTCTCTTCTTTCCCCCCTTCTTTCTTTCCTCCCTCTGTTTCCTCGCTCCCTTTGATCCGCTTGGTTTCTGTTTGGACTCCCAAACCTGCTTCTTTGTGTGTGTGTGTGTGCGTGTGTGCGTGTGTTTTGTTTGCGGCGTTCACGTGTGGTCAGATGACAGCCGGCCGCTGCCACACGCTCCTCTCCCCTGTGACAGAGGAGTCAGGGGAGGAGGGCACCAACAGCGAGGTCTCCTCTCCCCCTGCCTGCCGCTCCCCCTCTCCGGGGGCTAACGCTGACGCTCCTGTTAACCAGGTACTGCAAACCCCACCCCGGTGACCTCCACCAAACTACCCCCACCTGCCCCCAGCCTCCATACTACCATCGTCTGTTCGTGCTCATCTCACGAATCAAATTTTCATCAACAAATCAACTTTAATCTAATTTGCCACTCACTCATCAAACTAATATTTAATCACAACTTTCTTCAACAAAGAAGATGTTTCAGGCATCTTCAGTGAGTAAAAGATGAATCCTTCGAAGGACAAGCGTTACAGATCCATCACTACATCACTTCAGACATGTCAGTCTGTCACACCACACTCTCCCACCGTCTCCACCTCCACAACAAACCTGCTCCAGACCAAAACACATCAACACAACGTGTGTCTGAACCAGCTAGAGATGTGCTGTGCCGTCCCTGCTTCTCCTCCCTCCTTATTGGGTTTATTTTTGCTTGTTTACTTTGCTGAATATCTGCTCGCCAAGTTTGGGTTTTTGCTGTAATACAAAAGTGGACTTTTCCTCTGAACTTGAACGGTGAAGCATCACAGGTCAAAGTTTTTTCAGCTGTTTTTGTAACATTAATATCTCTGAGTTTTGACTCATCAATGAGTTCAAAGTGTAAATCAATATCAACTGGGAAGAAGGAAAAGTACCGAGTTTACTTCGAATTACATAGATTTTATTTGGTGTTTTTTAAGTCTGTTTATCTTGAGGCAAATACAACAACTTGACAAGTTGTTTTCAACCAGTCCTAGATTTTGACCCTTGACATCTTTAGGGAACCATCCACCACCATCACCTGCAGATATATTGTAGGTTGGTGACACACACGCTCACGGTGTCCCTCTGCTACAGAGTCGAGCTGGACTGAGCCGAGCCCCCCTCCAGGAGCTGTACGATCCCTCCATGGAGTCCAGTGCTGCCAACCTGGATGATCTGCAGCGATCCTGGGAAACACTCAAGAACGTGGTGAGTCTCGTTATCAGCTTGGTTTAAGCAGACGAGAAGCTGCGTCCGTTTGTAGGAGAAAGAACTAAAATATCACGGATGCAGGTTTTGGAGACACCCTGGAGTAAATGATGAGTCATCAGAAATTTGACCTTATTTTACAGGAAAAGCACCAAATCTAAACGTCACATCAGGCCACGTTTGCTACCACAGTTCAACTCATTCTGATGTTTTGTTTTTTGTGCCCGTTTCTCTGTTTTCTCACAGATCAGCGAGAAGCAGAAGAGCTTGTACGAGGCCCTGGAGCGGCAGCAGCACTATCAGGAGTCCCTCCAGTCCATCTCCACCAAGATGGAGTCAATCGAGGGGGCTCTCAATGAGGGCCTGGAGCCTAACAAGACCCCTGAGAGCCAGATGGCTGCACACCAGGTGAGAGCATGTGAAACTGGAAGCAGTTGTGTCAGCGAACGGGTTAAGGAGGCGACACATGGGAGAGTAGTTAAACGTGAAAACAAGAAACAAGCCTCAGTGGGAAACAAAGAATGATTGAGTGCCTTGATATTGCACTGGGCCTTGCAATGGTTGCACAGACTGCGCCGCACTGTTCCCGGTTGCTATGCCAACATCAGGACCACGTTGCTTTTTGTACCGCTGTCAGGCAGTTTGGATGAACCCTCTTCGCAACTGTCCTCACCCCCTCCATTAACGCCCTCCGGATGTTTCTTCAACCTCTCACTTGTGTTCCGACCTCGCCTCCCGCAGGCTCTGATGGACGAGATCCTGATGCTGCAGGACGAGATCGGCGAGCTGCAGACGTGCTTCTCGGAGGAGCTGGCCGACAGCGACGGCGACGGTGAGGCCGGCGACCAGCTGGCGCTCCAGTCCACGCTGACCGTGCTGGGAGAGCGCATGGCCACCATCCGGATGAAGGCTTCTGGGAAACGGCAGCTGCTGGAGGTACAAACCGGAAGGTCTCAAATCAAGATCGACTCCGGTGAGTTCTGGTGAATCTGACCGTCTCGTCTGTTCGGTGCAGGAGAAACTCAGCGAGCAGCTGGAGGAGCAGCGGCAGGAGCAGGCGCTGCAGCGCTACCACAGCGAGGCCGAGGAGCTCGACCACTGGCTGCTCAGCACGCGCGCCACTCTCAGCTCCGCCCTTCAGCCCCAAAATGAAGACTTGGACATGGAGGAGCAGCTCATCGACTGTCAGGTGAGCCTGACGTTCCTGCTCTGATGTCTGCATAAAAATCCTGATTTATCCAGGATGACTGCGACTAACAGCCCGAGGTAGACGGCGTGCGCTTTTCCTCCGCTGACTCATGAGACTGGATTAATATTAACTTTCCAAGAGAGAGCACGAAGCCTTGTATGTCTGCGTTTTATAAAGAAGGAGCTTTCAAAAGGACGTATTCCTCCAGAAATAACATCTATCCCTGGATTCATTCCCTTGGTATCATATTACTGTTACTATTTCAGTCACGTTTAATCTGCTCACCATCAAAAAAACATCCAGAAGTCTCAGTGAGAGGGGAAATCTTACAAAACAGAGCAAACTATAAACTCGAGTCTCTCTCTAAAGATTGCAGTCAGAGTGTTTGCATAAAAACTCGAATGGTTAAAAAAATGAGGCTGTCATCGTCGCAATTGTTTTGACAAGGACACAGAATTTGCCTTTTTATGACTCTTTAGGTCTTTAATTAGCTTGTTAAAAATGCTAATCTCTTCCATTTTTCATGTTTTTGTTAAATTATAAATACTAGTGTATTTGAATCCTGCATCTTGATGCCATATTGCTGCAGAGTTGCAGTGTGTCCGAGCTCATTATTTATATTTTATTGATTTATTTCCCATTGTCAGATCAAGATTACCACCATAAAACAGGAAGCGATGGACGTTGAAATGTTTCACCACATTAAAATAGATGCATGTATCTTCCACTTCTTGTCGATTTGCACTTCACGACAGAGTTTAGACAGTAAAAATTAATTCTGTGTGCATGTTTAACATGTCGGCGTCATGTGAGTTTACCGACTGAAATGGAGTGATTATATCTCCAGCCATTAATCTTGTGAGTCCATGTAATTGGCCTCGCAGCAGCAACGACGTCCGTTGTGTAGCTGGAGCAGAGAAAATCAGCGTTTTGAAGTGTGATTGTAGCAGCTGGGAGACTTTAAGCTGATTATAGCTCACATATGCCTCCCGTGGCGCTCAGGTCTAAAGGTCCTGCCTGTGCAGAGCTTCATCCCCGGGGGGCAAAAACTGTCTGAAAGCATCGATTATTTCAGTACAGATGCACTGCGAAAGGCCAACGCGCTGCAGTGGAGGAATCTGAGCGTCAGGAATGATAAAATATGATTCTGGCCACAGGAGATGTTTTCTGTCCTTAGTGTTGTGTTTCAGTTCGGACTCCTGGATTGATTTTTTTTTCTCCTCACTCATGTTTAATCTTATTAAGCTGCTCACATAAAGATCCCAAGATGTCTTTTAAATGGGAACAAACCGCAAGAAAATCAC
>JAUESF010000019.1:3803831-3824821 GCA_032274765.1 Malacoctenus tetranemus | reverse complement strand
CGATTTGAATGTGAGACACGTGGGTGTTTATTAAAACACAACGAGTTGTGACGCCGTACTTCCAACAATACAATCGTATTCTGATGACAGAGCAGAGAGGCAATAAAACAATCCAGATAATCTATCGCAGATCCAATCAAAGCTGGACACGCCGGCTGCAACGAGAGCGCCGCTGACCACTGGAGCAGACGACTATTTTCCACCTGAGACAGGAAACAATCTGCATGTGTACTCCTCCTGTTCTTACGTATTGTTCCTTCCTCAAGGTCCTCGACAAAGTCCTTAATCTC
This sequence comes from Malacoctenus tetranemus, assembly GCA_032274765.1. Taxonomy (NCBI): domain Eukaryota; kingdom Metazoa; phylum Chordata; class Actinopteri; order Blenniiformes; family Labrisomidae; genus Malacoctenus; species Malacoctenus tetranemus. Next base: position 3,824,531 of record JAUESF010000019.1, on the reverse strand, counting down.
TGGCGTTAGAAACCAGGACAAAGCTTGATCCTTTCTATAAAGATAGTGGTGCTGTTTTGTATAAAGCAGGAGATTAAATGACAGTGTGGTTATATAATTATGTTTTGTTTACAATGCCTCTGTGGAGCTGGAACTGGATGCCAATGTCAAAAATCACTTACAGTGAAACTGGGGAGTATTTTTGCCAAACCAGCAAGTAACCAGAGCAGGAAAGTAACATGTCAGGGAAAACTCAGTTGGCTCGGTTTGTTTGTCTGTTTACTCACAACCTGTTTTGACAACATGGTCGAGAAAGAGAGTCACTGACTAAACAAGCTGAACGGGTCTAAGTTTTCGTTGCACTCCTCTTATCAGTTGCATAATCACCAAACACAACTGATCAAACAATCAGGATGGAGCACTGGATGTGCTCATAGATCACATACTTCATTCATTAGTCAACAGAGCGACTGAGACACTCTCACACCTCATTAAACGTACAGAACAAAAGAAGTGATTCATACCTGTTGATTCTGGCAAGAACACAACCCTCACTTTTCCCCCCGCAAAAAAGAGAAGCTGCCCCCTCACCTGTAGCCGGGTGTTGAGGTGGTTTCCAGATAGTGGTGGCTGGGTGGGTGCATGAAGGGGCTGAGCCGGGGGCTGGAGGGCACGAACACCAGGGGGCTGGTCGGCCCGCTGCCCAGGGAATGCAGGCTGCCGTCGGAAGGGGGTCCGTGGGCGTCCAGGGACGCCGAGTAGTAGCCGGGGGTGGAGTGGCCGTACAGGGGGGTCGGGGCGGGGGTGGGGGCTGCGTAGTCGTAGGATCCTTCCAGGAAATCCACAGTGGCGACCCCGCCGGACCCCCGGCTCTCTTCGGGGTACATGTCGCCGAGGGGGCCGCGCGGAGAAGGCGAGAGGCGGGGCGGCGGGGAGAGGGTCTCCAGCTCGGAGGACGCCGGGCTGCTGGTGGGTCGGAGCGCTGGTCTGCACGGCTGCCTGCTGCTCTGCGCCGGGCTCTGCCTGAGCAACATCACAGCACGGCAGCAGTGATAAGCAACATGATTTAGACTTGCTCCTCGCTGGGAGGGGGGAGGAGGGGGGGGAGTGGAGAGGAGGGCTGCCGCTCTGCTGCTCTCTTTTTGACTCTTTCCTCTCTCACTCGCCGGCGTCTCTTCTTTCCGAGTAAACGCTCGCTGGAGAACTTGGAGAGACCACTGTTTCACTTTGGTGGACGAGGCTGTAAAAGAGCAAGAAAGCAATCAGTAAAGACTCCTCACACTTCGCTTGTGGCTATTCTAACATTCAGTGAATGGATTAAATCGATCTCAAAGTGAGAAAGAATAAATAACAAACAAAAACAGAGGATGACAACTTTAAATGAGCCTCTCTGTTTGTCTTTTATCCTCTTATTGTCAATTATACTCAAAGTTATTGGTGGAACAGAGAAGACAACAATAAACAAGCTGCTGGGCCCGTTTTGAATATGTATTGTTTTGTTTTAACCAAAACCTCAAGTGACAACATGATGAGTCAATCTGTGGGCAGATTATTTAATCCACCTGAGACTGCATGAAACCGCTGTGGAAACCAGAGTGGAGGGGGGGGAATGAACAAAGGTTTTTAAATGTGAGCTAAAAAAAAAACAACACCTCTTGAAAATCTACCCTGATGCCCGACTCACCCCTTGACTCACCCTCGTTTAAGCCGTGGAGCACAGACGTCTGATCCTCGTCCCCCCCTTCCTTGCAGCCTGCCTCAGAGGCACCCGGCTCAGGCTGGCTGGAACGACCAGGAAAACAGCGGAGGGGCTTTCAAAAAAAAAAAAAAGGAAAAAAGGATAAACAAGTTAAAGATGCAGCCGAATCGATAACCGCAGCGTATTTAGGTGCCAGGTCACCATAACACAGCAAACAAAGCAGGAGGTCAAATCTCATTCTGACAGCCAGTAATTACACAACCAATCACCCCCCCCACAAAAAAAGGTCAATATATATTTTTAAAATTTAAATAATCTATTTTTATTAACATTTCAACAATTAAAATGAGTGTAGAGAGTTTTTTTTTCATTCTTGGAGTATTTAGATTTTTTTTGGTTTTTAAGGACTCAAAGTTTTGTGGTGTTTCCAGCACATGAATTTCAGGTTTGTGATTTCCAGGGATCCTTTATGTCCTTGGATGTTGTGGCACCAAGCGTCAAGGTAAAAAAAACACAACCTTGTGAGCTGGAAGTTGTTTTTCCCTTTAAGAAAACCAAAAAAACTTGAACTAAATGTTCAAAAATGTTTGAATATTTGATGCCCAGAGCTATTTGTGCATTTTCAAAGAATCAACTTGGAACTAAAACGATAAAAAGCAACAAAAAAAGAATTTGAGTCATTTCATTTTCAGCTTTTTGGAAACCTCTTGTGGAGCCAATTATCAACACGTTTGACAGATTAATAGAGAAACATGAGAACATGCGAGCATGAACCGAGGAGAAGGCTGAACTTTGGCACCGAGCCGTCGTTTTCCTCCTCTGTGCAACATCTTTGTCGAGTAAACAGCCCAATTTTCAGGACATGTCAGGTCAAGTGGAAAACAAGCAGCTCTGATGATATGTATTTTTTGCATTTCCCCGGGAATAAAGTGAAGTCGCGGTTACCTCGGTGAACGGGTGAAATGATGGACGCGCGAGGAATCGGCGAAGCCCCCCGAAAAGGCTCAAGCCAGAAAGCTTCTTGTCGTAATTGACTTCATTTTCTTACCACTAAGTGTGCCAGCGAGCCTCAGTGACGCCGCTCAGTTTTGTTCGCACACCCGGGATTGTAATACACATGTTGCAGCATTTCCAGCTCCTTTGTTGACTGTTTCTCCGGGTCCAACCTGACCCGAGTGTAGAAAAGGTCAACAGCCACCAAACGCTGTAAAATAGAGACACCGTGTCACTCTTGGTGACCATCCGAACTCTGAAAACAGACTATTTTCAGTGAATATATAAAAACGTTTGAGTAGTTTTGATTCAAACCGTTAATTAAAATCTAATTTTGTCAGTTTAACAGTTTTGTACGACCTAAAAGCTAAAGGTCTGGATTCATGCGTCAGTGAGAAATGCTGGTCAAGTCCAGTTTTGGCGCTTGGCACGAATTCATCCTCAAAACGGATCGTTATCGGCCACATGATTTATTTTCCTCGCTGGTAAAGTACGACAGTAGGGGAACGTGGCCGGTCACTGCTGTGATTTATTGAAGAAGTTAATGAAAATAACGAGCCTTCCTCCAGCAGCACTCACAGGACTCCAGTTAATATCACCCCCCCCCCAAAAAAAAGTACTCCAAGTAACAATAAGGATTTAGGTGACATAACAGTGTGCACAGACAAATCACCTTTATCTTTAGAAGATACAGAGGTCTGAGTTGCTGTTTCTAAACAAAACAACACGCGTCATCACTGTTGTTACACTGGCCCAATAACAAAAGCCCATTTATCAAAGGGAGGACGACAGTCATTAGATGATGTTTTTCATCTCTCTGCGTTGATCTTGAAAGACCGTCGGCTTGTGTTGAGGCATGCATATCAATGAGGCGAACAGCAAAACAACCTGAGCAAAGTTGAAAAAAACAGAACTAAAAGTTACATTTTCAAAGCTTCATGCAAAAGTCCAGTTTTTTTTCAGCTTTAATTAACAGCATGTGCAAGAACCTGTAAACATTCTGACCCCGAATCAGCCGGCAAAACACTTTAAAGAGCAAAATAAAGGGATATCATAAGTGTTGTCAGAAGAATAGAGCCTCAAAGTATTGCTGTTATCGTGCACTGTCGTCTCTAAATTGATTAAGTGCTAATATGAGAAAAAAAAGACCCCATTGCCCCCCAAACGTTCATGATTGTCCTATGGCTTTGAGATAACTCCTGCTTCTCCATCGGCGTCCTCGGCTGCGTCTCACTCCTCTGATTTGGGGCTGTAGAACTGAATGACGGCGTACTTGCCGTTGGTCATCCAGCTGGGATCCTGCTTGGCCAGCTTCTCGCCCTGGCCCGGCTGCAGGCCCACCTGGACGTTGGCCTTCAGAGTCCTCAGGCTGCACAGGGGCGCGGGGGCGAAGCCACGCAGCGCCGTGCTGAAGCCCGCCGTGTGCTCCCAGTCTCTGTCCCCCGTCAGCTTGCGGTAGTTCAGGTCCCCTTTAAACAGCAGCAGGTCGGCGTCCTGCAGGGTGGCGTACAGGTCGGGGGCGTCGGACGCCATGTCGCAGAACTCGTGTGGCTGCGTCCAGAACGGATGGTCGTGGTAGCGCCACACCCCCTTCTTCACGTAGCTCTGCCACTGGAAGCCGGCCTGGGACATCCACTTGTGGTTGGCCGCCGTGGTCTGCCGGATGGTCCACTGGAAGTCGTTGGCGGTGACGTCGGAGACGAACCAGGGGAAGCACTTGCCGTGGAAGTGGATCTGACGCACGAGGCCGGAGGACACCAGGAAGTCCGCAAACACCAAGTCGGTGACCAACTCGAATCCAGCGTTGTCCAGCACGATGTCCACTCTGTCTGCGGTGGGCTTCCCAGACTCCCCCGGCCTCTGGGCAGCGAGGAGAGTGGACCACACGACGTCGGAGTCATTGACCAAGATGAAGGGCTGCAGGCTGTTGAGGGAATCTATCGGGCTGGTCTTCTGGGAGTTCTCTTGTCCGGCAGAGATGGACAGATCACATTTGTTCCCCCACAGAGAAACCTGTGAGATCACAAAAAGGATATGAAGGCACAACAGTAAAATTATGTCAGTAGTTTAAATAAATCTGATGTTTCATCCTAAATCTATGACAAGAAAAACAAATCAAAATGTGATACGTCCTTTAGGAAACCTCTGATGTCTTACAGGAGTGAAGTCGACACACACCTGTAGTAGTTTGAGGAAATGCTCAAAGAGCTGAGGCTTCGAGAGCTCCTCGACATCCTTTTTGATGCCCTCTGAGTATGTACATAGAGCCATCACAGCCTGCTGGGACTCAAAGAAACTCTGAGTCTTTCCTTCATTGAAGACATCGTAATCACTGATGGGGGGGCTGAAACGATACACACAGAAACACAATGACGCCGAGCAAAAGGTACAACAAAAACAAACATTTCATGGTGGATCCAAAAGGCTGCGATGTTTGTAAAGAGCATGAGTGTCTCACTTGAGCCAGAGGGCCTCCTGTATGCGTCGGTACATGTAGCACTCCACATAGAGCCACTGGGACTTGAACCAGCTGACGGAGTCCTGGTCCCCCTGCAGGTCCTGCTGCCTCTGCAGGTACTGGTTCCAGGACTCGGCGTCCTGCAGGGCGTCTGTCAGGGCGAGCACCGGTTTGTCCGTCTGCAGCTCGTTCCTCAGCTTGGACAACAGGGAAATGGTTTGCTTCTCCGCCTGGATGCCTTCCTGTTGGGAAGAACGCGGAAACACAGTGCTCAGATGAATGAAACTGATTAGAGTCACAGTGATGCATCCTTTATAGATGAAGTAGTCATGCTTACCTCTCCAAACTCCTCAAAAAACTTGTTTTTGTTGCGATGTATCGTGTCTATGACTTTGGTCAGGATGGTCGGTAATCTGTCTCTCACGGTCAAATAAGCGAAGGAGCTGCAGAAAAACGAGTGTGCTGTCAAAACCCTCATTTGCTAACACTGCAACAGCTTCGCGCACTAGCCAGGAAGCTAACATTTAGCAACAGGTCATGTTGTCGTACTCTCACTAGACACTAAAACAACACAAATTACACCTGCGAGGCTACCGTCATTGATTCAGACGTACGTTTGAATGTGTTTGACAGAAGAAAGGACAGAAATCTCTCAGAGCTTGGACACATCATGAACTCAGGTAGCAACAAGCTAATGCTGCAGCTCGGCTTATAAGGCGACAGTCGTAGCGTTAAGAACCAGCCGCGACACAACCGTGTGGACACCGACCCACTCAGATAAAGTTGTTCAATCAGCTGTCAACATACCCGACGACTTTGGCGGACAGTGAAGGAGGAACTCCGGCTACAGTTTGGTCAGCCGCCATCATTGAGCCAGGCTACAGGCGCGCGCACACAGACCTGATGAGCTGATGTGAGGAGTCGATCAGCCTGCTGAACAGGCTACCTGGTGCTCTGCCTCGAGTTTAACTCACACCGGACACTTTCAGTCAAAAATCCGCTGCAGCAGGTTGAATTTGTTATTTATTTTTTTTCCTGCGCATGGCAAATACGTCACATCCGTTTCCTTCGAGGCTTCGCACATGCGCAAGTAAAAATAAAACATGTATTTTGTTCTTTTGAATAAATCATTTTAGCGTGTTTACATACATACAGATATACAGGTCTGGGAGTTTTACGGCAAAAAGAAAAAAAACGTTGACAACAATGCAGAATGTGGGAAAATAAACTTCTTCCTGTTCAATTGATCTTGTCTGTCGGACATGAAAACTAATGAAAAAACAAATGTGTCATTAAAACACTGATACGACAGTGGGAGACTTTATACATCTACATATTTATATTTATTTCCCGGATCGCATGTTTGCCGGAGTCTACGCTGAGGATACAATGCCGCCATCTCCTGATCACAAATGTAAACTACAGCATTAAATCAATGCAGCAACGATTCAATTTAAAAAACGTTACACATTGTTTGATTTCATTTTTTTCGGTGTAGACTTTCTAATTTACGTCCCTTCGTATCATTCCGTGTTGGTTCATCCAACAGTAAGTTTGTCTGCGGTGAGCCGTTGCCGCATTGCGCATGACGCTCAGCTTGCGGCGGCACCGCGAGCATCCCGTGTTGTCCTGGGCAACAGTTGTCATGGAGACATCGATCCGCCCCTGTTGAAAAAAAAGAGATTTTGAACCCCCGAGGCTTTTTGGCGGGAAAAGGGGGAGGGGTTTAGAATGCTTTAGTCAAGGAAAGGATCCCCAGTGAGTTCCTGTTGGATTTACTAATTAAGCAGTAATAAACCACAAATGGATGTGTACATCATGATTATATCTTTTGTGGGGTGAATTAGGATACTAATGCACTAATGAGCTTAGCTTACGATTGGCTATTATTATTATTGGCATGAAGCTTGTCTGGCACACACATGTGATGGGGGAGGCAGAGGAGGGGGGGGCTCTGCAAAATAGATAGGCCTAATGGCCCCTTGTACACTTCTACAGCTACACAAAATTGTGTGTCAGTAGAGTTGCGTCGGTCAACACCCCCCCCCAACCCAACCCAACCCTCCACCCCACACATGCCACTCAAAATTGCTTTTGAGTGAAGCCTACTTTTTTATTTATTTATCAGCATTCACAACTCTGTGCACACTCCATGTATATTTCACAGACTGTTGGTTTGGCACCTTAAATACAATTATTATCATGCTCTTTTATACTGTCATGAGTGATTACTGATGAGTTTCTCAGTAAGCTGTGCTGCAGCGTGCTTGCTTTCCCTGCTGAGTGGCCTGCTTGGTTTTTCTTATGGCCTTTTTTTAAAGTGTCAATAAGAAGAAAAGTAAAAAACTTAAACAACACATATGTGTTTGGATTTTTGTCTTTCCATAATTACATAACGCAAATAAGTAGGTTTACATTGATACAGCCTTTAATTTATGCCAAAACTGATTAGATAAAGCTACAAGCAGCCTGTTCCTGGCGGCGCCACCGCCCCCCCCTTCCTCCCCCTCCTCCTCCTCCGCCTGCTCCCCCCTCCCCCCTCCCTCCCTCCCTCCTCCCCGAGCAGCCCTGATCACTATGGGAACACGCCGGGCCGTTGTCAGGATGTGGGGTCCCTGGGAGTGGGAGTCCAGCTGCGTCCACCTCCGGTGTTCATCCACCGCAGGCCTCCCTTCCCCCCACCGGGCCCCAGCCTGGCCGGATCTGTTTTTCTAAACCGAGCGAGGAGTGACTCACCACTCCGGTTTCAAAACAGGCCACGAACAGGGGGGGAGGGGAGGGCGGCAGTTCACGTTAAAGGCCCTGTTTAAACGGGCGTTTCAGCTCAGTGCTCAGCCGCGACGCGCACCACGGCAAGTAGGTTACTCGTTTGAGCGCCTGATTATGGCGATCGCAGATTCAACCGACGTTTTTTAATGTCTGAAACAAGAAAATCCCACAACAGTGAAGTGAAATTTGGGTTTGGTTAAGACGGATTTCTTGTAGGACAAATCAATTAATGAGAAATCAGTCATAGGGACAGTCATGTGAAAGTGCAGATCATTTTGTTTCAACAGGCTGTGTTGAGAAAAAAGAGCCACAACACATGGTTTCTCCCTCTTGGGTTTTAAAATTTCTAACTTTATTCATGACAATGGTCTTCATGAGCCAGTGGTGAGCTGCTCCATTCAATGAACCCCTGCTGTGGTCATTTCAGCAGAGTAAACACGCCTTTGTTATTCTGTCATTTTCATTTACAATTGCTTCAGCAGTGGTCCCCAGCAAGTTTTGTATGCAAACATTTGGTGCTGCATCAGAGCGTCGTTTTGCGTCCCAGAAACCCGACGTGACCAGAGAGGAGTTTCCTCCGACACTTGGAGGTCCTGGAGCTTGGGTCCTGCAGTAACTTCGTCCCCTCCTTTGTCTCCGTTTACAGACAGATTCCACCCGCATCCCCCCAGCAATGCGAGCGGTTTCAAAGAGCCACAACTTGAGCAGCCTGGTCCCCCAGTGAACTCCCTGTCCCGAGGCCGAAATGCAGACAGGATGAAAGAGAAAGGGATTTTCTCTGGTACAACAGTCACCAATACACTGGCGACAACACTCAGTGACAAAATATTGATGCAAATCCACTTGTGAAGGAGACGGTGCCTCCACTCCTGCTGCCTCTCAATAGTCAGACTGCAGTATGGCTTCTTTTTATCATTCAAAATTCACTTCACAGAAGCTTGGTACATTTCAATGACTTTTAGCAAGTCACACCAGTTTGTTCAACAAAGAAAAGCACTAAACCTCAAGCCAACAATAGAAACACATGCTCTAAAGACTTTTTAGTTACATGACACATATTCAGATCTTTGTTAAACCTTGTGAAACTAAAGGAAAATCACGTTTTTTAAAACATATTTATTGACCTAACTGAAACTGAGACAAAAACCGATATTCAAAGCATCACACATGTGGACCAGAGATGTATACAACTCCATCTTTATTATTAAACCTTAGCAAGCTCTCATCCAATGATCCATCAAACACATCAAGTGATGATTTCTAAAAGTTTGCTCACAAATATATTGAAATTTTGTTGTTATATCAGGGCCTTGGGTGAAACTGAATTTAGCGAATAAAGTGTTTAACATTGTTGTTGTTTTTCCTCATTTGATAACAAAATGCAGTCTGTTATCAGTCTTCTTTTAGTTGATAACTACAAGAGAACATGAGTTAAAAATGTGCGATGCTCCTTTCAACTTGTTGAAGACCACCCTCTAAACTCCGCTGTGAGGCACTTTGTTTATTTTGGCGTTAAACGTCTGTAAGGCTCTCTCTCACACGCATACACACACATACGCACGTTTTCGGGGTTGCATGTTTACGTGTCGTTAACGGGCAGCGACACAATGATTAAGCAGCACTCGGTAAGTCTGCGTTTCCGTTGGCTGCCGGAGTGAAACGACCTCGCCGGGCTGTCACATAAAACTGCCTCTCGCTGGGCTCGATCTCACGGCGGTTACACAGTGCGGGAAATTAACGTTAACTCAGCCGCCCCCCTTTGCTCAACGGATTTTTTTTTTTTTTTTTTTACAACGGTCGTTTTTTAGGGGGGGGGTGTATTTTTTTTTCTTAACCCACAGTCATGTGATTGTAACGTAAAACCCCTAACCGGAAAACACCGACGGACGACCCTCTCCGCCGCCAACGAATGCTGCGTTTACAAGGAACAGTTGAAGCTTGCTGCGAGCCCAGAGAGGACGGACGAGTCTCCGGTAACAAACAAACAACGGCGCCGCGGCAAACTCCTCCAATTTCAGCGGAGAGTAGGTACGACTGTTTGTTGTTTTTTTGTGTGTGTGCTCACACTCACCCGTCCGTTAGATAGCAACGTTACGGAGGCGCTCGTGTGTGCTTTTGGCCAACTGGATTTGTCACGGGGGAAGTTAAAAGAAACGCGTTCGTGACCAGCCCCATCCCCCTTTGCGTCTCGCTCGCGCTCGTTCCCGTATGCGTGTGTGTGTGTGTGTGTGTGTGTGTGTGTGTTGAACCGAGAGAGGGACCCGAGGCAAGGGCAGGAGTCGGTCCGGGCGCGCTCGTTTTCCGACGCTCCGCGGTTTCCCCCTCTCCGCGTCCCCCTCCCCGCGCCGCCCGTTTTCTTGCCCCGCGACAGCGGGTCCGGTCGTCTGCGTCCCCCGTGCGGCGTTCACGTCCCGCGCGGGCGTCCCTCGCAGCCAGTTCGTCGGTGTGCTATCTGGATAACATAAAAAAAAGCTCACCGCGGAAGTAACTGTTCCACGTGTCTACATCACATCAGGGGCGGTGCTACATTGTTGCAAACAAGTTAGTATTGATCAACACATGGGGCTGTGAATTATTTAATAGATTGCGTGATTTGAAGCGGGCTGATGGAGGGCGTACAATCAATCGTGGTGTTTAACTGGATTGTGCTAATCACAACCATTAATGGTCACATTTTGAGGGGGGACTTTGATCTGGCACCAGGCTGCTTTGACCTCGAGCAAACCGGGATTCCAGGGCTGGCCACGCACGAGCAGACTGTGCTCCCATGAAGCTGCAGCAGGGAAATGTTTCGTTGGATTTAATTTCAGAAAAAATATGCAGCATTGAGCTGAAGAGCTGGGGCTCTCTAAATTACAGAGTGTACCCCTAGTGGTACTCTGGAGTACTGTGGGGGGTACATGTTACCCCAAATTTAAAAGTCGTTTTGTGAGGATTGTTTCTTTTCATTTTATATAATATTGAAGTGATTAATTGAGCATTTATTGTCACAACTGCTGAAAATCTTATTGTCAGTGAAACTTGTTGAAATGGCTTTTAAAAGTTCTACTGATAATCAGGAGCCACATGGACGCAGAAAAGTCTTTCAGCTTGTATCAAACGGTTTCCAAAATATGCAACATATTCACAATACTGCTGAACATATGACACATTGATTACTACAAGATAATTAATTACTACAAGGAAATAAAAGCCTTTGGTTGAGCAAAGAGCTGCTGACAAACAAGATTATAGTTGGAGGTAAAAATGTTGGAATGATTGTTCTTCAAAAGTAGCGATCCATTACATTAACAATAAGTGTGTGTTAATTACTAATGTAAGTGTTTTTATGTGGTGGACTATGTAATGGGGAGGAATCAAAGGAAATGCTTGATTTTCTTTTATTGCTCTTTGCAGCGTTCATATGTTGTCACTAAGTATGATGATTGTTGATAAAGTGATGTTCATCATTACACATCTTAGGAGGTGATAGACATTAAAGTATTGAGTCGCTGGAATCAGAGATCAGAGTGCTGCAGTGGAAACATGGCGTTTGCTCATTAATGTAAATGAGATCTGATCTGGGATCTGAATTCTATCACTTTGTGAGATGTAGTACAGTCGACCTCTATCAGACTGCAGCTTGTGAAAAGCTTGAGCAAATAAGTAAGTTTAGTCTCCATGAAGCCTTAATCCGCTCCAACCCGTCATGTGCTTTTCATTCTTTGCACCTCAGGTATATGAAAAAATAAGAGAGCGGTTAAATATTGATTATTATCGGTTTTCAGACAGTTCTTGTGGGTGAAAGTGTTAGAGAAGGGAGATTCGCTCTGAAATTGAGAGAGATTTGGGCTGGACGGGGAGGGGTCGCAACAGTCCGGCCTCAGGAATGTGTGTCGACACCCATAGCCCCGATCATGTGATGACCTCAAGCCCTGATAGTCTTGTAGTGACCCTCAGGGTGAACGCGGCTCCTCTCATTGGCCGGCTGGACAGGCGCAGCTCTCCGGTGTGAGATGGTGGGCCTGATGCTTCATTTCAGCCAAGTCGTGTTGAGCAGTGTTTTAACTTTTACACTTATTGGGATCATTGCTGGTGTCTGGCAGGAAGTCAGTCTGTTCAGTTTCCTTTATACGGCCCCGTGTTGTACGTTTGACTCGTCAGGGTGTCGGGTGGATGGGACAGTGTCGGGGATGTGACGGTGTCAGCTGAGGACGCTGGGTTACAAAGCTGATTTAAACACTATTAAGGCGGGCGGCTCGCTGTGGTGCTAACTGATTAAAAACATCTGCTGTCTGAAGTTTATTCACAACAAGAATATTTTCCATGTCTAATCTGCTGGAAACATTCAGAGGCACAAAAAACTGTTTCTCTGGTTTTTTCTGTTGGAAAACAAAATCAGAATCCACAGAAGTTTAATGCGACGCACCAATCAGGCTCAGCAGTTTTCATGTGCGACACATCGATCAGCGGCGTTTTCAGCAGCGTCGGAGACAAACTGTCTCAAAAGGCTTCTTCACTCTTGTGTTGCGTTCGCTCTACAAGGTCGTTAGATCACCACCGACTCTTTGTGGTCACAATCAGCCCCGGTCCGCTTCCAGACAGGAAACTCATTGCTGCTTGTGTGTGTGTGTGTGTTTGGGCGTCTTTGTGCAGGTCTGAAGAATGGAGTTGGCCAACCATGGTCTTATCCTGCTGCAACAGCTTAACGCTCAGAGGGAGTTTGGCTTCCTGTGCGACTGCACCGTGGCCATCGGAGATGTCTTCTTCAAAGCCCACAAAGCCGTCCTGGCCGCCTTCTCCAACTACTTCAGAATGCTCTTTATTCACCAGGACAGGTACAGCAGGAGCTCAGTGGCGTCACACACCTCCTTTTATTGTTTTATTGAAGTAAGAACTGGACGCGTCAGAGAAATTGGGACTAAAGTGAACTTTACAGGATGCTAACCTGATCAGGCAAAGTTTCCCCAATTTTCTCAATTTGTCATTTAATCTCTCTAAAAGACAAAACGAACAAACATTTTTTTAAACCACAATTCCTGCAAAGCGCCAACATGTTAAATTTGCTGCAGCGTCCCTCTGGTGATTTCCTCTGTGCAGCAGCGAGCTCATTCTGACCTGTGTGTGTTCCAGCGACTGCGTGCGTCTGAAGGCTGCTGACATCCAGCCCGATATCTTCAGCTACCTCCTCAACCTGATGTACACGGGCAAGCTCGCGCCGCAGCTGATCGACCCGGCGCGGCTGGAGCAGGGCGTCAGGTTCCTGCATGCCTACCCGCTGCTGCAGGAGGCCAGCCAGTCCGTGTACACCCACCCCGAGCAAAGCATCAACCTCTCCAACTCCCTCTACGGCATCCAGATCTCCGACCAGCAGGCGGCGCTGTCGGCCGGCGAGTCGGCTCAGCGGCAGCTCTCCTCGCCGTTTGAGCTCGAGCAGGTCGGCTCAGAGGTCAAGCAACCGTCCACGCCAGCTGCTGCTTCATACGCAAATTCCTCGGTTCCCACACTGCTCCCCTCGCCCCCCGACGAGGAGGCCTCAACCAGTGGCAGCAAGCCCCCAGCCGAGGAGGGAATGGACACGCTGAGCGCAGATGGCTCGACGGCGAACGCCATCCTGCACGTGAAGCCCAGCATCATGAAGAGGAGCTCCTCCTTCAGGAAGCATTACTCCTGCCATCTCTGCAGGAGCCGCTTCAGCCAGAGGAGCCTGCTGAGAGAGCACCTCCTGCAGCACACTCAGGCCCTCCAGCAGACCCTGACGGAGTCCAGCGACGCGCTCTCGCCCGTCATGACCGGGGAGAACAGCGCCGTCGCCGAGGGCGTCCTCAAGGCGACCAAGGCCGGCTGCGGCGTCCCGGTCGCCACGTCGGCCATCGAGATCATCAGCGACAACGAGCAGACGCCCGTGTCGGCCGCCAACTCGGACTCTCCCCGGGCCGAGGTGTCCACGTCCAGCTGGGGCGTGGGCGGCCTCAACTCCCAGGCGGACACGCCCCCGCCCTCGGACATCGCCGACATCGACAACCTGGAGAGCGCCGACCTGGACCGGGAGGTGAAGCGGAGGAAGTACGAGTGCTCCACCTGCGGCCGCAAGTTCATCCAGAAGAGCCACTGGCGCGAGCACATGTACATCCACACGGGGAAGCCCTTCAAGTGCAGCGCGTGCGGCAAGAGCTTCTGCCGCGCCAACCAGGCGGCGCGCCACGTGTGCCTGAACCAGGGGGCCGACTCGTACACCATGGTGGACCGGCAGAGCATGGAGCTGTGCGCCGCCGGCGACGACAACAGCCAGATGGAGGCCATGTTCCTGGGCTCGTCGAAGCCGTACAAGTGTAACATTTGCGCCACCACCTTCTCCAGCCCCAGCGAGGTGATCAAGCACCTGTGCTTCACTCAGGGCGGACTGGTGGGGCTGCAGGGAAACACGGGGGCGGGCGCGCTGCTGCAGCCCGAAGATTATTCCAAAGATGAAGGCTCTGACTTGTCCAACTCCGGCACCCCGTTGGACCCCATAAAGACTGAGGAGATCCTTGTAGAATAGTGCCAAAACTGTGTTGTTCTCCCCTTGTTGACATGTGTGTTTGTGATCTAAGTTATAAGGAACAGGCAAGCTAAAGGAGAAGCTAGTCAGGGCGTGCACAGCCACTCAACCCGCGAGGAGGTGCATTCATTCAGTCATATGTGATACAGTTAAACAGCTGCGTCATCAATTCTGGCTTTACTGATTTACTCTCTGCTGAAGATCATCAAATAAACTGAGTCAGAGGTTCGTTTTTCACATTGTAGTTTGTTCTGGTGGCGAAAAAAAATCTTGATCTTAGAATTCAAAAACTCTGAAATGAGGTAAATGAAAACCTCTTTGATAAACCACATTAAAACCATTGAATTTATGACACGGCTGTTGCTGTGAAACTGTATTGCATCTGTGTGAACAGAAATACCTCGACGGCCTGTGGTTGTTTGTGGAAGGTTCCCAGCTGTATGAACTTTGTTTGTTTTTTTAGTGCAGTGTTCAGCAGATTCTCCGGGTTTAAGGAAAAGAAAAGGTAAAGGTAGATAAAGTTTAGCTCCAGAGGAAAATCACACAACGTTCGCCTCTCAGCCGAGTTCAACACCAAGTCTGCATCGTTTTATCGTGTGTTGTTTTTGCGTTGGTGTTGAACTCTGCTACGTGAAGCTTCGCCACACTCCCAAGAGCTGCTGCTGTGGTTAGGCTGCACGGGCCGTTTCAGTGTAAGAGGAAGAGGAAGCTGAGACAGTTCCGGAGAAGACAACATCTGGTGAGGCGAGGTTGTTTTTTTTTTGTTTTTTTCTGTTTGTTTGTTTGCTAGACTGGTGTAGAAGAAGAGTCCAGTTTTTCCCCTGATCCCACATAGCTGATATTTTTAGATCCCAAATAAAAGGCCAGTCTGCAGATCAGGTCCAGATTTCTGTTCCATCTAAAAGCACACAAACATGAGACAATCGGTGCTCTGATTCGAGTCGTTTTTAATATGCATTCAAGTACATTTGTCTTCCATGTGAGTGTTCCGACTCCTTCAGAATGAATGGCATTGATGCTTTGTCTTCTCAGTAGCAGTTTGGTTGTTTAGCTCTGTCGTCTGTGATCGTGCTCGCTGTCACTTTCACACCTCATCCAATCATAGTCTCTCTTCCTGACAAGCGTTTGGCCACTGAGAGTCGGCCACAGTTTGCAGAAGCAGGTGCAGCTTGGCCACTTTAGTTCTGCATGGGTCCTTTTGTCATTGTTGTGCATGTTACACATGGTTAAAAAAACACGTTTCATCCAAAAACAAAGGTTGAGGAGAGGCGTCCCTGGACAAACACTGTGGATGTGTCCTCTGTGTGGAGTTTAAATCTGCCCCTGAAAGCTTTTAAATTTAGTCTGACATGCTTTTCTAGTTTTGTATACACTGCTGTAGCCACCAAGAGTAGATTATATTACAAAGATATATGATAGAACAATAGTTTTCAGATTAGGGTTCTGTGTCGGGGACGAGTGTGACGAGTCTATTTTTAAACCCTGGAATAAATAGCGCATGATTCAGAGGACTGTTTCTTTGCTCTCTTGTTCTCACCAACTTTGTGCTGACTGCAAAGGGAAACTTTTTATTTTTGACATGATGAAGACCTCCTATCTGTTGTTTCTATGCCCTGCTCACACCAAAAAAAAAAGAAAAAATTGGTGGTTCATTAACATTGTAAACATTGTCCGGCTGTTTCACCTGTGTGTCTGACGCCCCTGTAAACTGAGGTGTGGGGGGGGGCAACAGTGCCATTAATAAGGGGGCAGTTTGGGAGCTGCAAAGAAAAGCAGCAGGATGATAAGCGTTTGTGTTGAGAGTGTGCATGGTGCTGAACAGTGACATCGTTTTATTTGTGTTAAAAGAACTTTCTCTTTATACTACTGATGACTGGAAATGTGAGACATCGTAACACACGTCGAAAAATGTGAAGTTCGGAAAGTGTTTATTTTCTACTATAAATAGCTCAAGGTGACAATAGCTGTCCTAGAATAATTTTAATAGTGAGAGCACCATCAAGTGTCTGTCATTTCTTTTTCTCATAACTGAGCATTTTAACTGTGATAAAAACTTTTACACCTAGAAAGTTCAATGTTTTTTTTTTTTTTACATATTTGAATGCAAAACCGGTGCAGGAGCCCTTCGAGGACTTCCTCTGTGTCTGTATTTCTTTCAGATTAGCAGCATTTTTGTCTTATTTCTATTTCAGATAGCCGGTTGTTGTTGTTTTCTTTTCACTAGTCATAATTGCTTGAGGCTCTCCCCAAATCGTGACATCACAAAGACAGTCTTCTTGTTGTTTCGCTCTGTAACACAGTATTGATAGTATTCCTCCTGATAAATAACATGGAATATAAACACACAAACACCTTTCCATGTGCATTTGTATATGTTGTTTATGTTGTTTCTGACTGGCCTTTTGTGTGAGAATACTAATAATGCCCCTCCCTGGTGTGTTCCATGTGTACAGCTCTGACACACTCACACACACTCAAGTGTATATTTTGGTGTGCTAATTGGACAGCAGTTAGCCTCAACCCTGGCTAGATGGAGCTGTTGTGTAAAGGGAAAAGCTAACAAATCTGAGCAGTGACATTTTCTGTTGTTGTGAACACACAAAGTGGCGAGTCTCCCGACCCGCTTTCATAGGACGTTACATTTGCTTCACATCACAAAGCTAATCCTGTAAATATCGAGCGTCTGATCCAGTGTTGGAGCAGATGGTGCTTCCTGTTGCCGTACTACTGACATTCACTCCTCTGGGCTACATTGATCCACAGAAGTCGCGCAGCTTTGTGAAGAATCTAAGTCTGTCACCATTTCGAGTTGTACTTGTTCGTTGGACACGACTGTGTTGTACCCCGCTCATTTGTGCGTGTTTTAAAGAGCTGTGTATCTCAGGAAAATGAGAGTTTTGTGTATTCTGTCTGCCGTCGTCTATCAAAATACCAGTTTCAGGACAGGTGAGGAGCCCAGCTAGACACACGAGCGAAACTTCTTCTTCAATGCCCATCTGACATCTACTGTGATCAATCCGTGTTCTCAGGAATGTGACTAATTTTTCTGTATAAACTTTTTTTTCAATGAAGAAAGAACAATAAAAACATGTCTCTTTTTTGTACATGTTTCTGTGTTGTTTTCCTCAACGGCAATGTTTTAAACCAGGATGCATCATTGAAAAATATGAAGAATGAAGACTTGATAGAAAGTACACATAAATTTTCTCTAGCTTTATTGAATGAAATATAGACAGGTTTCTGAATATTTTACTATTAACAGCTTGGAAAATATAAAAGGCAATTAAGACCATGCTACATGAATAACACGCTAAATGGCTGCAGGTTATTAGTTAATCTTACAACAGTATGATCTTAGTACATACAGTAGGTATACAATCTGTACAAATGTTAACAGGTTCACAGTAGGGTGTGTTACAAAAAGCAGGGAGGACTCAAGGTGGGCTGGTGCCCCTAAATGCTTTAATTCTATGCAACAATAGCAAAAGTCTTTAGTTAACTGTCTTTTTTTATTGACTTGTGTATTTCACATAAAGCAGATAGTACAGAGGGTGAAGTGACCTGAACGTTGGTCCGAATGTTCTCATCTTTGAGTCGTTTGGTCATGAAGCAGGATGTGACGTTCACGTTGGATGGATGACTTTATTTCAGGTTATCCAATCAACTGACTTGGTGCCATTTTTTTCTCTATATAATGCTGGTGGGAAAAATCTAGCTGTAACCCACAGCTATGTGTCAACTTTGGTGTCAGATGTAGTGAGAGGTCCTCTGGCTTTCATAGCGAGGTTAAAGCCTGATCTGAAGGAGCTAAGGAGACGCTTTGGGGATCTAATTGGATGCGACCGGCGTCTCATCCCGTGAGCAATGACTTGACCATGACTCCCTGATTCCTCCTAACTCGATTTGGCTTCCGTCTGATGAGTGAAAGGAGCGTTTTTGTTCTGGTTTCTGGTACCACGCAGGTAATGTCTGTGCCTCTCAGTCTATGTCCTCCCTGGTGCCAGTTTAACGAACCTGAGCAAAAAATGCTTGGTGAGGAACACACGCACACACACACACACACACTCACACACACATGGCAGAGTGCAGGTTCAGCCTAAGACCTGAAGCGACCAAACATGTCTTTATCCTTAAAATGACACCCATGACTGAGAACCAAAGGGTGCAATACGTGTTGTCGGGCAGCAGAGGGCGTCCACATACTTTAGTGAAAAGGACTTTGTTTACCTGCTTCACATCAACGATACATATTTCACATCATGACACAGAACATAACATGCCCATTAAACTCTGTGAGGATGATTAGCTATGTGTTTTCATAAATGCACGTCTCATCCATGTCAATAAACAAACGCCTGCTATATTATTCACAAGTCACTATTTCGCAGACACGTCTGCCACATCCTCAGATGAGTGTTGTCGGAGTATTTTATTGAATCTTTACAATGTGTGACAATGTCTTTTTTTTCACAGTAAATCAGGCAGTGATTGTTTATTTTCTACATGGAGCTTATTTTTCTCGACACAAGAATGTGAAAAAAGTCAAACATGTTGGTGCATTTTCTTGCTGAGACATCGTCGTCCTCTCCACCCTCTGGTTGTTTCTGCACTCTGTAGAGTCACATTTGTACCATGGCTTCATATTTTTTATTGCTAAGGATTCTTGGAAAAAACCTCATGGAGTATGACAAGTAAAGCTGTGATACGCGAAGCACTTCGATGCAACAACTTTTCCTTTGTTTTGGTAAATTCTCATCATCCCGAAGCATTTTACAAGACAATTCTTAGCTGCTGCTCTGTATCGGAATCAAAGTAAACTGAAATAAAGAAAAAAAATCTGCTTTAACACAGCTTGATAAAAGTATTCTAAAAACAGACAACGTCCGTACAATAACAACAAAGTGGGCCCAAAACAAGGTAAACGAGTAAAGACGAAGGGATGAATGAAAGAATACTCGAGATATAAATACAATATACAAGATAATAATCCTCCATCTCTTCACCTGGTGACATCATCCTACTCCTGCTACTATTCACATAAAAAAACACACATGCACACACAAGCTCACACACATACGCACTCGACCGGGCTGCAGAGTCCCACCTGAAGAACTAAAGGCGATGGAAAGTCACTGAGACGGGTGGCGTACATTGCACTGAATACAGGCCAGGTGGGATTCTTCTGAGGCACAGGACATGCACGAGTGTGTGAGAGTGAGTGAGGTGAGCAGGTGGGTGGGTGGGTGGGGGTGTGACGGTGGGTGGGACGTCACGTTGCGATGACAGGGGCTGCAGGATGCGGTCGGAGTACAGGTGCGGGGGGTGTGTGGGGGGGAGGGGGGGTTCACTCAGTCTCTCTGGGCGGGATGGGAGAGGCCCAGTCGCAGCGTGTTACCACAGAGCAGCTTCTCCCGGTCTCTCTCTCTCTCTCTCTCTCTCGCTCTCTCTCTCTCGCCCCCTCATCACTCACTTCCTGGTCCAGACAGTGCGTCTCCCAGGCATCAGTCTTGTATCTTCAGCTGTGGCAGAGAGACACAAACACAGATATTAGGAACAAGAAGACGCCACAACACCCTGAGATCGTTGGTTCTATCAGAAAACATCCGACAGTGCCTGAAAAACATCAAAAAATCACGAGCCTGTACATAAAGATAGACATAATTCATCACGGCCTGAAAAACATCAGCCTCGGCTCTTTGAAGCTTTGTAATTGAATCTAACAATTGCGCACTCCGACATGGTTTCTTGACTCCACACTGGGCCGGCGATGGAAGGAAAACAGGAGGAGGGAGCGGAGGAATCATAATCAGCCTTTCAGCACAAGTTCATCTGCCCCTCACACACACCGCTTCCCTTTAAGACCCCGGCCTACAAAGAGGGGGTCAACGGCGGCATTCCTGCTTTGATATCAAAGGTCCCCTGGTTACTCACAGCCTGAACAAAAGCTTTTTCATCTGGTCGGGGTGCAAATCTCCTCCCCTACTCCCTAATAAAACTCAGACCCATTGATGTTTCAAAAAAGCCACTATGAGAAGATTGTTCGATAGGCCAACAAAGGAATTTGGAAATAACCACTTCTTTAACATCACGATTCATGTTCTTGGGTTACACGACTGTAGTAATGAAGTACTCCAAAACAGTCAAAATAAAGGCCTGAAAACTTTTATGACATTTAAAAATGAGTCAATGGATCCAAAGCTTTTAGACACCAAACAAACTGCTTTTAAGAAAAGTTGGTTCACTTCTGATTCTTGATTACAGTGAAGCCAAACTCATACTTTG
>JAUESF010000019.1:3781659-3793289 GCA_032274765.1 Malacoctenus tetranemus | reverse complement strand
GCTACGTATGACATGAGTAAACTCAATATTTATTCTTCTCTGACATGAAGACAGGATCAGTCAGGCTCTGCAGGCACTGTTTATTTGTTGCTTGGCGAAGTCAAACCTGAATTCCTCCGACCTGTTTCAACCACGTGGACGACTTTTCTCACAGACTTTCCAGTCGAAGCAACAAAGTGAAGAAGCCAAACTCCAAATTCACTTTTGACCACGAAAGAATTGAACATTTCAACCAAGGGTTTCGACTAACCTGGTTACTGGCTGACCACCTGGACATGTGAGAGTCAGTCCGACAGCTTAATTGCTCCGTCTACTGAAGTTAAAAGCCCATTCTTAAACATACAAGATAAGAGGGTCTAATTGAATCTAATCAACAAACAATAAAGTGACTAGAGATCAGACAAAACAATGGGAAGGCAAGTCACTGTTTTTACTCACTGTCTCACGCCAACCTGTGAGTTTTCACATGAGTGATCAAACAGAAAGAGCCGTGAATGCTCCATGTTTAATTTGGAAGTGTTGGCAAGAGTGAGAAAAAGGGGTGAAACAGCTGAAGGGTGCGATGAAAACAGTCTGACACTGAATTCGATATAAAGAGAGTTCACGAGGTTAATAAAATTATTCTTATACGGCAGATAAAACCTCTAAATAGTGCTGCAACGCCAGAAAGTCTAGGTCATTGCTTTATTATAGTAATCTGATTATATGTTTTAATCCAGAAGGGTTCATTTTATTGAATCCGCGCATTAGGAAGTAAGTTCAGAGTCAAACTCCCCCCGGCTGCATCATGAACGACTGATCACAGTCATTTACCAAGAATTTCCCCTTTCACACACCACTGAGGCGCTCTGTGACTGCGGTGACTCATCCGAGAGGCATTTTACTATCAGTCCTGCGCCGCACAATAAACACTGTAACTGAGTATTATGCTGAGTGGACAATGAGTCAGACTGAGGGGAAATTAAAGTGAGCACCTCCGCCGGGTCTCTCCCTGTTCCCGCCCAACTTCCTTCATGTGATTCATCTGTGTCAGTCGCATTCCTGGACTTCACACACGCAAACGGTTTGATGGAAACCTTCAAAACTACTAAAAACTTAACAGAAAGTGAGAAGTACACAGAATTCTTCTGCTGAGTCACTACGATTACAGAAGAAGAAGATTAACAAAACAAATTCTGTTTGTATGTTGCATTGACATCATTTTGATGTCATTTTGCCAAATTTTTGGTCTCATTTATAATTCGGTTGTACTACTAAACTTAGTTTGCATTCTGGTGCAAACGAAGAGTCTCCACACATTCTTACAGAACATAGAACAATGCAAAATCGAAATGTGTTGATGTTAGACAACAAAAACATCAAATGTACTCAAAAGTACTGAAAGTACGGACTGAAAACACCAAACAACACAGAATGCAACTTTTTTCAAGTAGAATAAATCGGGTGCTGAGGGTTGACTTTCGACGCTGCTTACACAGGCTGTGCTAATTAAAACAGTTTGTCAGCCACTAAAGTAAATAAAGCAGAAAAATGTGCATTTAAATTGCTGTTACGTCTCAACAACACAGTGCTGAGTGTGTGGAGGTGACGCCCCTCGTATCTTGATAAATCAGAAAACGTGCCTCAGTTGAGGAATGTTTGAGGAGGGGTCCTGAATGGCCGGGCGGGTTGGGGGTTGGGGCGCTGGGCGGAGGGGCTTTTTGTGTCCTGTAAAGCAGTGAATGACATCATTGGACAGCATTGAAGAAAACCGCCTCCTCGGTCTTCCAAGAAAGGATGATGTCGAAATAATTGGAGGAAAGGGAACCGGGGGCAGTGTGTGAAACGCTCCGAGATCAGAGGGATTTTTCGCTCACTTTCTATTCTCCCCGATCTTTTTTTTTTAATTCCTTCTGTTGCTCCTTTTTATCCTGTCGTTTATCACCCAAATACACACTCCAATCCTCTTTAATCCTGCGCCGCTTTCCCCCTCAGTGTCCCCTGTCCTCTGCAGCCCCTGATCCCAACCTCGGCTGCTGTTTGTGTGTGAGCCGGAGGAGGGAGGGATGGATAAGAATGTCGAGCAGGAAACGCAGTCATTTCTTGACATCACTACTTCCTCTTCCTTTTGCCCATTTCCTGGAATTACACACATTCTGGACCCGGCGCGGTCCGTCCAGCAACCTTTCCGTTTTCTTGCTGTACGTGATGCCACGTCGCGTGAGGAGCTCAGATAAGGCTGTGACGTCTCGCGCGTGTTTATGTTTGCGCAGAAACAATGATGAAGTCCACAGATCTAAACATCGAGTGATCATCCTGTCCCAGGAATGTTTAACCCCTTCCATGCATCTTGGCCTCTGTGTAAAGGGAGCTGAGGCGTGATCGTAGTGCGGCTACGATGCAACGCTGTTGCACGGTCATCTGTTCCGCTACGGTTCAGTGTTGCATCAAGGAGGCTTGTTTCTTTCGCAGCTGCTTTTCCTCGAAGTTGACCATGAAGAAAGGATGCCTTCATATTTAGGTCAGAAGCAGGACTTCTTCCAGGAACTGCGTTTTAAGCCAGCAATTGCCATCTGGTATAGATGTCTTCACTGTTCTCTGCATTCCTGAATTATCTGCACCAGCAATTTGACATTCCACTTGTTGTAAAGCATCGTTTTGTCTTCCAGGGCGCGCTGGAATGTCAGAATAGGGGAAGAGTAGATCTAAAGAGCTCCTCCTGGAGCCTGAAGAGGCCTTGAAACTGGCCAACGTTTACAAATGAGAGAAGATGAAAGAACTGGAGTATTGACGAGCGAGGTGATTAAAAAAAACAGGCCTCTGAGGCGTGATTGAACTCACTCTCCCTCTGCCTGTCAAAAGTAAATACACACTTAAACGACAATAAGGTGAAATGTTTGTAACGAGTTGTGCTGAATCGCCAATAAAATCGAGCAGTTTCTCCATGCAAAAAAGATCCAATAGTCACAACAAACGAACCGTTTTAGCTCCTTTTTCTTGTTCCCTCAGTCCGATGCTCATCTCTGGTTAACATTAGCATTTGGCAAAGATCCAGTAGCTTGATGCTTGATGTAAACATGTCATTCAGGCTCAATTGGGTGTTTAAATCCAACAATAAGCGAGAAGGCCACAAGAGTGGAATAACTCCACTTGTTTTGGTTCAGTTGTTTTGTGTCTTTTCTTAAACAAAAGGGGAGTTTAATTCCAAGTGGAACGAGACGGATCGCTGAGGTTTCAAGTTTCCTGCAACAAGAAGATTGCGCTTAATTTTTGTACCAAAGTGAAAGAGTTTCACCTCGCTGACACATTCTTGGCTCCTCTTTAAAGAAGCGTTAGAGGCATGAAAAAAAAAGAGGTATAACACTGTATGGATACTCGCTGCATTGTAGCAGCATAATGCCGTTAAAGACGAAGGGAAAAGGAGGGGTCAGCCACATTCTTGGTCCATTCTTTCAATCCTCCGTGTGCCTGGGGGAGGTTAGGAGTTGAGGAGGCAGATTAGGTTCCCTGATGCCGGTAAAGATGAGAGAGAAGCGCCTGCGGAGACGAGAAAGTCCTGGGGGGGGGGTCTGAGTGTCCTGGTGGGAGCCCACGACGACTTTATTACTGTACTGTTAGATATAGAACAATGAAGGCTCATTTAAATACTGTTGAGTGGGCTTGTTTAGTTTTCTTGAATGATTTGGAGGAAAATAATTCGTTTTTTAAAAATTGGTTTGAAGCGTTACGATTTCTGATAAAAAGCTAGAGCTAAAACTCTGAAGATTGATGCTGTTTGGTCTATATTCAGTGTATCCAGAGACATGACTCCGAGAGCGGTTTAGTCCTGAAACTCCTCTGCTACGTCTCTGTGTTGACAGTGGAAACACTGAAACGCCATCGGCCTCCTTTTTGTCCCTCAACCAAGACGCTTATTAACTGCATCTGGTCTGTTTACGTTGGCTACTTCAGTCTTCTTCTCTATTTACCGGCATGCTACAGCACCACTTACGGGCCTTCTACAGTTCAAGCTTTTCCTGTGATGGTGTCGAGTCTGCAAGGAAACTTTTGGAACATGGAGCCATTTTTGTCTCCGTGTGGACGGTCTTTATTGTTTCCAGGACCGATTACGATTCCCAAACATTTACATGACGAAGGCTTAAAGTCGGTAAATAATTTAACTGTATACTCACTCTGTTGCAGCCTCAAGACTTGATGGTCTAATCAATGTGTGCTGGGGTTGTAAAACCAAGTGTTTGCTCATGTAGCATCACTTAAACATCAATTTGTGTGACGGGGAAGACTGGAGGAGAGAAAGACTGAGAGGAAGAAACGGCTGTTTCCCTTTTCAGGGACTGTGATCAAAGAGAGGCGTCATACAGGCAAAGGTTGTGCTAGGTTGTAGGATTAAGATGGCCAATACAATTATAGCATGATTACAACAACATGTGAATGTTAATTCAATACCGGTTTAATTATGTTTGCTATCTGGGAGGACATGTAATTGGCTTCAGCTTCACTGACTTAGATGAGGAGGATATAAAAAGCTTCAGTGTCCTCCAGGTTGTTCTTGAGAGTTGCCCGTTGTTTGTGAATCTTAGATATTTAAACTGCAGCCGACGGCAGGTTTCTGATCCAATTTTACGATCATCTCCAACCCTGAAGTGCGGCCCGAAAGCACCCATTTCATAACAATCGGATGAATAAAACATGCTGCACAGATGAGTATAATTGAACCTCTGGCTGGACAGTGATGGATCTTCAGGGACTGAGAGGAGCTTTCAAGCACTCCGGCCTGAAACTCGGCCTCCTTCCCACTTTCCTCTGGGACCTCTTCCTCTTTCTGAGGGGACCTAAATCATCCTGACAACTCGCAGCTAGTTAACAGATCACAGTTTGCACACACCTACGGCACAAATCAAGGACAAAGCTCTTCCATTCAGCGCTGCCGCGACACTGGGAGTAAATTCTCATTCGAACAAGAATGGTTGACCGTGATGAGCACTGTCAGCTGGAATGTTAAAGAAATACGGGCTAAACTCCAGGAGGACGGCTTCGGCGGCTGGATTGTGTTATGATGACTGTACAGCTTGAAGCCTTATTGGCAGAGATCAGACAGCGCTTAAGTGAAGGGAGCGGTCGCTTCCACAGGCATGATGAACATTTTGGCAGCGGAGCCGAACATTTCCCCCGGAGCCGAGCGTAAGCGAGTCCATCCGGGGATGAAATCATGGCCACACGTTACAATGAAGCAAGAAAAAAACCCAAACACGTACAGATGCCTGCAGGAGACGCACGCTTCAGCACGGTCACCTCGTAAAAGTTTACACCTGCAACCAAAAAGGACATAAAAATTTAGCGAACCGAGACACGGGTGAATTATTTCTGGAAATTCATGACAAACCAGGGAGCGACAACGTTTTGGGGGAAATCTGTCTCACTCCCTGACATACTTGGACCCACTAAAAGTGTGAAATACAGTTTGACACACGACATAACCGGGCTGTCTTGAGGTCGTTTTTCATGGCTTCTCTTTTTCCTGTTTATATTTCTGTTTTTTTGGCGTTTAAAAAAAAGCAAAAACACTCTTCACATGTTGCAATAGCTCAAAGATTACACTGCTAAAAACTGAATCTCATTAAGCAGGAGTTACTTATATTAAGTAAAAAACATCTAATCACACTCAAAAAAAGGCATAATAAAGTCAAAGTTGAGCCTTTTCCTGCTTTTTTTAAGGTCTATTTGTCTTATTTCAAGATTGGATTTTGTTTATAATTGGCAGATGTTTTTGTTGACCCCCGAAACAAATGACCCCCGAAGAAGTCCGCTCTTACAACATTTAAAGCACCAACTTGGATAAACACACGAGCACTCTCGCAGACTCAGCACTATCTCCCTGTCTTGCTTTTCAGAAATCTGTATCTGGCCTCATTCAGAGTCTGTGGCCCATCTGGGAGGGTCTGCAGAGGCTCCGGCCAGCGAAATGACATCAGTGTTTGATGTCATTCTTTGGACTCCCACCGCAGCTCTGCTGAAGCTTGCAGCTCAAACACACGTGCCGACTCGAATGTTGGTCTACATTGGATACACATTAAAAAACCTCGACATGAACCCACAAACTCACACGTGCACAGTCGGCCAGAGTATTACAACCACTGACAGGGGCCATGATGAAGGAATAATAGGTGGTATTTACTCTTGTATTTACTCTTAAGTGAATATTTCACTCCTGATAAAGGACAAAGTGGTCGAATGTGAGAGAATTTGACATGGCTGATTGAGGCATGGTAAAGAAACCTAACATAAGTGCTTTCGTGTGATCAAAAAAGTGACCAAACAGACAGTTTCCCTTAGATTCAGCTTGCAGGAGAGTTTCTTTGGGGATGACGTAACACGTTGCTGCATCTCTCCTAAATGACCCGTTCATCCTTATCTATTTTTGTTCCCTCCTGGATCCAATGCTTTGCTTCCCTCCCTGTTTTTTCTTTTGCAAAGAAACATTTCAGAGTGCCTCCTTCAAACTTCCATGTAATATTCATTCAGTTACTTTCTCTTTACTTACTTGAAGGCTGTAAAACTTGCATTTTAAAGCCTTTAACAAGCTACATAGACACACATTTCGAGGATTCTCAAACAGTTTTCTAAACAATTTGTTTAATGTTTTTATCCAAGAATGTGGTGATAATGTATGTCAGGTAGCAAGAACAGCACATCATCTATGAAAACAGATACAAGATAAATAACTTGTATTTAAGAGGAGTCCCTGCTCTTTCTGGAGAAACGCTCGACAGTTTCAGGACCTTGTGCTGGAAAGGTTCACCTCACGTGAACCTGTGGATCAATGTTTGGAGAAGATGGGACAATTTACATACTTTTCTATCAAATCAAATAAATCCTCTGTGGATTTCATTAAACATCCCTTGATGGATGATACAGTGAAATATTTTCCCTGTAATAAATACTTCTGTCTTTTGTGTAAATTCACACAAGTCTGTTTATTTTTCCAGGGGAGAAATTCCCCATGAATGACCTCAAACTGGGCGCGCATTAGGTTTCATAATTGAGTTTCAGTCTGAAATTAAAAAATTAAAAGAGGGAACTAAAGAACAGATCATGTTTTTCAACACATTATCAGCCTCAGGCGTCTCCAACTAAGTTAACACTTTAAACATGTTTGTCAAGTTATCCTGGTTGGTGTGTGTGGTGTGTGTGTGTGGGGAGTGGAGCCTCGCTCAGTCTGGGTCCGGTCCTCCAACCATAAACACTCAGCTACACCTGATAGACAGAGATTATGCTCGTGTGTTTGCGTATGTGTCGGCCTTTTGATGTGCAGCCGGTCCTTTGTTGATTTTTTGGCTGTTATCACAGAGATTCCTCGGCTCTTCCTGTCTTCCCACAACACAGAGCCGCCTTTTATCAGGCTGTAAAAGGGGGTCGAGCAGTGCTGGGATGTGATAGTGCTCCATATTTTTCACCTCTGTGTCTTCTCCCCCCCTTCCTTTCACTCTCATGCTTTCGTTTAATCGGCAGGCTTGAAGGTCATTCAAATCTGATGTTTGGTGCTGTTTATCTTCTGTCTATCTTCTGTGCTGCTGAGAGCACCTGGTGATGTGAGCACAATTGACTCCAGAGCCCACTGCACTCAGAGGGAAGCACAGAGCAGGCTGATATCACGTCCGCTCATGCATAAACTACGGCCGCTAATGAGCAGCAGTGGGTGATAAATGACAAAGAGAAAAGACATCCGTCTAGACCTGGTGGCTCAAAACGCGGCTGAGGAGCCGCTTGCTGCTCTTCAGCCCGTCTGAAGTGGCTCCCTGTTGCTTTCATTGAAGACAATGTAAAAGCACAGCGACTTTCACTCCTAGTGTAGCTTCGTTTGCACAAACTTTAGGGGGCAATCATGACACCTGATGTAAATTGTCCAACAGTGGAAGAAAACACATGCAAACTTCTCTGATGAAGTCTTTTGAATGTCTATCAATAAAGTATTTATGAGGTGACCTCAAAAACTTTTTGCTTTCTGGGTTGCTGAGCTCTTAGTGGTTCAGTGTTTTGCAACAAGATAAAAAGCAAGATCGACTTCATTTAAATTGAATTGAATAAAATCAAATTTTGAGAAGATTTGGGTCAAAATTTGAGACAACAAATTTGCAGACTTAAAACATTCTCATCTCGTGATGCTAAAATGTGATCAGATCACCTAAAAACCAAAGTCGACGGGCTTCCCTTTGTGTGTCCATAAATGCACCAGATCCAAGCGTTCCCATCAAGGTAAATATGCCGCTCTTTCTCCTGGTCGTCACGTTCCACACCGCTGGTTCACTTACAGTACATGTCTGCAGTGGAAACTATTCGACAACTGAAAGACTCTCCACCAGTCTTTCATCCACATCAACTCATACACGCTCTGTTCTTGGAAAGGATATCAGGTTCCTCTATGAACGGACAGAATCGCTTCATTAAATAGCTTATTAAATAGGTTATATGACAGAGTGGTATGTGACATATCTCTGTGTTTTAAGTAGTATAGGGTTACTCCTTCCTCTCGGCCATAACATATTGCGAAGCGCACAGGTTGCTTTGTGCGGGGCCCGGGTCACGGCCTACTAAATATTTAGGGAGGGCGGACACGCCCCTGCAGCCCTCCCAGACGGAGGCAGACACGATCGAAACAGCAGAGAAAATAAACAAACGCAGCTTTGGAGAGGGACGGCAGAGCACCAGAGCAGGTTGGTGCACGTGTCCGTTTCAGCAGAAACGGCATCTACAAAGGTTAATGTTGGTGAGTGTTGTTTATAAAAGGAGACTTTCACCTGCAGCACAACCACTGACCGCCTCTGTGATAACAAGCAGCAACTAAAGATTCAACGAAAGACACATTAAAATGCTTTTGCAACAAATATTCCAATGTTTGTGAAGTGAATCGCTTTGATGATCAATTGATAATATCAAATTGAACTTGAAGGTTGAGAAGTGAAGAAACAGTGTTCAGAAAACTTACATTTTGATAAAATCCAGATACTATAAGTTACTTTGTTACTTTCCATCATGAGACTAAAGTTACATTTCCAATGCTGCTCACACAGAAGAACTTGCAGAGTCCCAAATCCACCCTCATCCACCTGATCACCCAGCACTACACCACGACCGAGCACAAATTTACAAAACAGGTGTGTGTCAGGTCCCATTTACACACAATCACCTGATGGGTTAAAACAG
This sequence comes from Malacoctenus tetranemus, assembly GCA_032274765.1. Taxonomy (NCBI): domain Eukaryota; kingdom Metazoa; phylum Chordata; class Actinopteri; order Blenniiformes; family Labrisomidae; genus Malacoctenus; species Malacoctenus tetranemus. The sequence goes on along the minus strand of JAUESF010000019.1, from coordinate 3,784,109 downwards.
GGAGGTTTGGAGTGTGTTGGTATGTGGGTGTGTGTCGGGAGTGTGTGTGTGGCTCTGAGGGTGAAAAAAAGAAAGAAATCCTCCGTAGGTGTCCCCTGTGTTAACAAAAGGATTAGCTCGGGATCAAGTGGATCATGCAGGGCCATAAAAATGTCTGCGGACAAGAATTTTTCACACACTGAAATCCGACCTCACGCAAACAAGCTTACCTTCTGCTGGAGAGAATCCCAGACACAAACACACACAAACACTGCCACCACACACTGACCACAGGAGCAGCTCCCAAAGACACGCACAGCAAATAAACAGCACCGACAGGACACACACGCTTATTATAAACACACACGCACCTTCGGCCAGCGTGTTGTCCTCCGAGTGTCCGTTCAGGCTGGTCATGCTGGAGATCTGTCCGTTTTTCTGCAAAGGCTGCAGGGAGAGGAAAGGAGAAACAATGAGTAAAAAGAGCTCGACAAAACTTCTGTTGGTTTGAAAGTCATTTGCTGTAAAACTTGTACAAAACACATTAGCATTCTGTGGAGGAAGCACTCTGCTTTATTAGCCAAGAACAACATGTCATACCTGCTGCAGTCCATTCATCATAGTACTAATCCTCTCATCTAATTCTCAGCAAGAAGTCAGGAGAGTTTCTGTTTCCTTTAGGTGCTCGACACAATGACAGCCTTCACATCAGTATTAGAAAAGCAGCAAGAGAAACTCTCATCAAGTCACAGCCAATAAACTCCAGAAGGCTTTTCAAATAATCCAAAACCAGTAAATTCTAAGGAGATCCATCAGGCTTTATACCAAAATAAGTTGGTCTACTAAAATCTTTAAATGGTGCTTGTGTGCAGCTGCTGCATCAATAAACATCCACAGTTTTGTTGGAGGATTAGAAATTTACTGATCCTCACCAGAAAGCTAAAAATGGAAACCCCAAACAAGTCAAATTCACCTCTTTAAAACTAATTCAATGTGATCAAATCACTTGTAAACTCGCCCGTCTAAAGGAGCCAAGCTAATCTTGCCGTAAACATCACAGCACATAAAAATGAGAGGAGAAAGTTTCAGAGGGATTTTTCATTGAGAATGAGTGTTTTCTACAAGGTGGCAACACAGAGTCTGGCTCACAGCACTTTTATCAGACGATCTGAGTCCTGACAGAGATTTTCTGGCAGCGACCAGCTCCCAATGACAGCCGCACAATGGCGAGCAGGACCGCGCTTTTGTGCGTCCCGACCACGGGGGAGGGAACCAGAGCCTCCCTGCAGAGGTGCTAATATAACTAATGGACAAGTCGGGCTCCATTCCCAGCAACCCCAAAGTCCTCTTAGAAAAGCCCTGAAAAATGACACCGGACAGGAGACAATCTGGAGGACATGTTGGAGGGACGGACTGAAAAGTGGGGAGAAAAAAATGGGGAATAGGAGCAGGATGAAGGTGGGGAGAGGAGGGGAAATCAGTCACCAGGTGGGGGTCTGTCTAACATGGTGCAGCAACAAAACCAAGGACGAGGACAAAAAAGATGCAGAAACTGAGATTTAGAATGCAAAGAAAGAATATCAGGCTGATGTACAAAAACCAAGGAACCAAAATTGACATTTCCACTGCTAAATATTGAACTCCTCAAGGTTTTTTCCTTGCTGATAAATAGTTCTCAGGGTTTAACCTCATTGTAGAAGGCGTCTGTTTGAATTCACAACATCGAAGCAAAACTATTCTCAGTATTTTTGTCATAAACATGAGACTCACCTCTTGCACTCCTTCAATACAGCAGCAGCCAGTCTCTCCCTATCTTCATTAATCATGCTGCAACGTTACTGTTCAGTCGACTGACTGTCATCTTGCAGATGAACAGACCTCGTGATTGTTTTTGCATAGGTGTGACAAACTACATAATAACTAACTGACACCGACTGATGCAATCCCAACAACTCCAACCAGACTAACAGCTGAAGCACAACCTCACCTATTTTTATTCGAGTGCCTCCACCTTAGCTAAGTTTATCCTGGCTGAGAGCTTGTGAACAATACAGTTCGTCAAGTGCACATGGGTGCCACTCTGTTGTTTCTAAGAGGCCTGATCCACCCGGGAACGACACAGTAACAACCAGCCCAGCCCCACCTAAACCTAACCTATGGGTGTAGTTCAGTCATTGAAACTGACCGGTGTGATAGGTTTTTTCTGGGCATGTTTGTGTTGCATCCACGCGATGTACAATCTCATTCAGACGCTGCCATTTTTGTTGTTGTCCAGGGATCAAATATGCGGTTTGAGCCATCAGCTGACCTCCAGACCTGCAGCGACCCCACCCTCCACTTGTCTCCCCCATGACTGGCATTCTCCAGATTCCCAGCATTCCTGGCTATCTTCGCCAAAAATGTTTACCGATTACCCAACACCTGACGGCGCATCCACCAAATGCCATCCTTTTACCACCTCTGCTCCACAG
>JAUESF010000019.1:3766793-3777759 GCA_032274765.1 Malacoctenus tetranemus | reverse complement strand
CTCGCGTCACGGGGTGGAGCGCCTTTTGATTTTTAACACACTAACAAGAGACATGTGAAGGAAATCAGCTTTGAGAAGCTTCTCGTCTCATGGCTGGAAAACAAGCGGCCTCTAAAGATTGTTTTTTTTCTCATCTCTGCACTTTTAAAATCCCGATACTCGCATTGATAAAACAAGCAGCTGTTTAGCATTTAAAAACAACATCCCCATTTGACTTAAATGAGCGAGCAGTGACCCTCTGATTCACTGTAACTGCATGTTTCTAATTATCCTCAAACAGCCATTCGCGTCATAAACTCGTGTCATAAGACACCAATCGGGAGTCCGGCTTCACCTCGATGCACCGCTCACTATGTGTTTTGTGGCGTGTGTGTTAATGTGCAGTAAAGTCAACAACAACTCTTTTAATTACAACTGGAGCCTGGTTAGTTGTCTTGCATTGGTTGGTCACCTGTCGTTCTTCAATTACTTGTGTAAACTTCAAAAATCCTACTTCACCTAAACTGCACAGCCCAGGAAAAGAAACCATCACTTAAGGATCGCTACAAGTCCTTGAATGTAAAGGTGATATAAAGAAAAAAGGTTAGTTGGAGACTTCAAACACCCATGAAGACCAAAGACAGTTTCTATCCAAAGACACTTCTGACTCGAGGCTTTTGTTGCTCATTATTGTGGCACTAAATCGGTCCTGGTTCACACATCAGATCCGCGGCCAAAACATTGGATAAGAAGAAGCTTTAAAGCTGCTTTGATGTATTTATTCAGGTTCACAAAGCCTCCTGTTCACCCAGCTCTGCCAGTGAAAAGCTTTTGTGGACCCTTTTACTTTTGAGGAGCATGAATGAATAATGTGAGCCATGATTCAGTCGTTATTACAGTAAAGACACTTCAACTGTGCAAACGAAAGAAGCTGCGCTGCCCCACACAAGCGCAGCACAAGGAAAAACAGCAGCAGCTGCTCTGAAGCTATGATTCACCGTTTGTCCTTGAAATGCTCCCGTCTCCCACCAGGACCGAAGACGCGCGCACACACATACACACACACACACACACACACACACACACACACACACACACACACACACACAGACACATCAGGCCCTCACGCTGTGCTGCGTGAGTCAGTTGGTGCTGCATCAGGACCAAAGCTGATAAAAAATGGATGTGCGAAAAGGGGGCAGGAGGCAGAAAAAGAGGTGAACAAGTACGAAGGAGCACTATGAATAGCCAGTGAGGTTTTTTCTTCCCAAGCTCACCTCCAAAAAACACCTCCCTCATGATGCCTCAGGACCACCAGTTAGGAAAAAGGCCCTTTAACTGCAGACAAAGGCCATTCTCTGCACTAAAAAACAACAGCATTGTTTGCTGGAACACTCTGGACAACCATAGTTTACATTTTCCTGTCAAGTGGCCTTGACAGCGACCGTTCTCATGAGCTAAAGCTCAATAAAAACCTGTTACATTACCCTAATATCTCGTGTGTAATTCAAACACGTATTTGAACCCAGCTACATCTCTCAATCTTGATTGTAAATCCTTGTGACTCGATCCTGGGGTTGACAATTTTATGGATGAAGCTGTGGGGCGATCTGTCATTCGGTAAAAAGGGACGGACCCTGCAGGAGGCTGCGTTCACAGGAAGAGACATTTTGTCTCCGCAGACGCACACAAAGTGACGTCAGACAAAAAAATGCACTCGAGTCTCACAGAGCGCCGAATATGAGCTCGCAGGTGCGCGGAGGGAGGGATAAAAAGATGAATCATGGTGCTAAAAAAAGGAAAAAGTGGAGGCACTGAGTTCAAACTGAATCAGGATGTAATCAAGGGAAAAGCAAGACTGAGAGACATTAAAACGAGGCAAGACCGATGGGGTTTGCTTGCCAGATTCATAAGCCAGTAAACACATTTGACTACAATGTCACTAATAAGCCAAGAATACTTTAGCACTTTAATCAGGTTTCATGCATGATCACAACCTAATTATGCCAGGTCATACATCCTAATTTAACCAGGTTTTAGTGAACCAGAAGCACAGCACTGCTTTAAATGGCAACAATAATGAAATCAGTGTATTATCTCCTCTTCCCTGTTATCTTTGCTTTGAGAGAGGTCACAGAAACATTTAACCAACTGAAACAATAGCATGAGAATTTTTTAATGAGACATGGACATAGAGGTGTCCAGTAATCATGACTGATTGGGAGTGAATAGCTGTAAGAGTCCCCGAGGGACAGTGAACAAGATGAGCCTGGCTGGGATATTCAATAAAAAAAATCAACATCTCACACACACACACACACACCAGCATCTCTGCTGACAAACAGAAACCAGGTTGAGTGTTTAGTGATGCCTGCTTGTTTGTGTCAACAAATTGAATAAAAGACATTTACATTTCACAATGTCCACCAGTCTTCTCCTTCCGTCTCTTTGGCAGAGCTCAAGTCCAAGACACCATTTTAATTATGCCAACTAGCATTAAGCAGGTTGTTCCAATGTTAAGTTAATTACATTTAAACACCCACTAAAGTTTTTTTATTCATTTGATTACCGTTATCTCTTTTTCACTTATTCATTAATTTGTGGAGCAACAGTCTGGCAGTCTGTCTGCTCACCGAGGAGACAGACTGCCAGACTAAACTTTAGCATTAGCGTGAGCGAAGGTTAGCTACTAAAGCTAGCTGCTCAGGTTACCTGCGAAAGTTAGCTGTTAAGGTTAGCTGCTGAGGTTAGCTATGAAGAGCAGCTGCGCTAACACCATCCTCTTGACAACAATTTATGTGTAAAATCAGTATCAGCCTTGTAAAAAAACTGCTACCTTACCTGTAGCTGACCTGTCTGAAGCTGTCTGCTCGCTGTTGGTTTGTTTCTGCTGTTTCTTTCCGATATCCCCCAAACCACTTCATGGCACTACTCCACACAAACAAAGTCGGCAGCTAAACTGATGCGTCACAGGGTCCCTGTCCAAAAGCTCCAGTTCCAATGGGACAACAAGCGCCTTATAATGTAGGAAGTTAACCTGTAATTACAACCACTCCTAAAGTAGCGCCACAACTTTGTGAAATAACTGTAATGAATGACTAATTTTTCCGTCACTTGTGGTCATTAGCTCAGCTTTTATGTCACTGCTGGCTGCATAATTAACAGTATGCTAATGCTAACTGGATGAAGTACTACTCCACTTACTTATACTACTTTATTATAAGGACGTTTTGAAGGTTTAGAGGTGAAAAGTGACCAAAAGAAACACAAAAAGACAACATATAAATGTGTGTGTTGCCCCACAGATACACACATACATTATGAACTGTGATTTGCAAACACAATCTAACACAAAAGTGATGCCAAAAATAGCAGTTTGGCTGCTGTGTAAACAATCAAATGGTTAATTAAGCTGGGAAAATGAGCTGGACACTGTGTAAAAACAACAAACCATGTAGATGGGAGAAAAAGATGATTACATAACAGTCTGTTGATGCCATGTTAGGATCTGGTATTGTCCCTTTGATTAATTATTAGAGCAGAAAAGAAAGAGCTCTGTTTTATTTTTCGCCTCGAACACACACGTCTGTTTTTACTGTAATAGAGCTGGCAGTGAATCTGAGAGATGGCCGATAGTCAGCAGGCTGGGAGACAAACTAATTAGCAAAAAGCCACTTCCTGTTTTTTTCTAAATTAGAGCAAAACGGGAACAAACTCGATTAGAAAGACATCGTTTCTCCTTTTTGGACAAGAAGACAAAACCAGGCGGACTTTATTATTTCAGCAGATCATCATTATCATCATTAGGCTTTACTTTAAGGTCACATATAGTTCAACTTCCAGTTTGGGGTCTTTGAACAACTTTTTGACTGGAGATGACGTTTCTGTACTCAGAGATGTTTACACAGTAATTTCCTGCTCATAACCTCTTTGGGGATTCATCTAATGCCGTCATGCGTCAATTGTATGACTTTGTTTTCATGTCTGCGCATCTGCAGGCCATATTAATTCGTTTTGGTCTGACGGTTGCGTTTTATCCTCTCCAGCAAAACTCCGTGAGGACTTTCGTCACTGCAGTTTCTGCTCTAACTCGATTAAATGAATTAATGAGGGTCTTCTGAAGAGAGCTCTGTGAACAGACTTGAAAAACATATTTGGTTTATTGAGAAAGAAAAACGAGTGAGATGATGAAAAAAATAAATCAAATTTTTGCTCGGTTTGTAGGTTTTGTGATCGTCAGAACATCCCGTCCTTTACTTCAACCATCAAACACTTTCAACCACATGGAGTCTACTTTTTTTTTCTTTACCTGCGCCCATTTTCACTCCACCTCTGTCATCAGTGTCCTTTTGCAGGAGGGAGAACAATCGACTGATTCATCCGTCTTTGTGTCACACTGTTGGGCCCCCTTATAACCCCCCTCCCTGCCTCTCTCTCTCTCTCTCTCTCGCTCTCTTTACATCTCTTTTTCACTCTCTCTTTCTCTCTACACTGTCCCCTCTTCCTTTGCCCACCCAAAATGCTGCTTCACCGACCCCTCTCCTCTGCTGCGGAGCACGGGGGCTTATCCCAATGCGGGCCCATCCTCAATAGCTCTTCTGTCTCACTTATTCTGCAGCCCCCCCACCCCACCACCACCACCACCCCTCCACCTCTCTAAACAGGATAATCAGAGCCGAAGCAGCGTCTGATCAGCCGCAGCTCATTATACAGGAACGTACCAGCCTTAATCAGCACACATTACATTACATAACATGATGTTGGATCATTGGAGTCACCTGCCGCCGCTGCCGTGCAGGGTGGAGGAGATGGCATGTGATTCAGATCTCGTGTTTTGGTCTCTGCGCTGTGCTTGTCACTGGAAGTCAGTACGTGCAACACGCACACCTATCCCATGAAATGTTCCTGACACAACATTTTAACAGGAAGAGGTTTTCGTCCACGTGAAACCACCGAAAGCACCAATGATAGCACCAATGCCAGGCCTGCAGGAGGCAGTGTGACCTGCCGCAAATCAGAGAGGAAGATGTAAACAAACCAGACCCAACCAATGAGAATGCAGGCTGACGATGACATGAGACTTCAGTGTTATCATTTTTAACTTCTGGTTTCCACACAACATTCATCCACTCTTTTTTTTTTACTCTCCGGACAGCTCAGCTCCGTGTGTCGCGTCTGCTTTCTGTTTTCATTCCCAGTAATTAATCCAATTCCCCCATGCGGACTCAGAGGTCAGAGTTCACTTGTGTTCAGCTTTTAATGTGTGCTGATGGACGCCCAGTCGATGAAATACACTGAGCAGAAGTGAAGAAGTCATTACTCAAAACTGTGACATCATCGGCTGTATTGTAATACTGTGAAGCTCTTAGAGACCTCGACCTTAATTTACTACCCAGAATGCAACAATGACATCATGCCCTCATCTGGGGATGGATGCTGATTGAAGGGTCGTGTTTCAACAAGATATCCAATCAAGGATTTGCAGCAATCACCATATTAAGAGATTTTTCAGAATAAAAGCCCATATTTCCTCTTTGGTTCATCCATCCACCTAACAAGCCTATAATCAGACGTACACATCTTGTTTTGAAGTTTAGGTCCAGAGTGAAACGTCCTGGAGACACCGACTCACTTTGTGACCATAAAGATAATTGTTGATAACACTTGAGGGATGGAGGAGTCAGAGAGGTATGAGGAAGGTGGTTTGTGGAGAGGCATTTCTAAGATTCCTTTGCGGACTGAGGAGGATATTTATCGACTGTGTATCAACCGGGAGAGCTCCAACCACACTGACCAAAGCACGCACTGTCACCGTCTAAACATCCACACCAGTTTCCCCTCTCTCAGCCCCAAACACGCACCATGTGACATCGTGTAATGTTTATCCATCTTTTCCTATCACTTTGTTTACCGTTGTTTTTCTAAATAAATGGTCTGAAGTTCACTACTTTCATGCGCTGCTCGGATTTATTATTTATTGATTTGATTCCAGCAGAAAGAAGACTCAGTGTTTATGCGCGTTCAATCCATCATCATCCTCACTTCCTCGGACACCATATCTGCAAAATCAGTCGGTCGGACTTCGAAACATTTGCTATAAATCACAAACAATTTCAGGCCTTCACATGAAGTGTGGATCAGATTGCAAGTGCTGAGTTTTACTCAATTTAGGCAATAAAACATTTAAACCTTGACGAGCTGAACACAGTTTGCACATACCAGAGGTAATTTCATTCAAGACTTTGGTTGTTATCGCCTTCTGTTGACCGATGTCAAGCAAATAAACAAATAACGCAGCTGGATCTCCGCCAACAGAGCTCTCGTTGTGTCAACCTGCTACGTGTGAGGACATGTGTTGGATGTCAGAGCGCTCAGACCGTATCACCTGTCACAGCTGGAATAACACGGCACAATAGAGGTACTGAGGTCACACAAGCGGCACCGAAACATTTCCATATCACACATTCCACTGTCACCTGGGACAGACGTACCGAAATGGGGTGACCGCAGTAAAAAAAACCTGATAGGAGCTGCAGGATTAACCAGAGCTCACTATAAAATCTCAAACGATGGAAGCACAGCTGCACACACATGCCAGACGAATCTTGATGGAAGCATAAGTCTTTTGTCTGCTGTGTTTAACTTTTTTGTTCATGCCTTTTGTCCTCTCTGGTGACCTTTTGGGTAAAGAGATGGACTACAGAATATGACCTGTTGACCTCCTGCCTATAAAAAGGTCAAAAAAATCCAATAAGTTATACGAGGCGAGAATAGAGCAGGTGGCAAAGAGTACATAGTCATTAGGAGCCTCTTTCCAAATATTCATTCACACAATACTGAGCAATTTACACAGAGGTAAGAGTGCAGCGTCTGCAGGATGCCAGAGACGATGGCAGCTGGACCACAGCGAGTTGTATAAGCAAAGCAATAAGAAGACCATTTAAAGATACATGAAAACTTTCAACTGATAGTGGTATTTACAGACATTCATAAAAACTGAATTCACAGTGGAGCCAAAGAAAAAACAGTGGATCAACTTGGTTTCACTGATATCAGCTCCTGGATATTGGTGGTGGGACACTTCTGTGTGTTTACAGAGCAACTGCATTTACTGTGTGGGTCAATCATTTGCTTGTCAAATAAGTGAATATTGATTTTATATGTTGCTTTGAAAAATCACTGACTTTTCCCACGATACATGAACAATTTTGCCATTTTCTCTCATTACAATTTTTTACCTTTTTGTCCCCCAAAAACATTTTAATGGAGTCAAATTTGTTCAATTTATTCCTTTTTTAATTAATCTTTTTTTAGTTACTGATGCAATTTTGTGTTTTCTTTTACTGATTGTTTTACAACTACTTTCATTTAGATGTGATAGAAATCTCAATTTTGTGTTTGTAGGGGGTTAGGAGAGTATCACTGCAGACTTGGTTGCAATATTACACCTAAATGTTTTTGTATCTTTATTTTTTTTAAAGTAAGCTCAGCAGCAAGAAGAGGAGCCGCTTTCTGTCACTTGTGAGCTTGTAAATGTGACAACGTCGCATCTGAAGCGTCTGATCCGTCGCTGCTGCCTCCAGAACTGAGCCTGGAGCAAAACAACCCGCAGGCGATCCGGAGCGTTGCTGCGTAACACTCCGCGTCCGCCTGTAAATCTGGTCCCGGCTGAGCTGCTGGCGTTTTATTACTGCGGGACTGCAGACAAGTCGAACCATTACTCAGCAAAAAAGAGCGCCAGCAGGCGCACATGCAGCCTGTGTGCCGCAGCACATTACTGATGCGCAGCGCACGAGGAGGGATAAGAGGTAGCAGGAGGAGGAGGGGGCGGGGGGGAGTGACGACAGGTATGTTTGCAAACATGCAGGTAAAGGCTGTATAAAACATGAAAAAGTAGACCCAGCAGAGGAGGCAGGAGTCTCTCCTCAGCCGGGGCGCAGCGGGTCTCTGCGTCACTGGGGAGGGATGTAGCGGCTGTCTCTATGGCTCCTACCTTGCCGTCGCTGTCCTGGAGCACCTTCACCTCCGCACTGAGCTCCCCGGCGGAGGCGGAGGCTGAGGCTGAAGCTGGGGCATCCTCCTGGCTCTTCCCGTCCCGCTGCGCTGAGCTCTCTGCTCCCATCGCGGAAACTCTCTCTTGCAGTCGCTGAACTCTCTTCTTCCTCTGTCGTTTCTGAAAACACCTTTCGGGACGGACACGACGGCCTGCGTGACAAGAAGCGAGTATCCAAAGCGTCTCCCCCTCCTCTCTTCAAAAAAGCACAACAGAAGAAGTGCGAGCTCTGCGGTGCAGCTCCGCCCCGGGGTGGCCTGGATCTGGAGTGATGAAGTGTCAGGACCAGCAAACTCTTTTAGGACGCCCCCCCCCCCACCCCCACCCTACCCACCTCCGACACCTCCCGCCAGGATCACATGGGCTCCGGTGCGCCGCGGCACGCCTTGCAGCATCAGAGACGGTACTGATGGAGGGCGGCGGAGATAACGAGCGGAATAAACACCTTCACGGCCCGTGCCGCTGCTTGTGGAGCTCTATCCTTAAAGGACCGCTGAGGAGATGAAATCAGAGACATTTTGGAAGCCTCCAGGGACGGATCCAGGGAGGCGCGGGCCACACTAACTTTGGGGGGGCCACCGAAAAGAGATCAAATAAAAGCTGTTGGCTGTTTTTTTGGGTCTTATTTCATTTCTGTCAGAGATAAATCTTTCTAGGAGAGAGTCTCACAATAGGTTGGACATGCTCCCTTTATTACTATGTTGTCTTTACTGCTGTTTCAAGAAGCTTTATGACAGAATCCAAACCAGCAATAACATTTGAGCATCATCACACATCAGTGCAGCAAATATTTCTCCTTTTTAAAGAGAATAAACATACAGAACTTAATTTAAATTAAAATTAAAGTAACTTAATACTTTGAAAAAATATGGCATTGAACAATATGAAAGATTTCAAACTGCAAATAATCAAAACTTTGCTTCACAACATTATGATGGAGGTAAATTCTCTTTGACAATCTGCTGTGTACTTTACTGATCAGTGTGTGTTTGTGTATTTGTGTGTGTGTGTGTGTGTACAGTATAGATGGGGAGTTGATGTTCATGTTTGAATGTAAATTGCAGGTTGAGCCGTGTGTTATTTTGTTTGGAATTTCAGAAAGCACCAATTACAGCCCAAACACTGGAAGCCAAGTTCACACAGGCCTCGACTCCGACCCCAAACACACAACAAAGACGCCGGCTCTGAATGGAGGAAGACAAAGAGGAAACGTTTACGGCCTGAACGCGAGTGTCAGCGAGGAACGCGGGAGAAACGTGCGCTCGAAGAAACTGCAGAGGTTGTATGAGCCGACCTGTGACAGGTCTGAACACGAGAACCACAATTTAAAGTCACAAAACTAACCTGATAAGTGAGACTTTGATGTGATGGAGGAAACCAGACGGGTTCAGACCAAGAAGCTTCTTGCTGTGCGGTGATGGTCGCAACCACTAAACGACAGCAGGTCACTCTAACAACCAGCACCCATATGAGAGATCAAAGCTTGGTCTGGTGTTCCAGTGGTTTGAACATGTTTCCTTGTTCTTCCCACAATACAAAAACAAGCATGTTGAGGGAAATTAAGTCTTCAAGTTTGATGTGTTTATATCTCTTTACAACTGAGAGTTTACGTTTCTTCATGATACGAGTGAGGGACAAAAGATACGCTCTGGGAAATCTTCAGTTTTTGGACTCGTCTGAGACATTTTTTCTTCACTGGGAATCAAAAGGAAAAGTGAAACATTATGATCAAACCGTGAGGCCACTGCAGACTCATAAACCCACAGACACGGTATTGTCTGCCAGTTGGACGCTTAAGTGAAGTCATATGTTTCAAAAGTTCGGCGTCTCCATCAGCCTTTAAACTCCAAAGGTTTTCTTGTGAATCTGCAGCGCTGATAAGATTACTATCAACAACACACAAAGATCTAATTTGATCCGTCTCAACGCCACGTGGCCGAAGAGACCACCGACACATGATGAGCGGACGCACACAGGGTGGCTGGACATCGGATACCAGAGACTCTCTGTGTGCTGCGTGTTGTTATGAGGCTTCCTGCTCGTCTCATCATCAGTTCAATGATCTGGAAGAGGATCTGGGAGTTTGACCCAATAAGATTCACAAAACCCGTGTTTTCTGAAACTATTTTAAAAAGCCTTGAATGACTTGTGTAATTTGTATAATATTTGAAGTCAATCATTTGTTTCCATTGAAGACAGTTGTAATCTTCTTGCATTTGAACAGTTTCCCTAATTGAAAGTGAACATGACAAAGAAGGATGTTGTTGTTAAACAATGATTTCTATCAAATGTTAGAAATTGATTGATCTAAAATAAAGGATAAAAACAGTTTTTTTGAATCTGATGCACATGTTTGATTTTAAATGAAGAAATACTGAAACAGAAACACAACAAGTAGGAGCCAGGAATCCTTTATCGGACGAGCCCCCACTTCTTCACAGAAACGTTTGTCAGCGAGTGACCTTCAGCGCTGTCGGCCTATCAGCAGTAACGCTGATGTCATCTGGAAAAGCAGGAGGGGAGGCAGAGAGGAGGAGGGGGAGAGAGGAGGAGGGGGGAGAGAGGAGAAACAAGGAGGCAAAGGAGGCTCTCGTTAAAGTGAAAGCCTTACCGGACATGCGGTGGGCTCCGCTCAATAGGACGGTAATGTGAGGGCACATTAAAAAAACACACACACACACATACGAGAGAGAGGGAAAGGGGAGGAGGGGGGTGTGTGCAGCAGTACCACCAAACAAAGGCTCATCTCTGCCACACTCGTTTGTTCTCACTGTAATGGAGGTAATGATTCACCTGATTGATTATTTCCTGCTGACCACATGACACTGAAACACACAGCAAGGCAGACTGAACAGTTCAGAACTGTGAAGTTTCAGCAGGTAGCTGAGACTGTAGCACTCTGGATGATCTGATGGTGAAACCCAACAATGAAAT
>JAUESF010000019.1:3667440-3679726 GCA_032274765.1 Malacoctenus tetranemus | reverse complement strand
ACAGTTAAAAACTACAAGTTTGTCTCTGTTTGTCCTTTTTTATTGAAGATGTCTCTGTTCAACAATCAGACGCTGATTTCTGAGTGGGCCGTCTTTGACTCGCTCTTTGTTTCTACTCTATTTTTGGACTTTTTATTCATGACTCACCCAATTTAGTGAGGTTTTTTTTACACTTTTTTTGCGGAGCAAATAATAATTCACTGTGTGCTCTGTTTCTATGTGGGTGCACCTTTACTTTAGTCACTTCTCTCTTTATTGTGACACAGGGAGAAACAATCTTGTTGTTTTTTCGGAGCGAGTCGCTGCATTAAGCTGGATTTCTGCCTTGTTTGTGAGATGCTTTCCGACGTGGCGCGCGATATCGAACAGAGGAGGGATTAATCAGAGTGCATTCTTCAGTAAAAATCAGTCTCTTTATTGAAGCATTAACTGCCTGTTGTGACGAGGCCACGTGAGCGCCGGCTCCACGCGCGGCCCGGGAGGCTTTGAGGGGAGCTTAAAACATTGGATTTGATCGTTGAATGAAAAACACAACACGGATCGCCCTGTAACTTGTCACAGCCGTTTGTCAAAGCCATCGATTTTCACCTTAGAGGAAACGAGCGCCAATGCGTACCGGACTCTGTGTCATTTTGTACCCCTCCACCCCCCCCACCCCACCTCCCTGCTGATTGTTATTGATTGCTGATCTCCATTGGTGTCTCTCCGGCGTGGCACGACTCTGACCTGATCTCCGTCAGAGGAGGGGGGGTGAAGGGGGCAGCAGAGGGGACCAGCTGTTGGGATTTGACAGAGCCGTGCTCGGACAGGGGTGGGGGTTGGGGTGGGGGGGGGGGAGCGCGGGAGGCTAATGCATCCCAACAGTTTTCTGATTACTTTCCAGCTTCAATCGGGGGCTCAGCAAACATGTGGTGGCTCGCGTCTAATCCCTCCTTTAATGCAATGCTCTTTACTGCTTTTTTTGTTTTTTAGTGCTTATTTTTAATGCCTTCAAAAAAAGATCATAAATAATAAACATTTTTTTCTACAAAGGTGGCACAAGGACAGTGTTTAGTGAAGCACAAAAAACTGAGTTTTTCCCACTTTCCAGCTCTTTTTAAGTTTCTAGCAGTTGTGGATGAAATGATTAAAATTAGATCTCGCACTCAGCCCACAATAAATACATAATCAACAGCTCCTGAGCTAATTCGTCTGTGGAGTGGAATCGCTCATTTGGCTCCGTTCAGCCTCCTTAGAGGGCAGACCTCGCTGGATCGCTTCCCTACCGGTGGGAGGCATCCGTCATTCCACACCCGATTACCCTCCCCTGGGTTGCATCAGTCATTCCGGCTTCGTTTGGCCTTCCCTTGGGGGAATCAGTAATGCCAGGCTAGTCCTGCCTTCCTCGGGGGTGCGCTCACTGGCCGCCAGACTGGAACAGCGGCTTCCTGATGATGGATTTGCGCGCGGCGCACCCTCCGGGGTCCGGCCATTCCTCCTGCCGCGGGACAGCGCCGATCCCCCCCCCCAAAAAACAGCACACGCGCTGTATTGTCTGACTCAGGAAATATAGTCCCTAAACAAACTCCAGTTCCTCCGTCGAGCATATTTATATCGACTAATACTAAATTTAACCGCCGTAATTACTGTAAGTGACACACATAACTTAAAAGCGTCGGAGAACAAACGCGTTTCATGGTATTAATTATCTTGAGAGACGCGAAGTCTTCGTAAAATCACTAGAATAATTCCCTCAGTGCTTCCTTGCATGATTTACTACGTCCTGAATTTATGCTTTCATCAAATAAACTGACTCCAAAACTTAGTAGATCCTCCACATTGAGGCTGCAGTTCCACAGTTTTCCCAAAACTAAAAACACAGAAGAAGGAACTTCCAAAATAAAAGTCGTGTTCAGTTTCCTTCCTCTGTCTCTTTATAGTTTTCTCTAACAAATCTAAGTTTGCCATCTGTGCAGGCAAAGCCTCGGATCTTCTCAGGGCTCTTTGGTGTCCCCCCAGTAGGGTCCCCGCACCCTCAGTTGGAAACACTTGCTTTATTGTATCAGCAGTGTCACAAAGCAACACATTAGATCCACTGATCCACCACCAATTTAGCAAGACACTGCTTCCAAATCTGTTGTGACTTCACATTCATCAACCGTCGCTGTTCCGTCTCGTCACCTGCGTAACCACAGTCCTCCGCTCACTTTGCCTGATTGGCGAATCAACTCGAATTTCACGCGCTCTCTCGTTCTGCGTTTGTCATCTTTTTAATGAGAGTTTGCGCGGCGGAGAGTCCGGACGCGCCGGAGCCGTTTACGACGGTTCGGGCTGGAAAAGAATTCCCATCACTTTGAATCTGTTGCACAGAATGAGATGAAAACATAAAGTGCAAACTGTGCAGGAAGCTGAGCCGATCTGTGGCTGTGACATTTTCTCTGCTTCGTGCTCCTCGTGCTGATTTTCCACAGCTCTGCTGTCAGACTTGGAGCAGCACATTACTTTAATAAAGAGCATCAAGCACAGAGGTTGTTTATGACGTCCATAGTTTACTTTGTTACCTGGTGATGATGTGTGAAACACACAAATATAACTTGTACAACTCTGACTCATCTTTGTTGCACTAAATAAACTCACGGCTCCCTTTAGGAGATCGAATGTAATAGATTACTCTTTTGCAGTAGCGTGTAAACTCTATAATAGGAACTGGGACAAAGTGACTTCACTTTCAGGCAATTGTGTGATAAATGATGGGAGTGCTTTAGGATCCAGTGAGTTATAGCGCTTTGTGTTGGTGCTGCTTCGCTGGTGGCTTTTCGGTCGTGATGTGATTCTGTGTTCTGTACCGGCGTTCATTAGGCTGATGTATAATACTGAGCTTAGCATTATTTCCAAGCAGAAGCCATTTAACTGGAGCTGTTCTTAGAACTGCAACTGTTATTTGGCATGTAAATTGTTTTTCTTCTGCCACTTTACCAGTTCAGAGTGATAATGCTTAATGAGGTTGTTTGCTATTAGAGGAATTTTAACATCTATACAGTGTCCCCGAAGGCTTTGTTTGTGCCTACAGACCCCGAGTGCTTCTGTTTTGGACTCATTCTCATTCAGAACATCAGCTTAATGTAAAAGCTCATTGAGTCCGTCCCAAAAGAAAAAAAGAGAAACAGGCTGAATATATTTCCTCGTCCTCTGTCCTGAGATCACGGCGCTCTCCTGCTCTCTCCACTCGATTGCTTGTGTGCTTTAGTCTGGAGCAGCCTATCGGTGAGGAGCCTCTGAGTGGCGTGCCTTGTTCGCTCAAAGCGGAGCCACAGGACGGGGCCCGGGTGGCTCGTTTCATCGCCTCGCTCTCTCCCCCCCGTGTGTGATCGCTGGCTCACAATTGGCTGAAGGGCCTACCTCTCTCTGGAGCGGCGTCCTCCTACTCTCATTACCGACGCATCGGCGCCTACTTTCTCTCTTTTTTTCCGGCTCTGCATGTGTAAACGGGTGTTCAGCCAAGTCCCACTTCAGAAGCGGCCCCCGACGCGTTGATAATGCGGCTCCGTGTTGTTGTTTTTTTTTCTCCTTTCTCCTCCCATTTTCGACAGTGAGCGCTTCGCCCTCCGGGCCGCTCACCTTTGCTCCTGGCGCGCTGCGACCAGAGGACAGGTGACTCAGGCGTGGGCACCGCGCCCGGCCGTCTGACCTTCACGTCCTTCAGCCCCCGCCGGGTTCCTCTGGGTTATTAGCAAGCGTTAGCATTAGCATTCAGAGCCCCCAGGTTGCTGGCCGGTTGCCTCCGACTCCCCCCCGTCCGTTCAGCGATCTGGCTCGCGTTCAAACCAAAGAGATTTTCTCTCGCGCACCTTTAGACACATTCAGCTCTCACACACATTTACTCACTTGAACACACGTACTGCCCCCACACACACACACGCACACGCACAATTACTCACTCTGCAGCTAGTCTGAGTGATTAGTCACAGCCAGGAGATCTATGTGGTGACAGAATCATTAATGCAGGTCATTCAAATCCACCGAGTGATATTCGAAACGAGCGCGGGACAATGGCGTAAAATGAAGACGCGGTTTCTTCCCCAATCAACATCACGTGTAAATCACCGCAGACGCGCCGCCTCTCCGGAGGAGCGAAGTGACGTGAAACAGCACTTAAATCACCGACACGGCCGCTCTCCTCTCCCCGCGTGCTGCTGCTGCAGAAAGTGACCATTTGATGAGATTTGATGATGAGATGAAGGGACGAGGACGGCAAATGTTTTATAGACCGCCGTTGATGTTATTGGACGCAAATATAAATGAAGTCTGTTCGGCCCGGCCGTCCGTTTCTCTCTCTCTCTCTTCTTGTTTCTACCTGCGCCGTCTCTCTCCCGCATCCAGGAAAAGTGCATCTATCCTGCCGGTAATGCATGCGTGTGTCACGTTTGTGTTTATGAGTCCTGCAGCATTGGATTTTGTGCGCTCGCTTCCATTAGTGGCTTTCAGGGAAGTCCCAGCAGTAAGCTAAACCCACTAATGCATGCGTGGTTTATCATCACGTTTAGTTTATGTCAGTAGAAAGAAGCCTCGCAACATGCGAGGACCGGAGTAAACAAGTTTGTTGTGCAGGATAAAGAAAGAGAACGCAAGCTCAGTGCTTTTCATGGAAAAGTCTGAACAAGATAAAGGTAAAAATGGGTCTTCCAAATCTGTAAAACGCCAGCCTCCAATCTAATCATCATTTCTGTAGTGTCCAGATCTCTAAAAACCTCTGAAACGACATTAATTGTTGGGTTTTTAATCACTGAATCCCCCACAGAAGCAATTACAGCTGGCTTCCTGCACTCGCAGCGTTCCAGGTGGTCCTCCGAAGGTCTTAGGCTTCAATATCCTGCCGACTGGAGGCATTGTTTGTTTCCAGACAGTCCGGCTCGGCCGGCCCGCCGCTGCTCACCTGACACCATGATCTATGGCCGAAGCCGTCGATCCCGCGCCGAAACCACGCCGAGTCGGGTCAGCGCGGAGATTACACAAGCCCTGCGGGCCCAGCGGACAAAAGACACACACCACCGAGTCACGCATTTGAGACTCCCGACTAAAGATTTTTTCACGCCCTCTTTTTCCTCGCTTCCCCGTCACGGTATGACTAAATCTTAAGTGCTGAGAGATTTGCCGACACGAACCCCAGAAGAGGGAGAAAAGAGTCACATTGACCTGCCAGCGCTGAGAGGCAGGAGGCCGTCATTTCGGCTGCCAGCTGGAGGTTTCACTGACCTTCCAGCTCTCTCTACTTATGCACTCTCCCGCGCCGCTTGTCCGACGGAGTCGGGGTGCGATACGGGGGGCAGCCAAAGTGTGGGGGTGGGGGGGGGATAAAACCAGGGGTGCAATCATTGCTGCTCCCTCCATTATCGCTCTGACAATCAATCTGTGGGGACGAGGCTTCAAGCTCCGCACGCTGCCAGCGTCCCACCCGGCCAAATGTATGGCTGGAACACCAACGCGGTGCTGACTCACTGTCTGTACGGCGCCTGTTTCTGTGAGTCTGTCAGCGTCTCCTCCTCAGTGGTAATAAAAAAAATATCACCGCCTCAGATCGGAGGAGAGATTAGGGAGTGTAATCCTCGCACTAACACGCCCGCTCAATTGAAAACGTCAGGTCGGAATAACAATCGGTGGAGGATTGACCCAATTAACATTCAACAGATTTAACCTAGAAATTGTATCGATTCGTCCTTCGCTCACAAGCCTCTCTTCCTCCTCCTCCTCCTCGCTTTCTGCGTCTGTTCACCTGGATCAGCCTCTCTCCTCCTCCTCCGCCTTGGTTCTCCTCATCCTTCCCCTTCTCCTCCTCCTCCTTTTGGACAGGTTCCCTCTCTTGTCAGGGGTAATTAATTTCCTTACAGGAAGAGGAACATTTGCTGGAATGTCGCGGTCGCTCCCGCGATGTTTCAGTGACTCGGCGTTTCAGCTGTGGTGCGCGGCGAGCTGGAAGTGATTCTGTATTTCGTCCGTCCTGTGGAGATCACCGTGGAGGAGTTATCGCCCCCTCTGATTGAAATTTGCGGGTGTATTTTTATTGAGGTGCTGCTCTGTGTCTGAATGTTCCCTGACTGCACTTCCAGACGTCCCTTTGTCATGAACGGATCTCAAACTTTTGTCTACTATAGACGACAGCAGCTGCCTGCTCCTCTCCTGTCACATCTCCTCTAATTCTGCTGCATATGCTCCGTCTCACATCCTCTTTATATTTATACCGTCATCTGCTCTTCGCATGCCACTCCTAAATCATTCATGCCCCCCCCCCCTCTGCTCATCCTCGCTAAAAAACCTTTGGCCCACCTCCTTCTAAAGTCTTCAGTGAGCTCATGAGCCACTTGAAGTCACCTGGGAGCCTCCGCTGTGAGGCGGATCATTAGGTGTTGCTCAAACATCCATCAGGATGCTTCTCTCTGACACATCGCGTCTAATCGGGCGAGGTCGGAGCCTCGGAGGACCCCGATCTATCAGGGGAACCACGGCCACTTACCCTACGCGTATGATTGGTCCCTAACAGCCCAAGGTTTATGTACAGTAAGCTTGTTTGTGCATGTCGTGGACTGTCCAAGTACCTGCATGTACCGGTTTATAGGACAGCAGCCCCTGACAGGAAGGCTCCGCTTTTTTCCACCGTTGCTAAAATAAAGAAATATCTCAGAGTGAATCCAGCTCAACGTTTTGACAAGAAGATTGTGATTTGATCTATGGCAATATGGGGACTGGAGTTACATTTCACTTTATTTGAAGGATGTCTTTCAGACTCGCGGCTGTCACTGGCCTAATGAAAAGGAAAGGAGGCAGGAAACAAGTGAGAGTTGAGGGAAGGAGGGAGAAGACGAGAAGGCAGGAGGCAGGATGGAGGAGGGAGGATATTGGAATAGGAGGGTGGTGCACAGAGCGTGGCCTCGGAGGTAAATCCTGTGGTGCAGCGGAGGGGGAAAAAAAACCAAAAAAGCAACCGAAATGCTTTTTTGCTGTTATATCACTGGGAGATTAAAGATAAATCGTGCTATATATAGTCTGTAATCTGCAGCGGGGCGCAGCTTGTTGAGCCATATGCCACAGTGGAAACTCAACAGAGTGAAAATGTGTCAGAAAGGAGCGTGATGGCTGTGACGGGTAGTCGGGATCACTTGGCAGAAACGTTGAGCCGAGTCTGTGTGAAATCTCCACTCTGCCCAGAGGAGCTGCTGCTGCTGCTGCTGCTGCTGCTGCTGACATGTGGTTTCATCGCTTGACAAGCGACTTGGTGAAACCAAAAACTGGCATTAAATTAGAAGTGTCCTTTTCCACACCAACGTGGTGAACAGATTATCCAGCAGACAGGCCTGTGTGATGCTGGTGGAAAGTTGTGAGAGGGGCTCCCACATGACACGAGGGGGATCAGCGTGAGCGATGAAAATGTTTGTGAAAGACAGGCCGACATAAGCCTTAACTCCGCTTCAGCTGCACCTTCACACATCGGACCGCCGACTTCAAAGAGGAACTCGGGGAGCTGCGAGACGCGACAAGGAATCAAATTAGATTTACTACGGCGCTGCGAGTGCGGCTGCTCATTTGTTCGGCATATTTCATAGTTATCACACAAATGTCTGCAAAGAGGGACATTTTCACTCCGCGCCCCGGAGGAGACGGAGCGCGGCGTCCCGCGGAAGAGAAGCCGAAGAGGGGACAGGCTGGAAAATGGCTGCCAGGAAGAGAACACGATGGCGTGGATTGAATGACTAAAAGGAGGAAGTGTGTTTTAACTAGAGGAAAGGCCCATTCAGGCTTTATGTTATTGACACTCGTGGCTCTTTCGACACTCCCTTTGTGCCCGTTTCTCTCCTATTTCCATTCATCCTCTTGAATGTATGAATACAGATGAAATGGAGCAATACCACAGGACACCAGGAGGGGCAGTGTGGCTGCTGAGCAAGACTGAGACACAAAGAAGTCAGAGCATGACTCATTCTTGAACTGCAGGTTCAGATTTTACTAGTTTAGTCCCTGTTTTTTTATCCCTCTCCAAAGTTACTTGACAACTATTTCCCTTTTTTGTTAAACTGCTACAGTTGAAATTGATGCCATTAACTGCTGACTCAGAGCTGCCCCCTTGTGGAATATTGTGTAAAATTCATGTCAATGAAACATCTGTAAATGAGGGTTGAAAACAGGTTTTCCTTCTCATCTGTAAATAAACTAGAAATTATGTTTAGATAGAAGTTAAGTAAAGGAAAAGTGAAAGGAAATGACAGGGGGAGATAATAAGAAAAAAAATGGTGGCTAGATTTGGCGAAGCCTTTTATTTTTTACTCCAGACTTCGCGAGGCTCGTTCGAGGGTCACTGGAGACGATCTCGTGCACTCACTGAAATCCACACAGTGTCGAGAATCGACCTAAGTGCTCATTTTCAGTCTGAGGGATGCTCTCAGATCCGGCGTGGGGCGAAAAATTCATTTACCGCTTCAGTACATGAATGACTTTATTTCCACTGGCCGCTCTGCCTCCCACCGCGGACGGAGACGGGAAATACTAACAAAGCTTATCACACATTTGTCCGGTTTGCCGCCAAGTAAGTCTTGTTGAACGTCGCCTTCCCTCGTCGTCCGTCCCCCGCTCCCGCGTTCGCGTGGATCCGAGTGTGCGTGCCAGTTCGTGCTCGCCGAACATCACTGGGATTAGCGCTGGAGGCTTAATTAAAACGCAATTACCTTTGGTCGCCGTGGGCGATGGTTGGCGGAGACCGGCTGGAATAATCTGGTGAAGGGTGCGAGGGACCCTCGGCGCGCGCAAACACGCACACAAAATGTGCAATTGTCTGCAGAATTAAAAGCGGATTAAAACAATTGTTAATTAGTGAAGTGGGGTGGAGGCTGAAAGGGGAGAGGAGGGACTGTGGGGGCAGACACACGGCCATCACCCCCCCCCACCCCCCCACCCTGGTCTGCCGTGTGTTTTTCAATGAAGTCAGTGAATGATATAGAACCCTGTTTCTCTTTTTTTAGCTTGCTTTCTTTCCTCCTCCCTCTCTCTCTCTCTCTCTCTCTCTCTTCTTCCTCCTTTTTGTTTTTTTTCCCACTCTGACTCTCAAACGCTAAAATAGGTTAGCACAGTTAGCGCCCGAGCTAATCTTTTTAATTTTAAAGCTCCAATTAGATGTTGCTAATGACAGTAATTAGATCATCTCTCTGACACCGACGCTGACGTTCCCTGGAGGAATCCAGCGAGCTTGAGACAATGAGCGAGAGTCTCCAAAAAACGTTGGAGTGCGGCTCTTCCCCCTTTTTTTTCCTTCTTTTTTCCCCCTTTTCCGGCGCCAATAACAGCAGGGCCGTCTGAATGCAAATCACGCCGTGTGTGCACTTGAAACTCGAAATTCATTGATGAGGCTTTGGCCTCGGCTCAGGTCTGAATAAATATTAGGCCGACGCCGGAAGCTGAGGCATGAGAATATGGAGGTAGCTGGACCTCACCGATGACACAGCTGTGTGGAGGCGATCACACCGGTTCAATCTGATTGATATTTGAACTCAGTGTGCAGGAATTGCTCCTGTTTCGCCCTCACTGAGTGCAGGTGGTCCGCAGCTATTCGTTCTCTCTGTCGAACCGTCCTCTCCTCAACCAATCAGTCTTTAATCCCACTTCAGCCGGGTTGTGACCACTTGAGGCATCGTTGCACCTTTCCACTTCATTGTAAATCCGTTTGTCTCTGTTTTTCAGCAGACGTGTATCCGAGTCGATCATCCAAAGGTGTTAATTATGTTGTTTGTCGACTGAGGAACGGAACTTGGGTCTAAATTATAGATCGGGTCCTCACAGCGACATGAAGTCACAATGTGTATCTGAGTGTGCGTCGCTGTAATCTGCGTTGCCCCGAGGTCTGACGATTTGTGGTAGTTCATCAAGATTTAATTTTGGATTGATGTTTTCCATCCCAGAGAGAGTCGAGTAATTACCACTAAACACTAAGCAAAATACACACACACACACACACACACACACACACACACACACACACACACACACACACACACACACACACCTCCACCCCTGGCTGATGTGTCATAATTGTCCTCTGTCCTCCTCCCCTCCTGCTTCGCTCTATTTTTAGCTCCTTTTAGGCCCCGCCCTGAAAGGCAGTGCTATGGCAACTAGAATGACTGGCAGGGCGACCGACGGTCCCGCAGACTCTCCCCTCCTTCCTGTTGACCTTCCCTGCGACATCACCGGTGTCTGGCTTCGGCGCGTCGCTGCGATCATATCTCAGTGTGGACGGTCTCTCACCCCCCCCCCACCCCCCCCCGCTGCTGGATGTCCCCTCTCACACTGAGAAAGACACCAGCTCAGAGGGAGGGCAGGGCACCAAACATACGCTTGTACACGCAACCTTAACTACACTTGACTGTACGAATCGCCGACCTTTTGACCTCGACCTGTTTGACCGTACATTAGCTGTCTGGCTTTTCGACTACGTCAGTGCTGCTGTGTGAGTTTTGGTTGCATGATCATGGCAAGAAAAGAGGCTCATTCTTATGTTCTCAATCACACTTTGAACCTATAAAAGGACGATTTATATTAAGTAGCATTGGCTCAGTTAATACGATATCAAAGATTTTATAGTAGGAGAGAGGAAACTTGGTGCGAGTGATGGTCGTGATGGGAAACTGTTTGTTTATGTTGGAAAGAGGCTGAGTTTTTTCTCTTTTGGGCTCTTGTTGATTTGAAGCAACAACATCACTGCAGAATCAAAATGAACCAATCAAAGAAATGAGGGCAATCAAAAATTCAATCATTCGACAAAGACGTTTGGCAATATGATTTTAAATGAAACGGGGAAAAAAGCAGCTGATGTCTCCAACGATGACAACGTCAAATTATTTAGATTTTTCTTTCTAAAGTTTGTTTTTGCTTTCAGAAAAGGCTCCAGGCTCGTTTCTGTGGCTTCTTGAATAAAATCAGCCGGGATCCGATAGATAACTGATTGATGTTTCTCTTTACATTCCCACACAATTAGTTGCTACAATAAAGTTTGAGAATTACTTCAATTTTTCTGACAAAATGAGAAAAGAAAGGACGCGATTGGATATCTACAATCTCAGACGATGTCAAGAGTCACATCACAAAACCAAACGATGTCAGTGGATCGACCAGAA
Organism: Malacoctenus tetranemus; assembly: GCA_032274765.1. Classification (NCBI taxonomy): domain Eukaryota; kingdom Metazoa; phylum Chordata; class Actinopteri; order Blenniiformes; family Labrisomidae; genus Malacoctenus; species Malacoctenus tetranemus. Next base: position 3,668,594 of record JAUESF010000019.1, on the reverse strand, counting down.
CTCTCGACCAAGGAGAAGACAAAGGACTTCAAACAGACTGTGTGAAGTCGCAGATATATTAGTGATATTCTTTGACACTTTCCTCGAAACTCATTTGAATTCGTGATCCCGTTTGATCGCCAAGAGCACAAAGCGTCGGGCTTCGTCGGACTGATGAAAGCTTTACCTCTAATCTGTTGGAGGAAACCGGGTTTTTTTAATCACGAGGAGAAGGGTTAGAGGAGTTGTGATAAAACGAGCGGTGATGGCCGCTCTCTGGAAGACAAGAGTGGCACTTACAGAGTCCCAAGTGGAAGAAGGAAAGAAACACTTGATCTTTGAGGGCAAATGATTAAAGTAAATGACGGCGTCACCGGGACTTTATCTTGGAAAACTCCATCACTCAGCAGGTGAAGTTGATAATCAAATGAAAACAAAACCTTCTGAACCCGAAGTTGAACTGAAACCTTTGCTAGACGTGAGCGCTGTTGAGTTTAGCCTCACTCGATGCCGACTCTCCTCGACTGCGGCGATGCGCAGTCCCTGGTTAGCACTGTAGCGATAGTGATCCCTAACTTTTTATTATCTGCTGACAGCACGGAGCGCTTACTGTCTCAGGATCAGCATAAGCAGCACTCTGACAGGATGACACATTAGGATCTGGCATCACAACTATCTGCCGGGGAGTCTTGCTGATCTTATTTTCCCGTCCTTGTTTAGCTGCGTCGTCTCTCTGTGGATATTCACTTCACTGGAGTACTGTCATTCTCTCCATATATCTTATCTGCCGGCTCCAATTTGGAGCTTCAATCCTCCCAAGTGCTTTTATATATTTTTCATTATTCTATGTTTTCATGTGGATTGAATATTTGTTTTTCTCCGCTGTGTGCTCAAGTGGTTTAGTGAAACCTTTTAGTTTTTTTCGTTCTTCCCTTTAGCGAGCGCTGAGTATCCGTGGCAGCTGCTGGAGCTGACTCGCTCGAATGTCTTCACAATCATGTCTCGCCATCCCCCCCCCGCCCCCCGGGGGGCATCCTCGTCCATCCATCTATCTTTTGTACCCACTTTATCAGGAGCAGGACGCTGGAGTCTCAGCTGCCTCCGGTCTGACACGCAGGGTCGCCGCATCCTGATTGGTCGCTTGTGCATCAGCCAGTTACGTCTATGGACCATTT